>CM066031.1:1579414772-1579917335 GCA_033557465.1 Ichthyophis bannanicus | reverse complement strand
AAAGTAGACATATGTGATTAGTAGTGTGTGGTGTGTGTTATGTAATTGGCTTGGGGGGATCTTTGATATGTCTTACACACATGTTTGTAACAATAGTTGTATATGAGAGAATGCTGTGATAATAAACAGCTGTCCAAAAATAGATACATTGTCTCTTGCCAAAGAGTGTCCATTTGGTCAAGTGTATCTCTCGAGAGGGGGGTGGGAGGACCATAGGATCTGCAACCATGTCCACTGCATAAGCTACTTTGCCACACACATATACTATTTCCATGATCCACACATAGGTGATGTTTCACTAGCACAATGTGTCACCACAGCCTCTGCGCTGCAGCGGCACAGTGTGCACAGACATCCTGTACGACATGGGTGTGGAACCGTGATACTGTGGAGGCCGCAGACCAGTCAGGTTCTGAGCATATCCCTAATGTATATGCTGGCGATATATATCTCACCATTACAATTATCATGACCACCTTACTGGTTTGTGTCCCTCCAAGACTGGATTTTGAGAGCGCTGCCTTACACCTCTGTCAATGTACGATTTATTTTGGGCTGGGTGCAGATGTCACAGACATCGGATGTTATTTGGAATGCGGAACATTGCTCCCTGTTTCTCACCAGCAGTAACGGGTGGTGGCAATGGCAATATGTTGGTGGTGGGGAGAGGTGAGGAGGAATATGACACACTCTAGGTACATGTGTGATGTCGGGGACATCTGCGCCTTGCCCACTCACATTCCAAAATGGCAGAGGTGTAATCCAGGGTCTCTCAAAAAGCGAGCCCTGGAGGGCCGAAACTTCAGTCACGCTGACAGGATATCACCAAATCAAATATATCTCTGCCACACTCATTAGGAATATTACCAACACCTGACAGGCCTGCGGCTCTACAGAAACACGGTCCACCACCCTTCAAGTGGACACAGCGGTAATGTTGTTATAAATGGCCTGTTTATGTTCCATACACATCCCCATCTGCAACCCGTCATACAGGACACATTGGTGCCATATGTGTGACCTGTGCCCTCACCTATATAAGTGGTCACATGCACCCCAACCCACCATAGGGATGCATGTTACAGAGGCAGACATTTGTGAGCCGCATATTTTGCCGGCTCATATATGTGAGAACATGTGGGTCATGTATATGCATCCCTGTGGCAAGTACGTCTGTGGGGCAGCCACTACATGGTAACATGTAATGCAGCACCCTGCTATCACACACCTACACACATGAGTTTCCCGACACACTGCATGTGGTGCCAATTGAGGTATCACACGCATGTTTACCCGTCAGGAATGTATGTGGCTGCACACATATGACATGCTGGCATCTATAGGCATATGCTACGTGAGACACGTGACCATTACAGGGTTCAGAAAAAATACTTTAATATGTACACACAAAACTAAAAACTATATACATATCTAGGGTAGGGGGAAAATGCCATCACCCACCCACCAAATCAAACCCTCCCCACCCCGCACACACACACCCGCAATAACCACACTCCCACACACTAACCCCGAACCCCCACATGACCCCACCCTCCCTCAGCCTGCCCCGTGATGGCGGACAGGGCAGCACAGGGCACATGTGTGGACGTCACAGGCACCATCAATGATGCCTGTGACGCCCTTCAGGGGGTGGCTGCTGACATGGCAGATGCTCAATGTCAGCAACCACCCTCTCCATGGCTCCCGCCATCCATTCCTGCAGGTGCACCAACCGGTGCACCCGCTGCTCCAGTGCATCCAGAGCCTCACACAGATGTACAACACATCTGCCACCACACACACACATTGTTCCTGGTGTTTGTGTGGTGGCATCTGCATGCACTGTGTGTGGGGGCCCTGGATGTTGAGCCACCTGCCCTTGATGGCGGGAGCCAACAGTGCCCTGTGCTGCACTGTCCTCTATGTCACTCTCCCAGACACCTGTGGCCACTCTTCCCCCCTGACTCCTCCCCAACACCCCCACCACCTCCCCCCCACCCACATCACCAGCGCCCTCACCCCCCCTTGTGACCCAGGCACCCACACCTTCCGTCCCAGCATCCCCCATGACCCCCTCCGCTGTGTCGTCTGCAGGACCCTCTGCCTCCTCCCCACTGGTGTCCAGGACTACCACCTCCACGGCAGCGCGGGAGGTGGGCCTTCGGAGGGCATAGGCAGAGGTACGGGGGTCTTCGTCACTGTCATCATGATCTGTGGAAGATGACAGTCATCAGCACACGTAGATGTGTGTGACACATCACATGTACCCATGCAGGTACCATGCACACTGATGGGCCACTGTGACCTCTGATGGTGGGCAGCCATGTCATCAATACGCACCATCACCATGTGATGATTCAGCATTCCTCACGCGCTCAAGGTATGCGCCATGGTGCAGGCGCAGCTCCCTCCCTTTCTTTCTCAGATCCTCGACCTGTGTGTGTGAGAAAATATGGGTGGGAGCATGAGTGAGCACTTACGTCTGGTGGGTGGGCAACAGAAACATAGAACAGTGTGTCCTGGGTCTGGACACTTCAGCTACACTGATGTGTGTTTCATGTATAGCATAGTTCAACACCTGTCACAGGGGATCATCATGGGCACATGGAATGTGTTATCACATGTGGACAACACCATTACCAACTGAGCCTACTCACCAATGTTGGTCATCGTCACATATGTCAGTCTCTGGAGCCATGCCATGGTGCTTGCGTGATGCTACTTGCTGTCCAATATTTGCATCTCTTGTTGTGTATGTTTTGCACACCAGGAGCGGGTGAAGGGATACATTGGAGCAGTTGTTGAATGCGACAGAACCCAAGGGGGACAGGGATGTTTGTTAATTTGTGCATCCTGATGTGTCTGGCGACCACCTGTTACAGGCAATGAACTATGCTATCAGCAGCTAACAACATGGCTAAGTCACACATGTGGGAAACAGTGGGATGAGGAGGGCAGGAAAGGGTTACAAAACTGATCATGTGCTGTGGAGGGTCTGTACCTCCACCCATGTTGGCTGGCCATCCTGTGTGAGAGTCAGGTTGGGGTGTAGTATGTATGGGGTATGTTTGGTAGAGCAGCCTAAACAAACATACAACAACTGCAGGTGCCCTTATCTGAGCTTACCGTGCCCATGTCGGCTGGCCTATATCTTGTGGAAATGGCACTATGACCTATGACCTGTATGATGACAGCAGGTGTATTTTGATAAACCATGGACAGACACCAAACAAACACACTACGCAATTGCCACCTGTGCTCATGTGGCTGCTTGTGTCTGTGGTGTCCAACCACAAGAGGTGACTGTAGCTTTCCTACAACATCAGTTCTGTTCACCTGCTACAAGGTAATGGATTTGTAGGAGGTGTGAGGATGGGTAACCTAACTATGCATAAAGTGAGGGGACTATGGCTCTGTTACGGCCTTTGGGAATATCTTTGCCTAGGTCATGGGGATGTTGTACCTATACACACATCAACATGTGCACATAGCTTTTCATCGTGATACATCACAGACATGTGTGATGAGATAGTGACCTCACAGACTATGTGAGAGGTGCAACTTACCTGTCATAAACTACCCCAACATGTGACTGCTATACCCACCAATGCAATGTGGCGTACGGCCCCATGGGGGTTGCGTGTTGTGCCACACATCATCAGCTGCATATCCCATTGCAGTGGGATCATAGACAAGTGACCTTACACAGGTCATAGGACTCCTGGAGATAGGGAGAATGTATTGAACTGGTTAGGCACACACAACCATATCACCAGGGTGCGTGATAGACCACTGTGATGGCCTCACTTAACTCCTGGGGAAAGGGATGCTCTATTAAACTCTTTATTCACACACAACCATATCAACAGGGTACGTGATAGCCGACTGTGATGGCCTCACATAACTCCTGGGGAAAGGGAGGATCTCTTACACTCTTTATGCACACACAACCATATCTCCAGGATGAGTGAAAGGCCACTGGGATGGCCTTTGAGGGCTCCTGGAAATAGGGTAGATGTAATGAACTTTTTCAGCACACAGAACCATAGCTCCAGGATACATGAAAGGCCACTGGGATGGCCTTTCAGGACTCCTGGAACTAGGGGAGATATTCTAAACTGTTTCAGCACACATCACCATAGCTCCAGGATACATGAAAGGCCACTGGGATGGCCTTTCAGGACTCCTGGGACTAGGGGTGATGTTTTTAAACTGTTTTAGCACACAGAACCATAGCTCCAGGATACATGAAAGGCCACTGGGATGGCCTTTCAGGACTCCTGGAACTAGGGGAGATATTTTAAACTGTTTGAGCACACATCACCATAGCTCCAGGATACATGAAAGGCCACTGGGATGGCCTTTCAGGACTCCTGGAACTAGGGGAGATATTTTAAACTGTTTGAGCACACATCACCATAGCTCCAGGATACATGAAAGGCCACTGGGATGGCCTTTCAGGACTCCTGGAACTAGGGGAGATGTAATGAACTTTCTCAGCACACAGAACCATAGCTCCAGGATACATGAAAGGCCACTGGGATGGCCTTTCAGGACTCCTGGAACTAGGGGAGATATTCTAAACTGTTTCAGCACACATCACCATAGCTCCAGGATACATGAAAGGCCACTGGGATGGCCTTTCAGGACTCCTGGAACTAGGGGAGATATTCTAAACTGTTTCAGCACACATCACCATAGCTCCAGGATACATGAAAGGCCACTGGGATGGCCTTTCAGGACTCCTGGAACTAGGGGTGATGTTTTAAACTGTTTCAGCACACAGAACCATAGCTCCAGGATACATGAAAGGCCACTGGGATGGCCTTTCAGGACTCCTGGAACTAGGGGAGATATTTTAAACTGTTTGAGCACACAGAACCATAGCTCCAGGATACATGAAAGGCCACTGGGATGGCCTTTCAGGACTCCTGGAACTAGGGGAGATATTTTAAACTGTTTGAGCACACAGAACCATAGCTCCAGGATACATGAAAGGCCACTGGGATGGCCTTTCAGGACTCCTGGAACTAGGGGTGATGTTTTAAACTGTTTCAGCACACAGAACCATATCTCCAGGATACATGAAAGACCACTGGGATGGCCTTTCAGGACTCCTGGAACTAGGGGAGATATTTTAAACTGTTTGAGCACACATCACCATAGCTCCAGGATACATGAAAGGCCACTGGGATGGCCTTTCAGGACTCCTGGAACTAGGGGTGATGTTTTAAACTGTTTCAGCACACAGAACCATAGCTCCAGGATACATGAAAGGCCACTGGGATGGCCTTTCAGGACTCCTGGAACTAGGGGAGATATTTTAAACTGTTTGAGCACACAGAACCATAGCTCCAGGATACATGAAAGGCCACTGGGATGGCCTTTCAGGACTCCTGGAACTAGGGGAGATATTTTAAACTGTTTGAGCACACATCACCATAGCTCCAGGATACATGAAAGGCCACTGGGATGGCCTTTCAGGACTCCTGGAACTAGGGGAGATATTTTAAACTGTTTGAGCACACATCACCATAGCTCCAGGATACATGAAAGGCCACTGGGATGGCCTTTCAGGACTCCTGGAACTAGGGAAGATGTAATGAACTGTTTGAGCACACAGAACCATAGCTCCAGGATACATGAAAGGCCACTGGGATGGCCTTTCAGGACCCCTGGAAATAGGGTAGATGTAATGAACTGTTTCAGCACACTTAACCATATCGCCAGGATACATGACAGGCCACTGTGATGATCTTACAGCACCCCTGGGGATAGGGATATTGTTTTGTACTTTGACAGCACACAGACCAATATCACCATGATGACAGGTGAGCCAGTGTGATGGCCTCTCTAGTCCCCTGGTGATAGGGTGTATGTATTACAGTGCTTGAGCACACACAACCGTATCTCCAGGGTGACTGATAGACCACTGTGGTGAGCTCTCAGGACCACTGGGGATAGGGGGGCATATTGCACAACATTGGCAAAAACAACCAGATCACCTGGGTGATTGACATACCATTAATGCTTTGCTTCACATACCCTTTCTGTGGACGGAAAGGTTATTTTCTGCAGCTACACATTTCACCATATTCATATGATGTGATTTGGATATAATTAAGCTGATCTATTGGTTTGCTTTCTTACAGTATGTGTTGGCACGTCCACAGCAGCAAATGCCAGGTAATAGGGCTAGCATCATGACCTGTGTGACCATATCCATCACCACCTGGGTACAGGTCAAACCTGTCACATATTATACAAAGACAATATGGGATGTATGTTCAGCTGCAGCACATTACTGACACACAATACCTGACCCCAACAGCATGAGGATCTGCAATGCACACAGCCTCTAGATATATATGTCTATTTCTAATGACCTGTCCCCATCCACTTACCTCCCTTGGGAAGTCAGCTTCTCTATTGAAGCGTCTCTGTAGCCGTTCCCAGGCCCTGCGGACCTTTCTGCTGTCCCTGTACCTGTTTTGCCCGGGGAACAGCTTCTCCTGCCTTGTGGCAATCAGGCGAGACAGGGTGCGGAGCTCCCGAGGAGTGAATGCAGGCTTTCTTGTTCTGGACGCCATTTTGAGATATTATCACCTGATTGCACGCAGCGTCATTGACGCGCATGCGCCCCGCAAATGCCACACATTTCCAATGTTTTACGTGCAACTGTGCCCCGCAAGTGGCGCAGTTTAGCGACGTATGACGTCCAACTGCGCCCCAGAGATTGGCGCACCTTGGCGACGTAACACGTCTCATTGCGCTCCGCATCTGCTGCATGTTTTATAAATATTTCGTCCCACAGCGTCCCGCAACTGGCGCAATTTATACACATATGACGTTCAACTTCGCCCCGCACATTGTTTTGCGGAACGAGTTGCGCACATGCGCACAACAACTGCAATATACAGTGCTGTGTGTCTCTTATATAAAACACATAACTATTTCATGACCTCATGGTGTTGACACATTTGGGACTTGAACTTATCATCACTTGCACACTGGTTCTTAGGCATTTGTTTGATGTGATGTGCTACGCCTTTCACATTGCACTGACTGCCACTACAACTGCTACTTCAACAAGGTGTTTTGAGGGACCATCAGATTGGCCTATCAGGCACCCTGGTGATATGGGGATATGTGTCGCAATAGATGATATTCACTACTCCATCTCAATGTCAACCCATACATTATGTATGTGATGGCATGGGGGGGGGGGGGTTTCCATCTGCACATGCTACATCCACATTAGGTTGCATAGCACACATATTGAGCTTATTGAGATTGCCATGCGATGGACATGGATGTAGATGTTAGGTGGATGTGCTGACATACAGAGTGAGTGGCTGGGGTGTGCGACACATTCACTGTCATACCTACCTATGTTACAGACGTCGTGTTTGCCTTCACACCATCAGCCTAATCTATATAACTTGCTGGCACATTACTATCTACTATCAACAGTGGTTTTTGTGGCCTTTGCGTTTTGGATTTGTTTTTTGCAGAAACACACTGTGACATTGCAATAACCTAGTGTGGCACATCAGGTACCCTATGAGTCACTTCAGAGAGGACAATATGAGGTGCAGTGTCCACAACAGCACCTTCTAATGTTCAAATAAACGAACCTTGTAAGGTACTTTTGAGGGACCTTCATGCTACAGCATTGAGGGTGTTGTTGGTGGCATCACCAAATGACATTACAAAGGGAAGAGGCCTCAGAGAGCCATATTAGATTAGACCACTGTAGAATCAGGGGCATTACCTATGTCTGTACACGTTGTGACATCACAGGGGGCGAAACCTCCATAGCTCTGTGTATGAGAGACACTCCTCCTTGAACCCCTAGGCCAGTCTGCTGATCAGTATAGCCCTAATTAATATGCATGAGATCTATAGGCATCAGAGCTACCCTGGCAACCTCACAGATTTGTGGCCCTACAGGTCTGTATGTTTAGACCCCTGTCTTACACCTCTGTCATTTAGGTGTGTGACTGTACAAAGTGCAGATGTCAGTGACATGAAAAGCATATATACTCACTGTGACATACTTCCTCAATTCTCATGCCCACCATGCAGTTCTATAATCTATAAGATGTTGGTGGTGGTGAGAGGCAGAGAAGCATGTTACACAGTTTATGTGAACATTTTGATGTCTTGCACATCAGCACCTTGCCCACTTACAAACGTTAATGACAGAGATGTTTGTCAGGGTTGTTGATGGCCAGCCCTGGAGGGCCACACTCCACTCCGTTTGGCAAGACATCTGTAATGCATATATCTCATGCATCTTCATTTGTACTAACATAAACACATGTCATGGCTAGACTTTCACGGAGGACTGCTTCAGAACCACTGCCATAGCTGCTAACACACCCCTGGCTGGCTACAGTTTGAGTATGGGCCAACACATGACCTGTTTGCTTTCTTTACCACGATAGACTTCAATCACACATACCCATGATGCACTGCACATGTAAATAAGCAGTCTACAAATATAAGCACTATGGTTTATGCAGCCACTGAAACACCTACGTATGTACATGATTAATGAGCGTGTAGGTTAATGACACAGAGTTAGTCTTGGACATCACATTGTGCGGCTCCTGTGCTCACCCTGAATGTGAGAGGGGAGACCCAGAACCATGACCACAGCACCTGGCTCAGCTAAGATAGCCTATGGTGTGAGTCCACATCAGTCGCAGTGTCTGATGAGTAGCACTTGTTGATGCACATACACTTACACTTCTGTGCATCTGTTATTTCCCTGTGATGTGTAGCCCTTTAAGCAATTTGCTGCAACCACATAAGTCATATCCTGTGTGGTGGCCATTGTCATCGCCACATTAGTTATGGGAGGGGGAGAAGTGTGTTAGACGGACGGATTATGTGACAACACCCAAACGTAACATTCAGACTCATCACTGCAATGGTGCTGCTGGTGGGAAGTGATAACCTCTGTCCAGCAGAGGAAAATACAACTTACAGCATGGGGCATGCATTTATGTGACCATCAATAAGGTGACAGCAGACAGATGGCATGCCTGGACATGCTCAGCAGCCCACCACCACTATCTGACATTGTCCAGCAGCAAACACAGATAAGCTGCAGCTGCTACACCCTTCAAAGTGTGGCACCCTTACACATACTAGGTGCAAGCAGTCTGATAGCTTATCCATACTGCATACTACTGGTGACAATGTGTGCAACCCAAACTGGGACGTCTGCACACTCACCGAGCAGTTACGTTCGTGATTGGGCTCCAAAAGGCAACCCATAGATATCACTTGCAAAAGATGTTGTTGCCACTACAGCTGACCTAGCCATGCTATGGTAACTACTCAGTCAGGGTGAGACTGACCTTCCAGGAGGACATGCTTGGGCTACCTTGTCCATGCTACTGATGACCACACACTGCAATTTCACTTACATTGCCCTACGTTCTGTCCTCATGCATCCTGCCGAGACCAGCCTGTCGGGGGTATGACCACAATACCTAGCACCTCATTATGCACAATGGCAAGCTAACACTGCACACAGTACAAACATTGTGCGCTGAGTAAGGTGTTGCATACATCACACACTGGATGTACAGCCACACAATCCCACAGCTATGCCATCACTGTGCTACTATAGATAGTTTTTCCAGTCTATGCCAAATCAGCAGTCGTGGACACAGTGCATGCATGGCTAGGCTATGAAATAGTGCTACTGTCACACCCCATGGTGGGGAACATCGTCAAACAACAGACCTGAGACACACTCCACATACATCAGACATATTGGTGTGATACCACTCAATAACCATATTGTGGTGTACGTAGACATTGATATCTGCCACTGATCAGATCAACATGTTGCTATATGTGTGGTGTATTTCAAGGTTTATGGTGACAGTGCTACAGTGCGCACATACTAGTTTTATGATATGGACGCAACGCACACTATCATGACTGTCCAATTGGCTTTGGGTCCTGAAGCCTGTGTGTCTGGTCATTTCGCCTCCTGTTGATCGGTAATCTCTGGCACAGGTCCCCAACTCCAGTCCTGTTGTAACAGACACTGCTACATTTTCACAAATGTGCGTCAGATATATGCATGAGATATATCTGCATACCATGGACCGGCACATGCAGATGAACAGAGACATCTTTATTTAAGACATCATAACATGTGAATAAATTGTGGCCCTCCAGGACTGCATTTGAGGAAATCTGATCTATGTGATGCACATTTCTCTCTTATATGTCCACCTTGAGAGACAATATACATGTACTGTCCCTGTTTTCACTTTTCCCACTACAGGTGGTTTGTTTTTTGAGAAAAATTAGGGGATGTGACAATTGCGGGGATTGGTTCGGCAGACCTGACACACGTGATTTGAACTTGTGACCTTCACCTCCTGCAGGCAGTGCCTGTGTGCTTTGCACCACCTTCTTGACACAGAGACAGTGCATTTCCAGGTACATCCATGTCTGTTTGTCAGACTAACCCTGTCTGTTGCACTACACAGCACCCACCTAAAAACAGATAGGCCATGGTGTGATGTGGACAGGTGTCACCAGTTCCCCTGCCGTCAACATGTTCACATGGCCTTATATTGGAGTCTGCATTACCCTTTAATGATGTGGGGCACTCCAGGACTGCTTTTGTTTGACTCTGCTGTAGGTGCTGCACATGTTTATGTGGTGGGTACTGTTGATGATAACATAAACATATGCCAAAATATCTTGGGTTCTCAGCAGAAAAGTATCAGTCTTTAATGCCTGGTTTTTTCAGGGTACACTTATGTGCACTAGTTGCAAGGAGCCACAGACAGGATTTGAACCTGTGACCTTCTGTTGTTGCACACACTGTCTGTGTACACTGCACCACTGTTTCTAAACATATATTCTGCATTCCGAGGGAAGTCCATGACTTTACATCTGACAGTGCCTGTCTGTTGTTGTGTACGGTGCCAGGCTACACACGCCTACGGCACTGTCTGCTGTGGCTTGCAGTCCTTATCTGGCAAACCCATATAACCTGATTGCGTTGTGGCACTCCAGGACGGAATTTGAGGGACTCGCCTGTACATAATGGCCATTGCTCTGGTTTGTGTGCGGTGTGGGGTAAAATGTAGGTGTTGAGCCCATGCTTATGTTCTCTGCAGTACAGCAGTGTGTGAACTCTCACTGTTTAGTGGTGGTTAAAAATATGGGTACTGGGTTGCCAGAACCTCAGCTGTGATTTGAACCTGTGAACCTCTCGTCATACAGTCACTGGCTGTGTCCGCTGCACCACACTGTGCCCACAGAGACTGTGCAGTATCTGGAGATAGGAAACCTGGCTGCACAAGCCTGACACCCTGCTCTGCATAGGTTTACTGTGGCCACGTTTTCTTTGTATGGGGACAGGGGTGCAGGACACACACAAATATGCCTTCCAAATAGGTGCAGTCACAGAAATAAACCGAACAGTGCATCAGTGATATCACTGGATGACCTGATATGCACTCCCAGGACAGTTCCATTACATTGCAGTGCTTTTGAATGTGTCCACGGACCATGGACCCTTCCAATATTCATTTCAATTCTTTGGAGCTTTCCTGGGAGTGTTTATTATTGTTGCCCATTAATAGCAGTGTTTCCCAGCAGACTTATGATTTTCGCATACTTGGTTGTGGTTATTTTCATGTTACATTTGCGAGTTTGTTCTGTGCACATGTTTCACACTGCTCACGTTTTTTGGGTTTCCACGATGTTGCTGTACATTGCTGACGGAAATGGTTTCTCTTCCCTTTAAATCACCTCTAACGCGTGTGTTTCACTGGCGGTATTTTTTCTTGTAAATTCGGGCACGCTCCTGTGCGGAGGGTCTCTCCCCTCCCACATTCCACCCATTGACCCCATCTCTCCGCCCCTCGGGGGCCTTCCTCCGCCCTCATTTCGCCTTTCCACGCCTCTATCGCACATGAGCGCCCCGCAAACGTGCGTGTTTGCGGCGCACGCGTGCGGGACCCGTTAATGTGCCGCGCACGCGTACGGGGTGCTTAAGAGCACTTAACTGCATCATTTTAGGGCGCTCAGGTGCGCCCCGCAAAAGTGCCCCGTTTAGTAAACATGCCCCTTAGTAACTACCATTAATTAACCAAAGTCTTCAAAAATGCTCATATAAATCTTCTACATAATAAAAATGACACAAATTCAAAATGGCATTAATGACCTCAGGATGGCCTTACCCCTACTTTTGGCGAATCTAGGCACCATAGGGAAATGGCAGACGCTCACATCATAGGTCTCTAGCCTTGTTAGTCTCAATAATAATTATTCTTTTATTCAAATTCGCCACAAATTAATAATTCTACATCCACAAAAGTACTTTTAAGGATCCTTCAAAATTCAAAAATACAAAAACACAATTAAAAGAAAGCCTCTATACTTCTACATGATGCATGGTAATTTTTACCTAATACCAGAGCCCACGAGATGCAATCCGTTTTTCCTATAACAAAATAGAAAAAGAACTCTTAAAGATCAGCTTGTCTATACACCCAAAATAGATATATAGTCACTTATCTGAGCAACTTCCTGGTTTTGGCACGTATCGATAGTTGAAAACCGCTTGATTCAACTGCTGCTACAAGCTGCGATCTCCAAACAGCCCAAGCTGTCCGTCTTCACGGCTAGCTGCCCGACAAAAGCTTTCGTTTCACCAGATTGGCTTCCTCAGGGATTCTTAATGCAGTTATTTCTCCAAACACAAAAGATATCTCCAAACATCAAAAACCTTGAGCACAAAAATGCTTCTTACCACTATTGTATCCTCGGAATCTGATGTCAGCTGTTTTAAATCAGACCTCCCACCAGTAGAATCGCTTACAAAAACTGACGTCACCTATTATACTAACTTTATTCCTAACCCTATATACTACAATTAACACACAAAATTAAAAAAATATTTTAAATAATAAAAAGAGAAGAAGATCGGAACTTCAGAGCTACCCAACCCAACATCACATAAATTAATATCCAATCAGTTCTATCATTCAACCCATACGGGTCTAAGATGTTCAATTCATAGCTCCATTTCTGTTCCTTCTGTAAAAGTAAATGTCCTCTGTCTCCTCTTTGTATATTTAGAGGGACATATTCCAATACCGTACATCGTAATTCTTCAAAGGTATGGCTAGAAGATAAGCAATGCTGTACCAGAGGCATCTCAATTTTTGCTTTATTGATATTTTATTTATGTTCAGCTAATCGGGTCCGTAAAGGACATGTAGTTTTGCCAACATAAAGCTTGACCAAAAACAACCTTACACAGTGAAAAAATTAAAAAGGTCTCTGGATCCACCCCATAACAAACATTGGTGAATGTTTTTTTTGGGAACATAAAGCTTGAGGCATGGGCACCACAATGCATAAACTTCAAAAGAAGTGTTGCAAGTTGTCTTATATTTAAGTGAATGACTTTTATGCAGATATTTAATGCAGATCTTGTCCACCATGACTACACAGTATGAACAATGACCACATTGTGCGTATCCGGCAACTCCAACCTGAGCTCTCTGTCGAGGAACAGCTGGGCAGAGCCAGTCTCTCATATTTTTACCTCTACTATATGCTACATGAAGTGAACTCTTAGAGAGCTTCGGGTGAGTCATCAAAAGACCCCATCTCTTACGTATTGCAGCCACTATCCGATTAGATAAACTGGAGTATGGCATAACACAAGTAATAGGTGACACACGAGATGTCATATTCAAATCTGAACTCGTAGATTTCGGCATAAGAAGCCATTCACAATGGTTACACTTGGCTCTTTTATAAGCCTTCTTTAAAACTGAATCCGGATATCCACGTTCCTGAAATTTCTATATCATAATCCTTGCCTGCGCCTCAAATTCTTGTTTAATGGGACAAATACGGCAACAGCGGAGCAACTGAGAATATGGCAAACTACATTTAAGATGATCTGGATGAAAACTGGAATAATGTAGAAGTGTATTTTTATCCATAGGTTTAGTATAAATTGTAGTAAGAAATCTTTCTGTATCTTTAACAACTTTAACATCCAAAAAATGTAATATGAATTCTTGAATATTAATTTCAAACTTAATATTCCCATTACAACCATTTAAATAGTTAAAAAACTCATTCAAAAGGTATCTGGATCCACTCCATAACAAAAAAATATCATCGATATATTTATACCACTTCAGGATATAAGGTGCATAGTTAGAAGAATATACCCATAGATTTTCAAAAGAATGCATGTATAAATTAGCTAAAGATGGTGCAAAAGTGGCTCCCACAGCGGTACCTGAAATGTTTTGGAAAAATTCTTGCTTATAAGCAAAATAATTCTTCATTAATGCCACTTCTGCTAATGTTAACAAGAATGTAGTTGGTACCCTATGGGGTCTCGATCTGCCATCCCATATATGAGATAAGACTTGCAATGCTTCATCCTGAGGAATAGAGGTATACAAAGCTGAAACATCTAAAGATGCCATCCAGGTAATTTGTTTTATAGATCCAAAATCATCTAAAATTTGTAGAAAATGTGTTGTATCTTTAATGTACGAAGGGATTTTAGGAACTTCATCCTTCAAGTGCATATCTAAGTATATCCCAATCCGTTCCAGCAACGAATCATTACTGGAAAGAATTGGGTGCCCAGGAGGGTTCGTCAAACTCTTATGCGCTTTAGGTAAAATATAAAAAGCTGGAATTTTAGGGTGTAACGGATTCAAAAAGGTTTTTTCTTTCTTAGTCAAATAGCCTAATTGCAATGCGGCCGTAGTAACAGATAATACAACTGTTTGCAATTCTTCTGTTGGATCAACCTGTAGACGCATATAATGATGGCAATTATCTAATTGCATGAGAATCTCAGCATCGTACTCTTCAGTATTCAATACTACCACAACGCCTCCTTTATCTGCATGCTTTACTGTAATGTTATCCATCTTAGAAAGATCTTCTAATGCTTTAAATTCAACCAATGATACATTTTTTGGATAATTATTTATTTATTTGACAAGTTTTGTATCCCGCTTTTTCCTTCAATCAAAGCGGTCAGAATACTGTACAAGGTTATACAAAGGTAAGGGAAAATAAATTACTTTATAATTACATCAAAGCGATGGAGACTGGGAGTACATAACACAGGAAGCACGGTACAAATGTTACAAACATTCAACTACATACAGCATACCAGCAAACAATCATCATGGAGCAGTTGTCTCCCCGGTCCTACGCCTAAGGGCCACTCCAAAGGGCCCTCTGGTGAGGCCCTCAGGCGCGGGCGCACCTCTGGAGTGGTGGTTTAAATGCCGTTCTGTGGCAGATGATTGGCAGTCCCATGGGAGTGAGGAGTAGAATGCTGCAGTGAGGGTCTCTGTAGGCAAGGGAAGTTCTTTGCAGGCAGAGTAGGTGGAGCACACGATGTTCCGGAGAGGCAGAACAGTGGACCCTGCGTGCATCTCCCAATACTAGCACCTGCATACCTTAGCAATGTCACCCTACACCTGAGGTATACGGTACACAGCTCTGAGACGTTTGCTAGGAGTACTGGCAGATAGATATCCATACGTTACGCACATACTGCTAGTTGACCCCATCAGAACAATCTGTTAGGTGTTTGCGGGGCGTGCTCCAGGACTGGCCTCTGACGGTGTTTACCACCCTGGGGAGTGACCCCCAGCAGTACTGCGTACCATATCCATGCCTTGCCGTGCCTAGGACAGGTTTGGTGGCCAAGGCTAATTACCTCCTCAATAGTAGCACCATGCTGGCATAGGTGTGGAAGTGTGTGTCTGTCTATACAGTGGGTGCTGGCTGCAAGCCCCTTCCACAGCCCACACTGCCAGCACTGTTGCCAGTATTGGCCTGCTAATGTGCATAATGAGTAGCAAGGGACCATGGGTATATCTCAGACAGGGTGGGCTGACCAGGATGCAGCTGCACAGGGCATAGGGCACTGGCAGGGACATGGTAGTGCCCGGCCACCACCTACACAGACAGGGGGACCTCTGTATGTGCTGCTGGGGGATCACTCTCACCCTGAGTGTGCAGTGATGGCAGCATGGCTAGGCACACCCATAGTGCTGTATTGTGCTTCTTTTATGTGATCTGTCTGATGTTTTCTTGTTCTATGTAAACCGTGCTGATTATAAATAGTGCGGTATATAAAAGATGTTAAATAAATAAATAAATAAATAAATATATGTGGGTTTCCTATTGGGGCCTTTTCACTGACTTATCTGCTTGTGTGTGCTGCCACCCCAGTTGTGGGTGCATGCATTTCCATCAGGACCAACCAGCAGACTGAGCACAGATGGTATGTGTCTTGATGGAGTGCCTTGCAGGGTGCAGTGGCTGATGGCTTGCTGCAGGTGAATATCAGATAGTGGTGGGGTGCATTTATGAATATCCAGGCCTAATGTCTGTCTGATATTGTGTTATGGATGTGTGGGGGGTCTGCTTCCCCAGCAGGACTGGGGTTGATGGTTGACTCTGCTGCCATCTTGTGGGGGGGGGGGGGAAGGGGAGAAGAGAGAGAAGGATAGTATGGGGAATCTGTTGGTGGGAAACCCTGTTTTGTCCATGGGTGGGTGGTGTGTGTGTTCCACTAACTGTGGCAGACAGCGATCTCTAAGATGTTTATGCAGCACCTACCTATTTCACAGGTTATTGCTGCTTTGGAGCTCTGGCATGTCCGCATTCAACCATGCGAGGTGTTGTGCACCTGGTCCTGGGTGCATCATCACACACTCAGGGTGGGCATAGTAACCGCACAATGTGATGGTGTTTAGCTACTCTTTGCCGTTTGTCCACCCACTCAGGGCACCCTACCAGGCCGAGGTGCTGTGTGGGTGCACAAGGACACCTCCCCCTACCAGGCCGGGTAGCTTTAGGGGTGCAGTTCCCATCTTGTGTGCATCTGTGGACAGCTGATTTGCATGTGCAGTGCATCATGGGTACGGGTGGCCTAACCCTATCCTGTTTACACCAGCAGACTGTCTGTGATGTGACGTGCAGGCTATCTGCAGCCAGGCAGGAGCTTGCTTACAGCTATAGAGGTGTAGCCCAATGGTTACGCCACTGCCTGTGCAGCCAGAGGTCATGGGTTCATACCCACAGTGGGGTTCTGTGATAAGGTTTTCAAAAGCATTTTTTACATTTACTGTACATATGTTGATGCCTGCAATAACACCCTCAGCGTACTGTACCCATAAGGTGCCTCTGAGGGTGCTTTATTGGGCGCCCTATAGGGCACTTTATGGTTGGCATCCATATAGGGTGCACTATACATTATCCTGTGTCGCAACATACATGCTGCCCTATAGGGGACATTCTAGGGTGCCTTAGCGGACGGTGCACTGTAACATGTGCCTTATGGTCCGCCTTATGTTAACATGCTGTGAGAGTGCGTTTGCTAGTAGTTATCACAAAATAGAATTAAAAAGCCTCCTAAAGCACTCCACAACATAAAATATACTGCCTCAGCTAGCCTTTTTCAATGGGCATTGTGAGGGACTGAACCCCTGGTCCCTGCACCATTGGTCAGTGTCTTAACCATTGTGCTGTGGCTGTGTTCCTTTGCTTTAGCATCAGCGCGCCGCCTTGTGGACATCAGCGCGCCGCATCCTGCTGCCCACAATTAACAGTGTGCCGCATCCTGCTGCCCACAATGAACAGTGCACCGCCTTATGCCGCCCCACAATGAACAGTGCACCGCCTTATGCCGCCCCACAATGAACAGTGCACCGCCTTATGCCGCCCCAAAATGAACAGTGCGCCGCCTTATGCCGCCCCAAAATTATTTTGCCCCCTGACACACATTTCCACATTCAAGGTGGTGCCTCAGCCAGCCTTTTTGGGCTGCACACACTGGGGGATTGAACCCATGGCCCCTACACCATTGGTTATCATCTTCACTGTTGTGCTACTGCTCTGTTCCTATATGTGCCCAGCTGCGCCCTGCTTAGCCTTCCCACGCGCTAATGTGGGCCCCGCACATTAACGCGACGCGCACACATACAGTCTTTTTTTTTCCTTTTTCGGCCTGAACCGCCCACTCCTTATATGGCACAGGACACTACCGCGGCCCCGCACGTTAGGAATGTTTAGTAAACATGCCCCTTAGTATTACAGAAGGAGCAGAAATGGATCTATAAATTGAACACCTTAGACCCATATGGGTTGAATGATAAAATTGATTGGATATTATTTATGTGATGTTGGGTTGGGTAGCTCTGAAATTCCGATCTTCTTCTCTTTTTATTATTTAAAATGATTTTTTAATTTTGTGTGTTAATTGTAGTATATAGGGTTAGGAATAAAGTTAGTATAATAGGTGACGTCAGTTTTTGTAAGCGATTCTACTGGTGGGAGGTCTGTTAAAAAACAGCTGACATCAGTCGCCAAGGATACGATAGTGGTAAGAAGCATTTTTGTGCTCGAGGTCTTTGATGTTTGGGGATATCTTTTGTGTTTGGAGAAATAACTGCACTTTGAATCCCTGAGGAAGCCAATCTGGCAAAACGAAAGCTTTTGTCGGGCAGCTAGCCGTGAAGACGGACAGCTTGGGCTGTTTGGCGATCGCGGCTTGTAGCAGCAGTTGAATCAAGCGGTTTTCAGCTATTGATACGTGCCGAACCCAGGAAGTTGCTCAGATAAGTGTCTATATATCTATTTTGGGTGTAAAGACAAGCTGACCTTTAAGAGTTCTTTTTTATATTTTGTTATAGGAAAAACGGATTGCATCTCGTGGGCTCTGGTATTAGGTAAAAATTACCATGCATCATGTAGAAGTATAGACGCTTTCTTTTAAATGTGTTTTTGTATTTTTGAATTTTGAAGGATCCTTAAAAGTACTTTTGTGGATATAGAATTATTAATTTGTGGCGAATTTGAATAAAAGAATAATTATTATTGAGAATAACAAGGCTAGAGACCTATGACGTGAGTGTCTGCCATTTCCCTATGGTGACTAGATTCGCCAAATGTAAAGGTAAGGCCATCCTGAGGTCATTAATGCCATACTGAATTTGTGTCGTTTTTATTATGTAGAAGATTTATATGAGTATTTTTGAAGACTTTGGTTAATTAATGGTAGTTACTAAGAGTATATTTTGTTAGTTAGTTTAGTCTACCCTTAGGCAGTTATATTTATTGGATGCCCAAAGCTAAACCATTTGGAGAAATTGTCCCAGAGCAAATTAGACTTACTATACAGTATACCCAGGAATAACTTATTGCATTGAAATCCAGTATTTGATTTGTGCAGTGTACAAATGTGATGTCCTTTGATTCTTTGCATGACCTGAATATTAACCTTCTTAATCATGTTTGTTACATTTCATTTGACAGAAGGTCTGAATGGATCTTGGAAAGAAGGAGGATATGTGCCTTCCAGTACAAGCAGCAGTGGATATTGGAGCTGGAGTGCCCCTAGCGATCAATCAAATCCATCAACACCATCCCCACCATTGTCGGCAGACAGTTTCAAGCTCTTTCGGGCACCAGCCCCTCCGGATGATGGCATTGATGAAACAGATGCAAGTAATCTGCTCTTTGATGAGCCTATCCCTAGAAAAAGAAAGGTTTGCACAGCATCAATTTTATTGGATTTGATTAATTTTTCATAATGAATAATTATGTGCACACTCTGTGGTTATTTTGTTTTGGTTGCTCTTTGATATCTTGAGAACTGCCCATACAAGTGAAAACCTGAAAAACAATCATGGAAGAAGTTTGGACAGTTTTGACGAGCACTTTGGGGGTGCTTGTAAATCAACTAGCCGTCGCCGCTGAAGTCTAAATCAAGATATTCAACACCGGGGCCATATCTGGCCACCGGCATTGAATATTTGGGTTGCCGCAGAAACTGAAAGCTAACCAGCAGCAGCGATATTGAGCCACTGCCTGGTTAGCCTCAGTGGGTAAAGTAAGGCCAGTATTTGCCACACCTTACTTTACCCATGTGTCGCTAACCATGCAGCGGCTCGATGGGTGCCAACTCTGCTCTGCCCCACAACGCCCTCAATACCTCCGATGCTAACCGCTTAGCACTGGGGCATGTAGTAGTGACACCCGCAGATATCCAGCGGCACTAACCGTCTATTTCCCCATCTCTGTTGGACATTGCCCTAGCAAAGAGCTCTCTGCTTCCTGCTGTACCCTTTCTTCTCAGACTGCATATAGGGAACAGAAAGGGAGGGGAGGGAGGGGGCATAGAGCAGATGGAGAGCCAATTTGCCCTGATCTCTGGTATTCAAGAAGAGAAGAGAAGGAATGTGTCTGCAGAGCAAAGAAGAGCATCTACCCTCACTGCCCCCGTCCCTTTCTTTTCTGTCCTAGAGTCAAAATTCTTCAGTTGGGTGTGCAGGAGGAGGGGGAGCGGGGGGGGGGGGGGACAGGAGGAAGGAAGAGATTAGAGCAGAGACCTGAGGGCTCTTCTTTGCCCTTCTGTCCTCTACCCCAGAAGCTGTCTGTTAACATTTAGTTTAATTTAATTCAAATTCTTATGTTCTTCAACCAAACCAAACAATCTTGAGCTCAGGGCAGATTACGATAAAAACAAGCATATTCAAATCTGATAAGGTGTAAGTGGAACATTTCTTTGATGGATGCACCAAAGTTTATTGATATAACAGTTTTTAAATAGTTTGTTCCTGTTTCTTAAGAAGTCATTTGTACCTGTGGGATTCATTTGGTCTGGGCTGAAATAAGCGCTTCCCCCCGCCCCCCCCCCCCCACTCCATCTGGCCTGCAAACTCAATGTAGATGAATCCGAGGCTTGCTAATATCCCAAAGTCTGATATGAAGCTTTTCTCTTGGCAGGGAACAGGAAGAGGGGAAAGGCTCAGAAACATCCTCAGGCCACAGTTGTAACTCCAGTGAGTGATTTCTGGGGAGGGACAGAATGTAAATGCTGAGAAGATAGTGAGAAGAGGATGAATTCTATGTGAATGCAGCCTGCTTCCCATGTTCCCACTGGCTTGGGAACCAAGAGACCAGGGTTCGATTCCCACTAGCACTCCTTGTGGCCTTGGGCTGGGAAAATCACTTAACCCTCCATTGCCTCAGAAAAATCTAACTTATCAATGTTTCTGTTTAATGTACATTACCAAGTTTAAGTTACTAAAATGATAAAGCAGTATAAAAAAAACTGTTAAATAAAAATAAATAAATAAAATAAAGTCTCTGAAGTCAGCTATGCATACTTGGACTTTTCTCCCCAAGGTCAATGAAGCCTTGTGTTCTGTAGCATGCGTTAGACGATTAAGACTAGGGTTCCAGAAACAGAAGAGATGAGGGACAGCCAGTGTAGAGGGTGCATGAGAAGCATATAGGGGAGGGCGGTATGTGTGAAAGGGCATAGCAGGGAAAATAGGGAACGCAGCAGTTAGGGAGGGGGCGAGGGGATGCAAAGCGATGGATGAGTATGAAAAGGTCTGGGTGTATAGAGCTGGTGAGGAGGGAATGTGTGAAAGCCAGAAATAATGTTGGAATGGGGCTGAGGTGGTGAAGGGTTATGTCTGCTAGACAAGAGTCGGATGTTCTGAGGTGGCAAAAATGGATCAGTGACAGAATCTGAGGTTCTCTAAGGACAAACAGGATGAGTCAGCCACACACCTTTAACTGCTAATACCCAAAAATATACCACTACATCTTACTGCACAACAAGCAGTCTTTAGTTTACTACCCTCCCCCCCCCCCCACCCCTCTTACAGATGTAACAAGACACCTTACAGTTGGTTATACAAAAAGGATCATCTGCATCATTGCTTCCTGCTGTTAAAAGCCTTAACAACCCTCACCTCAGCGAGACTTGGAGTACCCAGTGTGACTTACATTCAGTTCCATGAACAGCCGTGTAGTCCCAACGTACCTCCTCCCTCTGTTATTTTTCACCAGTGGTTTTGCTCTAGTAATTATGATGCAGTGCCCTTCTCTCTTTCTTTCCCCATGGACCTTTATCTATATATTCCTATATATTGTGATGATCAGCAACTTAATAGCCATAAAAGAGGTATCTTTGGAATCGTGCAGGCTCCTTTACAACCCCGGGGAAAGCCCAAACCCAGCAAGTTCAATAAAGCCCCGGCCTAGCCTCTGGAGAGGAGCCCATATCCTTCCACATCCCCTGCTGGGCAGGAGCCAAGCCAGTCCACTGATCTGCTGCAGGATGCAGAGCTGGCTCAGTATCCCTGGCTCACCAGGAACTATACCTTGGAACCAAAAAAAGGCTGGGAAGGGGAGGGGTCGCATGGTCATGCCCTAGGAAAGTTCCCAGAGTTTCTAAGGGAAGGGGGCAGAGGACCTGAGGAGGAAGAACCATGGAAGCTCAGGAGTACAAAGAGAAGGAGGACCTAGAACTCATGGAGGTACTTTTGATGAGGCAGTGAAGGTTTTAATCCTCAGGCAGATTCAATCAGTTTATAGTGAACCTGGAAGGGGGGAAGGGAAGGGCCATTGCTTGCAGTGTAGTGGAGTAACACTGCTTTGATGTGAAAAAGACTGTGGGTTTAAACCCTGATGGTTTAAGAGGACTTCATGTAACTTTGTTTTTATTACTCTCTCCTGAACTGTTTTGCTTTGAGAGAGAAAGGCCGCACCCGGCCCTGGGGCTAAGTGAAACCCAGGGTTTTTAGAGATGTGGGCCATCGGATTGTTCGCTGGAAATTACTGTGAACCTAAGGGAACCTGCTTTGCTGTTTTCCTGCAATACCTGAACCAGATTTGGACTTTGGGATCGGGGTCAGTGGACCGAATGCTTCACTTGTGTCTGGAACGTAATTCCACAGCTTCACAATATATATATATGTGTGTGTGTGTGTGTGTGTGTGTATAAGCACACAAACACATACCCCTATCTAGTGGTATTCCCCTTTTCAGCATCATATGACACTACCACTGTTGTCTGCCTTTGCGATCCAAATGAACTGGCCACCTCATGGTTCCCAAAAAGGGACTTCACTTGACAACACCTATCCAGGACTATCGCATGCAGAAAGGCAACTAATCTGGAAGCTATTCCTTTCACCCTGATGAAACCAAACAGCATAGGAAACCTCTGCAGTTTTTCCTACCTTTTCCATATCAAAGTGCTTGGATATCACCAATGCAAACCACACTCTCGCTTCAGCACTCCTGGAACACAAGTAGAGTCACACTCCTGCTAAATATGCTTATAAAATGCTCTTACTTTCCTCTGCCATCAGACCGTCAATTCCATTTGACTGAACAACTCACATACCTAGCGTGCAACCCCAACTCTGTCTGGCCATGACTCTTATTTGACATGCCAGGGACTTTGACTGACCCTTCTTGAGTTATTAATCTTGGTACTTGCCTCTGATTGTTGTTCTTCCATTGATTAGCCCTTTATCATACTAACTAGGACAAGCATACATACTGGATCCAGGCACAATTGATGAACTGCTCGCAGCAGCCCCTTCTAAGGATTTATCCATACAACACGTATCTTGGTGTGGCAGGTGCAGGTCTTCATCTTTGCCCATATCCTACCTTGCACTTCACCTCCTCTATGTAGTTTTAACCCACCACAGCTTGCTTCACGGACTGTAAAGGGTGAACAAAAAGATTTTTTTTTAAATTAGGATTTTAACCAAAATACATACACAATGGGGCCGATTCTGAAGACTGCACGTCCGCGCCTGGTGTGCACCCTATTCAGCGGTGGGGGATGTCCAGGGATTTGCCTGACCAGCCCTCTCAATGTTTCTGCTGGTATGCTGGTGCCATGGCGTCCCATCACCATGGCACTGGCACATCCAGCAGGAGCTCCCAATGGCCGAACAGAAATCAAGTACCATTTCCCTGCTGCCCAACCCTTGGTGGGGACAGCTAGGGGTGGAATCGAGTGGCAGGACACCTACTGCAGTGGCACAATGCCATCTGCGGGGCTGCAGTGCCTGATGTCCCCCTTCTTTGAGGTGGAATAAGTTGGGCATCTAGGTGACTGCCTGTGGATGTACAGGGCCGTGACCTGAATAGGCCCTGTACGTCTGGATTCTTCGACCTGCCCCACTATGCCTCCTACCTGCCTCCGCTCCACCCCCTCCTGCCCCTATACAGTGCTCCCCGCACAAACTCTCTATATGTGCGGGGCGTGCTGGGAGTAGAATATGGTCCAACCCGGACGTACAACCCCACTATTCGGCCCTCTGAATCTACCACAGTGTATATAATAAAAGCATAACCTGCTACCATTAGAAATTAGGAAAGTATGCAAAGAAAAACAATAGCAAGAGATACTCTAGCCCCCATCATAGGAGAGAAGCAGAAGAGAACAAAATGTATTAATACCTAGAACTACCCAAGTCTAAAAAAAGAAAACAGGACAAGAATCAAAAATATATACAAATCCCCAAGAACTCATAGTGACCCACTGATTTATCCCGAAGAAACTTTTTCAAATGGGAAACATCTGTGAAAACAAATTTCCAGCATAGGTAACCACACAATTACAGGGGAGACGGAGATAGAACATGGCTCTGATAGCCAAGACTTTGGACCACAACTGCAAGAAAGTCTTCCTAAGCATTTGCATAGATCTGTACATAGTTTCCCCGGTTGTCCTATTGTTGAAGTTCCCTGTTCAATGTAAAACTCAATGTTACATGTATACATTGTAGTATGTTCTTGTTCAATGTACACCGCACTGATTGTAATAGCGCGGTATAAAAGAAGTGTTAAATAAATAAATAAATTAAATAAATAAATAAATAAAACAGCAGTCTTATCAGCCTCTGATCCAAAAGTGACTAGCAGAGTCGCCCTCTCAGAGACAATGTCCGGAGAGGTCTAAAGAAAAGCAGTCAAATCAAGGCTAACCAGAGAGCCGATGGAATCCAAGCCCTCTCCTTTTACCACTTCTATGCGAGCCCCCTTGGAAATATAAAATAACTTAGAAATAACTAGCACATCAACATTACTAAACAACAGAATTTCTTTCAAATACTTTTTCAACAGCTTGAAAGACGACAGAAGCTACAACACTGGAAAACACTGGTCAAGAATGAAATCGTTACTGACTTTAAAAGGCCCTAATCTGTAGTATCTTGGTGAGCTGAACACGAATATAACATTAAAAATTTTTTATTGGCTCTCGTTTTGAAGATATTGCATGTAGTTCATTTTTGACATTTCACTGTGTAAATTTATCCAGTAGGACATCAACAACATCCCAAATAAGCCTTGAATGATGTAATATTGCAACACATTGCATAATACCAACATGCACACATCATACAGAGTTGATTGCATCATTTTCTGATGCAATGCAATACTACTGCCAGACGGCTGCTGAAGCCATCTGACGTCAGCAGTGTATTATACGCAGTCAGAAAGGTTGAGCATTTAAAATATTTCAGACTGTGTGCGAGACAGTTTAAGCTACTGTTACATGTAACTTTTATTAATCATATAATTTTAGCCATTTAGGTACAATACAGAACAGTAATGCCACGAAAGTGCGTTAATACCGTTGACAATTTCTGCTACATTTGTGGGGAAGTGACATTTGCCAACCAGAAGAAAAGTATCACTTCTCAACTGAAGAAGGCATATCATCTTTACTTCGGATGCAAGATTGGTGACCAAGACAAGCATATATGCTGCACTACATGTACAACACAGCTTTCACAGTGGTTGAACTGCAAAAGGCCATCAATGCCGTTTGCAGTCCCCATGGTGTGGAGAGAGCCAAGCAACCACATAAATGACTGTTACTTCTGCTTGGTTCCTCCTCTTTCCAGCGGAATAATGAAGCAAAAGAAGTCGAGAATAGTCTACCCAAACATTCCGTCTGCATTGAGACCAGTTCCACATGGTGAGGGACTTCCTATTCCAGAACCTCCATCAGAATATTCTCTTGATTCATCTGAAGAGGACAAGGGTGAGCCGACCTGTTCTTCTCCTGGTCCGTCAGCATGCAGTGACCCAGATTTTCACTGGGATGCATTATCAACTCCACACAGAATAACACAGGAAGAACTAAATGACCTGGTTCATGATTTGGACTTATCCAAGAACAAGGCAGAATTGCTAGGATCAAGACTCCAACAATGGAATCTTCTGGAAGAAGATGTCAAAATTACTCCATATCGAAAGCGCCACCAGCAGTTGGAGCCTTTCTTCAGAAAGGAAAGTAATCTGGTATTCTATTACGATACTGAAAGCCTTATGAATGGCTTAAAAATCACTCATGACCCACAAGACTGGAAACTATTTATAGACTCTTTGAAACTGAGTCTGAAGGCTGTGCTTTTGAACAATGGAAACTGTCTTCCATCTATTCCAGTAGCGCATGCCGTCCACATGAAAGAGACATACGATAACTTAAAGCATCTACTGACTTCCATTAACTATAACAAGTACAGCTGGCACCTCTGTGGTGACTTGAAGGTAGTTGCCCTTTTAATGGGACTGCAGCAGGTAAATATAAAATACATGTGTTTCTTATGTGAGTGGGATAGCCGAGCAAGGGATTGGCACTACTTGCGGAAGGAATGGAATCGCAGACCAAATGAAAGAGTTGGAGAGAAGAATATCCAGCACCCAGCTCTGGTTGAGGCTCACAAAATCCTGCTACCACACCTTCACATCAAACTAGGTTTGATGAAAAACTTTGTGAAAGCCATGAATGGCATTTCGCCAGCTTTCCGATACCTGCATGTAGATAGCTGGGTGGCTGGTGGACATGAGGATTGCCTGGTAACATGCCTGCCTGGTGCGAAGGTAGCGGACCTCACGCGCCACCTAGATAAGGTCTTAGATAGTGCTGGGGAGGAGTCTGCTGTCTTGGTACATGTCGGTACCAATGACATAGGAAAATGTGGTAGGAAGGTTCTGGAGGCAAAATTTAGGCTTTTAGGTAGGAAGTTGAAATGCAGAACTTCCATGGTAGCATTCTCCAAAATGCTTCCTGTTCCACGCGCAGGACCCAAAAGGCAGGCAGAGCTCCGGAGTCTCAATGCGTGGATGAGACAATGGTGCAGAGATGAGGGTTTTGGATTTGTTAGGAACTGGGGAACATTCTGGGGAAAGGAGGGGCTCTTCTGAAGGGATGGGCTTCACCTTAACCGGGATGGAACCAGGCTACTGGCATTAACCTTTAAAAAGGAGATAGAGCAGCTTTTAAACTAGATATTAGGGGAAAGCCGACAGTCGCCCAAGAGCGGATGGTTCGGAAGAATGTATCCTTGAAGGATACTTCCAAAAGCAGAGAAGTTCCACAAAAGAGTAAAGTAGCCCAAATGCCCTCAAGTATGGAGCAGACAGAGCTTAAAGATCCCAATTTACCCATGTCTAACAATAGCCAAATTAACATGAATAAAATATATTCTCTAAAATGCTTGTATGCAAATGCTAGAAGTCTAAAGAATAAGATGGGAGAGTTAGAATATATAGCACTAAATGAAAGGTTAGATATGATTGGAATATCAGAGACATGGTGGAAGGAGGACAACCAGTGGGACACTGTGATACCTGGGTACAAACTATATCGTAATGATAGAGCTGATCAAATTGGTGGAGGGGTTGCACTCTATGTTAGAGAGGGCATTGACTCAGAAAGGATTAAAGTTTTGCAGGAAACAAAATCTGCTGTAGAATCTATATGGATTGAAATTCCATATAAAAGGGGAAAGGCAATGGCAGTGGGGGTGTACTATCGAGCACCTGGCCAGAATGACCAAATGGATGATGAAATGCTCAAAGAAATCAAGGAAGCTAACAAAGGTTACAGCGCAGTAATAATAATGGGTGATTTCAATTACCCCGGTATCGACTGGGTCAGTGTCACGTCAGGACATGCTAGGGAGATAAAGTTCCTAGATGAAATAAATGACTGCTTCTTGGAGCAGCTGGTTCATGAACCAACCAGAGGGGAAGCCATATTATACCTAGTCCTTAGTGGAACACCAGATCTAGTGCAAGAGATAAGGGTGTTGGGGCCACTTGGCAATAGTGATCATAGCATGATCGCCTTTGAATTAATTAGTGGAGGAGGGATAGTAAGGAAATCCACAGTACTACCTTTTAACTTTCGAAAGGGAGACTATGATAAAATGAGGAAAACAGTTAAGAAAAAACTAAAAGGAGCAGTTGCAAAGGTTAAAGACGTACATCAAGCTTGGGTGTTGTTGAAAAATGCTATCTTGGAAGCCCAGACCAGCTGCATTCCACACCTTAAGAAAAGTGGAAGGAAGTCCAAAAAACTGCCAGCATGGTTTAAAGGTGAGGTCAGAGAGGCTGTTGTTGCCAAAAAAGCATCTTTCAGGAAATGGAAAAAAGAGCCAAACGACGAAACCTGGAAACAGCACAAGCACTGGCAAGTCAAATGCAAGGCATTGATAAGGCAGGCAAAGAGAGAATTTGAGAAGAAGCTTGCTGCGGAAGCAAAAACACGAAATAAAGACCTTTTCAAGTACATTCGTAGCAAAAAACCTGTGAGAGAGTCAGTTGGTCCATTAGATGATAAAGGGGTTAAAGGGGCACTAAGAGGCGACAAGGCGATAGCGGAGAGACTGAATGAATTCTTTGCTTCGGTCTTTACTGAGGAAGATGTAGGGATGTTACCCATGACTGAAGTGGTATTTAAAGGTGCGGAAGAATTGAAGGAAATATCGATACATCGGGAAGATGTCTTACAACTATTAGATAAACTGAAGAGTAGCAAATCAACTGGGCCGGATGGTATACATCCAAGGGTGTTAAAAGAACTGAAATATAAGATTGCAGACCTGCTATCAGTAATCTGTGAACTATCATTAAAATCATTTCTAATACCTGAAGATTGGAGGATCACCAATGTAACACCAATTTTTAAAAAGGGTTCCAGGGGTGATCCGAGAAACTACAGACCGGTGAGCCTGACGTCAGTACCAGGAAAAATGGTAGAAACCATCATAAAGAATAAAATTACTCAGCATGTAGATAGTCACAACCTAATTGGAGACAGCCAACATGGCTTTAGACAAGGAAGATCTTGTCTTACTAATCTGCTATGTTTTTTTGAAGGAGTGAATAAACAGGTGGACAAAGGTGAGTCGGTTGATATTGTGTATCTGGACTTTCAGAAAGCCTTT
Organism: Ichthyophis bannanicus; assembly: GCA_033557465.1. Lineage (NCBI taxonomy): Eukaryota > Metazoa > Chordata > Amphibia > Gymnophiona > Ichthyophiidae > Ichthyophis > Ichthyophis bannanicus. Next base: position 1,579,888,215 of record CM066031.1, on the reverse strand, counting down.
GACAAGGTCCCTCATCAGAGACTTTTGGCAAAACTAAAGAGTCATGGGATAGGAGGCAGTGTACTATTGTGGATCAGGAACTGGTTAAAAGATAGAAAGCAGAGGGTAGGGCTAAATGGCCAATTTTCCCAATGGAGAAAGGTGAATAGTGGTGTACCCCAGGGATCTGTTCTGGGTCCGCTGCTTTTTGACATATTCATAAATGACCTGGAAAGTGGAATAACGAGTGAGGTTATCAAATTTGCAGATGACACAAAGCTATTTAAAGTTGTTAAAACCCAAGAGGATTGTGAAAAGTTGCAAGAGGATCTTGATAAATTGGAAGATTGGGCATCAAAATGGCAGATGAAATTTAATGTGGACAAGTGCAAGGTTATGCACCTAGGGAAGAACAACCCAAACTATGGTTACATGATGCAAGGTTCCACATTAGGAACCACCACCCAGGAAAAAGATTTAGGTGTCATTGTGGATACCATGTTAAAACCCTCAGCCCAGTGTGCAGTGACGGCCAAGAGAGCAAATAGAATGCTAGGTATGATAAGGAAAGGAATGGAAAATAAAACAAAAGATATTATAATGCCTCTATATCCTTCCATGGTGAGACCGCTCCTTGAATACTGTGTGCAATTCTGGTCGCCGTATCTTAAAAAGGATATAGCAATTTTAGAAAAGGTTCAGAGAAGAGCCACCAAAATGGTAAAGGGGATGGAAGGATACTCCTATGAGGAAAGGCTAAAAAGGTTAGGGCTCTTTAACCTGGAAAAGAGACGGCTGAGGGGAGATATGATAGAAGTCTATAAATTAATGAACGGAGTGGAACGGGTAAATGTAGATCGATTGTTTATGTTATCAGAATATAGAAAGACTAGGGGACATGCAATGAAGGTACAGGGTAAACTATTTAAGACTAATAAAAGAAAATATTTTTTCACTCAACGTGTAATCAAACTCTGGAATTTGTTACCGGAGGATGTAGTAAAGGCTGTTAGTGTAGCTGGGTTTAAAAAAGGTTTGGACAAGTTCCTGGAGGAAAGGTCCATAAACCATTATTAAGAAGTGACCGAAGATATCAATGCTTGACACAGTACAAGCATTGTGGAACTTGTGTCTCTTGGGGAAACTGCTGGGTACATATGACCTAGATTGGCCACTGTTGGAAACAGAATACTGGGCTTGATGGACCTTGGTCTGACCCAGTATGGCATATCTTATGTTCTTATCTTATGTTCTTATGCATGAAAAATTCCCTCGACTCAGCGAAGCAAAGATTAAAGAGGGAGTTTTTGGGGTCCTCAGATTCGAGAGCTCTTCAAAGATGACCGGTTCAACAACTTGCTGCAGGGTGATGCGAAACAAGCATGGAATGCTTTTCACCTAGTGTCAACAAACTTTCTCAGGAATGTTGGGGCAGAAAACTACAAGGAACTAGTAGAAGACATGCTGATGCAGTATCAGAAACTTGGCTGCAATATGTCTCTAAAGATCCATTTTCTTGATTCCCATCTCGATTTTTTTCTTAACAACTGTGGTATGGTTAGTGATGAACAGGGCAAACGTTTTCACCAGGATATCGCAATGATGGAGCAAAGATACCACGGAAAATGATCCTCTACAATGCTGGATGACTACTGCTGAACACTCCCCAGAGAAGCTCCCGAACAGCTGTACAAGAGACAGGCGAAAAAAATCTAAGAAGTAGTCTATGACTTGGTTTTTTACAGGTATTAACCGAAGGCCTATTATATTTACTATTGACATGCATTTCGTGATGTAAACATTAATTCTTGTAGATTACAAAAAAACTAGAGCCAGCTTTTCAATTTCACTGTCATATTCGTGTTCAGCATATAAAAATGGATAAGAAATGACTATTTTTATTTCAGTTACATGACTTTTGTAAAAATTTGTTGACCAGTGAAATTCAGGACTCATGAATTCCTTACCCTTAGTTGCTTCTCCATTGCCTCTAGTTTGGTATGCATAATCAAACTATCTTTAACTACTGCCCCCCCCCCCCCCCCCGGAGACTGCAATAATGGCTAAAAGCCCTCACGTATCATTACATTAAAGAGTCCTGCTGTTTAGATTTGTCCACAGACTCTTCGGAAAACTTGCACAGTTGAACAATAGTCCCAGTCAGTATCGATACCACTCCTGACAGCTTTCCGTAAACATCCTTCAAGGAAACCTCAGTGGAGGGGCCCCATGGTACAACCAAACTTGAAGATGGTATCACAAGAGAAACTGCCTTGGAGTACCAAACACCAACTGGGGAACCCGAGACTGAGGGGGATTGTGGAGAGTGCTCCCTTGCATGTTGGAAATAGCTGGATTCTGCTGGAAAATCTTTTTTTTTCGGGTACATAATTATTTGGTATGCAGGGCATTTATACCATTACTAAAGAAAGGTAATCCATCTGACTGTGGAAATTATCGCACAATCACTTTGATCCCACACGACAGCAAGATTCCACTGAAGATTATTCAGTAGAAACTACAACCATACCTGGAATGAGAACTACCTGAAGTGCAAGCAGGGTTCAGGTAAAGGCAAGGAACAAGAGACATCATCACGGATGTGAGATGCATCCTTGAAAAGACTGAAGAATACCAAAATGATATCTTTATGTGTTTTATTGACTACAGCAAGGCTTTTGACTGTGTAAACCATGAGAAACTCTGGACCACATTAAGAAGCATGGGTATACCAGAACACCTGATCATTCTTTTGCATAATCTTTACATTGATCAAGAAGCAACAGTTCGAACAGAGCAAGGAGAAACAGAATGGTTTAAAATCAGGAAAGGTGTACCACAAGGCTGCATACTTTCCCCATACCTGTTTAATTTATATGCAGAACTAATCATCAGAGAAGCAGGACTGTAGGAAGACAATAGAGGTTTGAAGATTGGTGGGAGACTAATCAACAACTTTCGCTATGGTGATGATACCACATTACTAGCTGAAAGTGAAGACAATCGGAAACATTTGCTTCTCAAGATCAAGGAACATAGTGTTAAAATGTGTCTGCACCTTAATGGAAAGATGACAAAGATCCTGACAACTGGCAAAATCAAAAAAAGTTCATCGTTGATGGAGAAGAAATTGAAATAGTGGACAATTTTAACCTACTTGGATCAACTATCAATAAAGAAGCAACAAGCAGTCAAGAAATCAGATGACGCATTGCTCTTGGCAGAATGGCTATGAAGGACCTAGACAAGATTCTCAAGAGCAGAGATGTCTCTCTCCATGCAAAGATTCGATTTGTTCAAGCCATGGATGTGAAAGTTGGACAGTGAAAAAGATGGTCAGGAAGAAAATTGATGCCTTTGAATTATGGTGCTGCTGACGAATACTGTGTATACCATTGCTGCCCGAAGAACAAACCAGTCAGTACTAGAGGAGATCAAACCTAAGCTTTCTTTAGAAGCTCAGATGACAAGACTTCGACTTTCATATTTTGGACATATCATGTGAAGAGAGTGATCATTAGAAAGACATCATGCTTAGCAAGGTAGAAGGTCAACGCAAAGAGAAAGGCCAGCAATCAGATGGATTGATACAATAATAGCAACTAGGGGTCAGTCTGTCAACAATGAGCTGCCTGACTGAAGACCAAACACATTTTAGGACTACAATCCAGTGGGTTGCCATGAATCGACATTGACTCGACAGCACTTAACAACATCATCATGCAGGACACACTCACCAGCTCTAAGCAGGGCTGGCCCAAGGTTTTCTACCATCCCAGGCAAGAGCCCCAGCCGTGCCGCCTCTCCCTTTGCACCAAGCCACACCACCACCGCCCCCTGATTCAGTCTTCAGCGGCAGCAGCAGTTTAAAAGTGGCAGCATCTGAAAAGTGCTGGTTTTGTTAGGTAAACATCTGGAGGATGTGGAAAAGAAGCTACACTAAGCCCCTGCATTTACTATGGGCCCGATTCCATTTTGGACGTGCCGGCCCTCTGTGCGCTGGGAATGTGCATCTCTGATGTCTTTGTATTTTGGTCAGTATGTGAGGAAATGGGCTTCTGTTTCTTTTTCTCTACTGTTGTACTGTATGCACAATCTGGCTTATTGAAGTTTCCAGTTTAGTTTTTACATAGCTATAATTTTTAATACCTTGCTCTAGATTTGATCGAGGACTGTCTGTGTTTGCATGTGTGATTGAGGTGCTCCTGCTAGCGTGTATTTTCTGTGTAGGAATCTGTAGCAGTTCTGCTCGTTCTGTTTTCTTAATGTGAGATATAGTGGTGTTTTTAGATTGCCGTGCTGCATTTTCATAGGTAGGGTTATGCTATTTGAGTCCTGCCAGTGCTGTTATGGTATTTTTTGCAATAATAGTAGTTTTCACATCGAGGACAGGACCTCAAAAATTGTCACATCATTAGTGGATAGTGTCACAGAAACAGGCCCCCTCCCCCTGCCTCTGGACCTCCACTGAGACCTGTCCTATCTCCAGTAGTCCCAGTCAGCATGGGCTCCGTGAGACAGTGACTACTCTCAGACTCTGCTGCCCTCCTCCTGTGTGAGCTTAGTGTTAGATCAGAAACCCATCCAGAGTACTGGTGTCTGTGAATACACACTGCTGCAACTGTTGGGTATCACTGCTTCCTTCATGCTTTGGATAAGTGGGGGAAGGAGGAAGTAGATGAGGAAGGAGAGGGGAATGGAGATGTATTTTTAAGTGTTAAAATGGGGTCATCCTGGATAAAGATTTGGGAAGCGGTGTGCTATAGGCTCTGTTGGTGTTTCTGCAGTGTTTTGTTTTGATTTCCTAATGTACCTAGTAGTTGGCATTGGAGGAATGTTGGGTAGCTATTACTGACGTGACACCAAAATATATTAAACATTAAATGCTATTTTCAAAGTATTAAAACAAATAGTTTGTATTAAGGAACTTTAAAGAATGTATTTTTAAGATATAAAGTATAGAATATTTCTAGTAGATTATAACCTCAATGGTGACATTTTTGGTGGGGGAGGGGGGAGTGAGAATGAGATTCCATCCCTCCCAGGTGTCCCAGATTTGCATATGAAAAATCTGGTAACCAGTGTCTCTCAACTAGAGTAAGATCTTCAGTAGGTCAGATAGGGGTGGTTTACTGGAAGGGCCTGACCCTGACACATTGTAACTGCATCAGTTTACTATCAGTAAGGTTCTGTAATATGCTGTCTACCTCGATATTTGTAATAGCGGCCCTGTTGTCTACATGCAAAGCTTTCAGAATTGTTAGTGTTCTGATTAAAATGTCTGTGGGAACTATTTTATTACTAAGCCTGTTTATATTTCTTTTGAGTACCTTTTGTACATGCTCCATTGATAACAGTCATGGTTGAATGCCTTGGCATCAAATGAAGGTAAAAGCAAAATAAAATACTCAGAAAAGCAAACAAATTGAATTTAAAAGCATATTCAGCCAGCTGCAGCATATCCTACAACTGAATTAGACCTAATGAATGCCAGAAAGTAAGAAAGCAAAGCTACAGCTAACACTCTGTAGAGAGGAAAAAAGGAAAGACTGACCATATTTGGGTAGACACTGATGCTCTGACAGTACATGGGTCCAGTGCCTACCTATTGCAGTAAGGGGCGGAGCATGTGCAGCAACATGCTGCAGGCAAAGCACATGCCTCAGAATAAAAGCAGCCTCTCATCGATGTTGCCAGATGATCTCAAAAGTTCCAGCTGAAAGTGATTTTAAAAATAGCCCAAAGCAGTGACCCACCCTTGGCCCCAACCTCTCAATTGGCTGTTCTAACAGTCCATCAAGCAAGGCCATGCCTACCTCGCCACATGGCCCAATCTTCCCCTTCCTTGATTGGCTGGAATATGGCAGTCAGTCAATTCCATCCTGTCACATCTCATTGGTCAGCTTCCAATTTGCTACTCTGGAACCTGACCCCAGGGATGGCCCAAGGGGGGTGCAGGGCCATGTGCAGAGACTCATTGTGGGGCCTCATTTGCATAAATATTTTAATAATGTTAATGTGCGTTAACATTTAGTAAACATGCCTCTTAATGAGTGTCTGGATAAAGAAAGACTACCAGATTTTTACATTACTATATCCAGTGCCAACCGCCAGGCACATTACGAAGTACTATAGCACTGACCATTTAGAATACATAGCAAACCACCGTGTCATAACAACACTACCAGGACTCACAAAACACCAAACCCTATCCATCAAAAGGCAATACTGCAAATATTAAACCAATACATCTCAGAGAATACCAATACATCTCCTATTGGGGAAAGAGAACAAGTGGGACTGTCAAATAGAAACTACATGAACAGAATACCTCAGCTCGGTTACACATGCAGAACATAGACCGTCACCAAACAAAGAACAAGGAATCACAATTTAGAAATAGGAAGACAATAATTAAACTGGGATCCCCAAAAGCCAAACTTGAAATATACAACAACACTGAGAAATAAAACTATAAATGAATTTCCTCTTCTTCTAAACAAAAACGCAAAGACGTTAGCAATACACACTTCCCAGAGCTGACATATTCCAGTTAATAAATTCAAACTAAAAAGTATTTTTCTGCCCTTTGTTTGGGCATTTTATTTTTCAGATGCAATTGCTCCAGTCACTTTCTTCTGGTTTCTTTGTGTCTTCTGCTAACTCTCCATTGTCTGCCATCCATTTGTCCTTTCTTCTCTTTTCTAGTTTTTTTCCATTCTCTCTCTACATCTGCTTTAACACACTGATCTTCCCCTTTTGCTCTTTCCTCCATTTCTTTCTTTATTTCTTTTTCATCCACTCACTTTTCACTCTTCCATACTCAATCCCCACTTACTCTCCCAATACCTGGCCAATAGTAGATTTTTCTTCCCTCCCACACAAAATATCTTTTCCCCTCTCCATCCTCACTCCCCCAGCCCCATCCCCTTCTAGTCCTCCCCCAACATCAGCTTCCTTCTAGTTCCAGCCCCACCCAGCATCTCCTCCCTTCTAGTTCCATTCTCCCATCCCCCCACATCAGCCCATTTCCAGTCCTAGCACCCTCCATGAGCCCATTTCCAGTCCATGCTCCCCCATCAGCCCATTTCCAGTCCTATCCTGCCCCCCATCAGCCCATTTCCATTCCTAGCCTCCCATCTGCCATTTCCAGTCATATCCTAGCCCCCACCACGAAGAGGCCCGCGCCTATCTGAGCAGCTTACGAGAGAGCCAAGGATGCCAGAGGCCTCAGTTCACCTCTGCACAGCGCTGGAGTGAAGAGCAGCATGCTCCTTCATTCGCGCTGTGTTCATGTGAAGCCCGCAGAGTGCCGTAAAAGATTAAAGGTCATTTCCTGTTTCCCTCCAGCGCTGACAGAGGCGAGCCGGATCCTCTGGTGTCCCCAGTTCCCTCTGAAGCCAGCCCTGCAAACCCTGTGGACTGAAGTTCGTGTGGGGCCCCCTGAAGTGCAGGGCCCTGTATGAACAGCATTCTTGCTTAATAAACAGGCCATCTCTGCCTGACTCATGAGATGCAGCCAAGGGCTGTGACCTTTCTGAAGCCAGAATTTGCTTTTTTCCCCTACTTTTTTGCTCTATTTTCTGTGGTTTTCTCACCCAAAGCGGCATAGGCAAATCACCTATAAAAGTACAACCCGGGACCCATGAATTTTCCCATGACTTAGGCCAAAAGGTCTCCCAATTGGTTGGGAAAAGTGCAGAAACAGCAACAGTGCTTCACTTGTAGTAGTGAAAAAGCATGTGGAGGAAGGGAGGAGTAATGCAGGGAGGACCCCTCATCCTCTCTCCTCAGGAGATGCCTAGCACAAGTTGAAGGAAAGAGAGAGAGCAGCACAGAATGACTTTTATTTAATGCAGTAGTTGTGGTGCTTTAATTAATCCTAAGGAAAACCATTTGGAGCCTTAGAGCATGCATCCTGTCTCAAGCAATCTGCCATGAAAAAGGAATTGACTCAACTACGGGAAGAATTAACTGCAATAAAACAACAAAATTAGACAAATTGTCAAATGTTAGGCAACTGAAATTTAATGTGAAGAAGTACAGAGTGATACACTTGAGATGCAGAAATCCAAAAGAGCTGTATATGATAGGGAGCAAGAAACTGGTGTGCATGGACCAGGATAGGGATCTCAGGGTGATAGTGTCTGAGGATCTCAAGGCATAACCAAATGCCAGACATTTTGTAGAATAGGGGGCCTGTTTACTAAAGGATGCTATTTGCGCCGCGTCCCGTTAGCGCGCGGTAAGGTACTTTACCACGCGCTAATGGCGCTTTAACGGGCGATAAGGTACCTTATCGCCCGTTAAAGCGCCATTAGCGCGTGGTAAGGTACCTTACCGCATGCTAACGGGACGCGGCGCAAATAGCGTTCTTTAGTAAACATACCCCTAGGAGTTTTACTGTGGAAAATGGACCAAAGTCCTTATCCACTGAAGAAGAAGCCATCAACATGCTGAAAAGGACGGAGGCAATGTTAGCAGAGGCCAATTTGAGACTACACAAAATAGCCTCCAACAATGCTCCCTCTAGAGCCAAACATCTCCAACTTTGGCCCAGAAAGCAAGGTTCTGCAGCCTTTTTCTTCCTCTCCATCCCCCTAGAATTTCATCATCTTTCCGCTTGTTCAGAATCCAGCCACATTCATTCAGCAGTTCAGCATTCAACCAAATGTTCAACCAAAGTAGTTAATTCAGACAGACCCATCCCACTGCATTGTACCAGAATCAGTGTTACACTCTTGGTTCAACTGTCACAGTAAGTTTCTTGTTCTGCTTACTTGTAAGGAATAGTTGGAAGTTAAGAGAATGAGTCTTCCTTTTGAATGTTGAACTGGTTTGCTAACTGTTGAGTATTGCACCGGAAAAATGCATTAGCCACCGCCTAAGATTTTGGGGGTAGGGGTATACCTGAACTTGTCTAATAAAGCAGCTGCCACACTCAAACCACCCTAATACCCTAAGAAGAAATGACCATTCAACGTGGTTAAATTTTTTCCGGCATCTATGGATAGCACAGCAATCAGGCTTTTCCTACTCTAGGCCACTACTATTAGGTCCTGAAGTAATCTGTTGTCACTAATATGCCTACCATTCATAAAATCAATCTGGTCCAAGTGTATTATGTTCCCCACCTCCTCCTTCAGCCTAAATCCTAGGATTTTGGCATTGTATTTACAATCTACATTCAATAGTGAGATTCTACACTTTACTTTATCATCCCTAGTTTCCCTGTAATGAGGGCATCTCCAAAGGCATCCAGGTCTGAATCATGCTCTATTCGATGTTGCTGAACTCAGAAGAAGTGCAGACCATCATCGCAATGCTTTTGCGATTCACTTCTATATTCTGGTATTGTTTCCTTTCACTCATACTGTCCTGACCTGAGGAAAAAGCTTTGAATGTTCAAAAGCTAATCAAAAACGTGTTAACAGTCCAATAAAAAGGTATTTTTTGTTTGTTTGTTTTATTTTTAATTATCAACTGTACTGCAGGCTAAGGAATAGAGCTGTCAGCAACTGCAAACATTTTATATCATCACCGAAAAAGGTGGTGATAGTGGGGAGGGGTACTCACTGAGTGAATATATCAACAGCGGGCAGCAATGGAGGGGGGGGGTCTGACTGAAAAGCAAGCGTGGATGTGACTTTGTGTCTTTCTCTGGTGGGGCCAGTGCTATATAAACAGAGTTTCCCTATGAAAATCTGAGCTGGAGAAGTCCACGGTTACTAATGTACCTGTGCATGCTAAGTAGAAGGAAGTTTGCAGTCTAGGGAAGTTACCAAGGTAGCTATTTGTTTATCTGCAAAAATTCCTTTAAAAACTCTTAACGGGTTTGGGGAGCAAGATGGCGGCGGAAGCAGATGCACCATGACCAGAGCGTTGAGGTGTCGTCTGTGAGATTACCATGCCTCGCAAGAGGGAGAGCTTTGGCGTTGGTTTCCGCATCCATGCCGAAGCCTTTGTTGCAATTAACTCTCCCATTTTCAGCTGCAGTTCCCCTGGTGCAACAAGACTTTTCGGTTCAGTCCTCCGAGGTGAGGTTAGACGCCAGCCTTAGTGGGGCTTCATTGAGCCCTGAAGAATGGACAGTCCCTCCATTGCCGGGTTGGGAGATTCTTGAAGGTGTGCTAGACTTCTCTGGAAGAAGTATTCTTTGTGGGCGTGTGAGTGCGGAGTCACCTTCAAAGTCCACAGCGTCTGGTGAGATGTTGGCGATTTCCTCAGCCCTGAGAGATCAGGGAGCAGTGGTTGTAAGACCGGCTGTTATCACATTGGATGTGCTACGGGACACCATTAAGTTAATGGATCTTCTCTGGAAAATTGGTGCTGGTGGTTTTAAATCGCAGTTGGATCAATTTGTTGGGAGGACTGTAGTTTATGAATCTGCGGAGGCTGACCATGCTGCTAGACTAGGAGCCCTGGAAGAAGCTTTGGATAACCTACGAACTGTGAGTGTTGCTCAATTAAAAGACAAGAAGGTTTTGAATAGGAAAGTGCTCTTTTTGGAGAATCAAGTTCGGAGGAACAATCTAACATTTTTGAACTTTCCTAAGTGTCTGTTTATTTCACCTGTGAACATGCTGCGCAAATATTTGAGTGAGGTATTGAAGATCACAGGGGACGCAGTGCCTCCAATAGTTTGGGCATGTTATTTGTCTTTGAGCCCCTCAGTTCGGGGTTCTGAAGGAGATTCTGAGCTGTCTAAGTCTCCTCTGGGTGATAATTTGACCAACTTGGAATCTTCCTTAGAGATGGTAACGGTAAGAACTACCTTGGTGGCTTGTTTTGCCTTCGAGTCAGACAGAAATGCAGTCCTACACTTATTTTTCCATAATATGACAGCTGAATTTCTTGGCTCTAAGTTATATGTTTTTCCTGATATTTTTCGTGATACTCAGAAGAAGAGCAGGGAGTTCCTGGCCCTGAAATCTAGGGTGGGGTCCCGGGGGCTACTATGAAAGGTTTTTTCCTTGTAAAAGTATGATTTCTTATCTGTCTCAGCAGTATATGTCCTTTGAGCCTGATCAATTGCTTCAGTTTCTAGTGGGTAGAGAGGGTCCAATGCGAGTGGTGGACTCTACGGGAGATAGCAGAGGTTAAGCCCGGCTTAGTCTTGTTTGTGATTTTCTAGGTTAATTCCTATGTCTTATATTAACTGTTTCTTGCTCCCTTCCTTTTTTCTTTGGGGACTATACATAATTGTATTGCTTTCATGATGACTGTAATTTCCTGTTAGATTTTTGTTTTCTTTTTTTTTTCTTTATCATTCTTTGGATATATATGAATATTGCATAAATTTAAAAAAAAGAAACAACTCTTAACACTGTTCCACTCTGTGTATACCCTTTCAGTGGAACCAAAGAAAGCTAAATATTATTTCTGTTTCTTCCATCTGTGAAATGTATTTGTCACCTTAAACACATGGAGGCACATTCTGAATTGGCCATCCATTCCCTGTGCGGCCGACCAGAAGCGGGACACCTGGAGTTAGACCCGATTCTGATCCCGCAGGGGCTAGACATGCCCATGGCATCAGAAACGGGTCTAAGACCTGAACGTGCAGGCCGGGCCCCGATTCTGTTTGGCCTGTACACATAGCAGATCCCCGGCCACCTCAGTTAGGCTCCTGAATGGAGCCACGGTGCCATGGTGTCCTGTTGCCATGGCACCATGACTCCATTCAGGAACCACAAATGCCAGTCGCCGCTGACCCTCTTCTTTCCCTGCAGCCAGACCCTTGATCCAGCCTCCCATGGCCAGTGTCCAGCTGCAGGGATCTTCCTGTACCCCTACCTTTTTTCATGGCCCGGAGGCATGATCCCCTAATGTCCAGGGGGACTTATTCCACCTCTGCGGTGGCCCTATATGTCCGGGGTCATGGCCACTCCATGTCCTGCCCTTGCTGTGCCTCAGTACCATCCCCTCCCACACCCATTTAAGCCTCCCCGTACAAACGAGCTGTTCATACGGGGAGGCATTATTCGGGGCGACAGGAGAGCAAATAGCGGGGGATGGATGTCCAATCCAGACATCCATTCCTGCTATTCATGCCACTGAATGACCCCCTTGGAGAGTAATTTTTAAGGAGGTTCCTTGTTAAAGCAAGTTTTAAGGTGAATATGTTAAGCCTTTTTTATAAAGCCTTATATAAATACACCTTTATTAAGACTATTTTATAAAGACAAATTGGTCGATATGCAAAGTTCATAGCCGGCCAGCTGGGCACTGACAGCAATACTCAGTGGCACTATTCAGATATTGCTGCTGAATAACTCCACAGACCATCCTGGCACTGGCCAGTAGAGTAGGGATGGTCCATGGGTTCAATGGGGGCAGGGGCATATCAGCGCAAACTAGCTAAGTTTCGGCACTTATCCAGTTTGCCTGATTTTCAGCCAGGACTAAACTGGATTACAATTTAGGACAGCTTTTTGTGCAACCCAAGTAATTAGGTTTAATGATAGCTGAAAATCAGGCAAACTGGGTAAGTGCCGAGATTTAGCCGGCTTGCGCTGCTCAACAGGAGTATTCAGCAGCAGCTACAATCTGGTTAGTTCTGCCAAATATCCCACCGATATTTAAGCTCCATGGCTGATCACCAGGGCATTTGAATATTGGCAGGTCTGAATATCAAGCCCAAGGTGCCTACTTGTCCTTATAAAATACTAGTTTAAGTGGCCTAATGTGTATCTACATTAGAGGCGTGGGTATTTATTACACCTTCAGAGCTGGTGTAAATGCCCGGGTCTATATTTTTCAAGTACCTGAGTAAATTATAATATTTTATAATTAACACGCGTACTTATGAGCTCCATCCAAACTCCACCCATGTGCCTGCCCATCAGCAAAGTATGTTCCTTGATGCCAAAGTGCATACTTTTATGCCAGTCAGTATTTGATAAGTGGTCATTTACATATGTAGTTGCCCTCGTATGCACAGGAATGACCTGATAAAATTACCACTCTAAATAATTGCAGCAATGATTTTTCCTCCATACTCATTTGTATAATTAATTAATAACTTTGCAGAAATTAAAATTCTTTGATTTTTATTTCCACCTAAATTCTTATGATACTCAAATCTTATTTAAATGTGTGCTCTGCACATGGGCTCAAAGTATTCTCCAATAATAATGGATTTTCAACCCAGTCTTATATACTCAATATTTCAACACCACCCCTTTTGTTGTGTATTATATTTCTAATTAAATGCATCTAAAATACTGCACACTCCTGGCTCTGGCATGTGCTACGTGGGGTGGGGGGGAGGCATCCTGGGCACAGCACTTGCTTCAAGATTCCATGTGCTCTGCAGAGGAGGAGAGTTTACTCTGCTGTCAGCAACCAGCCTTCCTAACCCTTGTGGCCGTCTTAGCACAGTACCCAGGCACTCCATTTCTGCCACGCCAGTAGTCCTCAGCCAGAACCAAAACAGTCCATTAAACAAGACAGAAAAAAAAGCAATCCTCAGTTACTGTATGAGCAGTCTCTGTGGTAACAGGCAAAGCCTCAAAGTGAGCCGGTCGGAGTTTTCTCTCAGTTCACTGCCTGGAATTAATTGAACACACCCTCCTGGCTACCACACAGGGTAGCAAAGCCCTCACCGGCTGAGCCCCTTCAAGAAGGCTTCTTGCTGATATCCCTTCAGCTATTAACAGTTCATAACACCAAAGGCAGTTCATTAATAGTTCAGTCCATTCCCTTTTTAAACCACTGTTATAACCTGGGCAAACCCTTACTTCTCAGTGGGATGGACTAGGTTTGGGGAAGCCTTCTGCCAACACCTCCCCATGGCATTCCCAGGTCCAAATCCACCATAAGGTAATTCAGGAAATTCACGCTCTTGAAGGTCCAGTTTCCTGATATTCCATATCCTCAAAGATACAATCCCAGGGTTCTGCTTGTCCCAGCTCTATAGGCTCTGGCATCTCCGGAACTGTAGTAAGCTCATGTGGGGGCTCACGACAGGTTGGAGGAGCCCTGTGGTACTTGGGGAGCTGCCTTATATTCTTCTTGTTCTGCCACGGAGGAATATCAGCTCTACGCTCTTCTTCAGGTGTTCTCTCCATGATTGCACCATCTGGGGCTTCTCTGTGGCAGTGTCTTCCCATCCCTAACCAAAGGGATTCTGAGACCTGTACTGTGCTTGACTCTGCCACAAGACTTAATTTGATTTCTTCAGTCCATGCAGTGATTACTTTTAAGCATAGTCTTATACTATCCGCTCATATATGCATTTTGCCGATTCTCTTAGAGGAACCCTTGCCACTCGGATTCAGCATCCAGCAGATTTGATACTCTAAGGATATATCTGGTGGGCAAAAGAGCGCACGTGCTGGAGTCTTGAAATCATGAATAGAGTGGTTGCCTAAGGATTCATTCTGCCGATGTAGCATAAAGCAAAAGTTATGTAAATTGGGGAGGTTTTAATTTATTTGATTCCTGCAGAGAATAATAATTGAGTTGCTATGATATATTATGATGCAAATGTATATATTAAAGTTCTCTAAGATCCCTCATGTAATTGTTGAGTCAGAATATACAAGGACTATATGAAATAAAGGTGATCAGTAGTGACAACAAATGAATATCTGGAAGGTCACAGTGGAGAATAACACACATATAAAATAAGTGGTGGGGGCAAATACAGAGACAGAATTCAAAATGGCATGGGACAGACACAGTGGATCCCTTTACAGCAACAGGATAAAATCAAACTAAACTTATCTAATTTTACAACATACAGGGGGGTCCCACACGGATCGGTGGGTTTACCCCCTAAAACAGACATGAAGAGGGGTGGCCTGCACAGAGCGGCAGGTGCACCTACTCTTGCCATCTTACTGGGCAGACTAGATGGACTATACTGGTCTTTATCTGCCGTCATTTACTATGTTACTATAAGACTATGGTAAAGAGATTGGATGAGAAAGGTAATCACTGTTTTACATACACTTATTGAAAAATGGGTTAAAAGTATATTAGAGAACAGAAAGGTAGTGCCAAAATACTGACTATAATGGGATGAACCTAAGGGCCATGTTTACTAATCATTAGTGCGTACTATTTGCTGCAGAACCAATGATGTTCCTATGGGAACGATGGCAGATAGTAAACATGGCCCTAAGGAGCATGTTTACTAAAACGTTAATGTACATTAACGTGTGTTAACTTTACTTAATGTGCTTTAAGCTTTAGTATCCTCCAAGAAGGTCCCGATTAAAGACAGCTAACACTTTTTTGTAGGAGCTTCAAACCAAAAGAAGGTAGAAATCAGCAACCACCTCCTCGCTGTAGCCGCTCCCTTTTAATTACATTTTAAAGTGAAAAAACATTTAAACCGCTTATCTTTAACTTTTCTTCTCCAGTTTGTGCTTATCACTGCCCAGTAGACAACAACGTGCCACGTTTCAGGCCTCCATTCTTGACCCTGTGTCAGGTTATGTGGAAAATGAAATCCTGCAGTTTTGTAAGCACGGGCTGAGAATCCACACCGCTGCCCATCCAACGCATTTAAAAATGGCGCCTAACGTCATCACCGGTCAAAAAACTTAGACCGGCCAATCAGTGCATCACTTTCATATGCCAAACAATAAGAAGGGAAAATCCCCTATTGAAAAGGGGGCCTCCAAATCTTATAGGTTAAAAGAGCCAAATGATGGAAACTGTCATTTGCCTGTACAGACCAGTCTTGATAAAACTTGTAAGCGCTTAAAGCAAACTTGTCCATTCCAGTGCTGTATTTAAACCATGAGGGGCTACCATTCTTAGTCGGAAAATCCCCCTCTGTTCCCTCTTTTGTAACTGATAAACATGATTGCCACCCCACAGATCCTGGGGAACAAAGCTTTAGTAAACATGCCCCTAAGTGTATAAGATTGGGTTGAAAATCCAATTTTCTTGGAGAATATTTTGAGCCCATATGTTCTTCTATATGTATTGAATACATATTTAAGTAAAGTTGGAGTAGACTCTCTTGACCCGTCCTCCCCAGCCAATTGGCGCCCTATCTCCAGTCTTCCCTTCCTTTCAAAGATTCTTGAAAAACTGGTCTATGCACAACTCTCTTGTCACCTTGAGGCTTCCCTAACACTTCACCCCCGTCAATCTGGTTTACGTCCCAATCACAGCACTGAATCTGTTTTGCTCTCTTTCCTTAATGAAGTGCGTACCGCTCATGATCGAGGTCACATCTCCATCGCCGTTTCCCTAGACTTGTCTGCTGCTTTCGACCTTGTGGATCACTCTACTCTTCTAGCTCGCTTACACGACACTGGGCTCTCTGGCATTGTTCTCTCTTGGTTTCACTCATTCCTCTCCATCAGAACTTTCTCCGTTTCCGTGGGTCTCTCTTCTTCTCCTCCCACCTCTCTCCCATGCGGTGTCCCCCAGGGTTCTGTCCTTGCCCCTCTCCTGTTCAATGTTTTCATGGCTCCCCTTGCACTCCTAGGTCAGCAGCACAGCATTTCTGCCCACTATTACGCTGATGATATTATTCTTCTCCACCACATGGACCCCTCTGTCCCGGATCTCGCCCCCCTCAACTCCTGCTTAGCTTCAGTGTCCTCCTGGTTCTCCACTAATTTTTTGCATGTGAATCCCTCCAAAACATCTGCCATTTGGTTTACCTCCGGTGCCCCAATTCCCCCTCTCGCCCCCATTTTGTCCTGCTCCCCATTGCCAGTAGTTTCTTCCCTGCGCTACCTAGGAGTCATTCTGGACTCCGCCTTGTCCTTCAAAGAACATATTTCCTCTGTCGTACAGTGGTCTTTCCACACCTTACGACAACTTCGTGCCGTTTGCCCCCTCATATCTGTTTCCTCTATGACCACATTATTACTGTGCTTGGTAGTATCCGCTTGGACTACTGCAATGTTGTCCTGGCCGGCCTTCCTCAAACCCAGTTGCGCAGATTACAACTTGTCCACCACACAGCTGCAAGTATTCTCACTCACGCCTCCCACTTCAATCACATCACCCCCATTCTGATTCATCTTCACTGGCTTCCCCTGGTCTACCGTATACAATTCAAAGTACTTATATGCGTGCACAAAACCATCTATACTGGTATTCCCCTCTACCTCGCTGATTTAATACATCTTCATTCGTCTCACCATTCCCTTAGGTCGGTCCACCTAAACCGTATGTCCCTTCCCTCTCCATCACAAGCCCACCTTGAGTCTACCCGTTCTTCAGCGTTTTTCTTTTGGGCCCCCGACTCTGGAACTCGCTTCCCCCCGCCCTCCGTTTGGAGCCCTCCTATAAAACCTTTAAGGCCAAACTGAAGACCCACCTTTTCTGCACTGCTTTCAACCTTCCTCCTCCCTCCGTTCCCCTTTCTCCTCTACCTCGCTGAACCTAGACGTACCTATTTCTTTGTTGCCGTGCACTCTGTTTTGTTCTGTCTGCTGCTTTATTCTTTCTCTCCACTCTATCCTTTCTCTTAATCTCTTATGGCGTTCCTTTTCCTTTTTCAGTAGCTTATATATTTTGTTATTGTACACCGCTCTGGTGCCACTGGTAAAGAGCGGTATATTAAATGAGCTGATAAAGATAAAGTATAATAAGAATTTAGATGGAAGTAAAAATCAATGAATTTTAAATCCCTGAAAAGCTATTAGTTTATAAAATGGCCTCCATGAGTCATTTTGGAAGCTGGTTCTGTGGACATCCCCAGCGCGAGAATATCCAAGTCAGAACAGCGGTGTGGTGGAGGAATGACTGGGGCATTCCCAAGAACCTGGCCATCTTCTCCACGATTTCAGAAATGTCCTGGACGTCCTGAGCTGCGTCAGAAGTTACACCTGCTCCAGGAATGAATAGGCATCTGAAAAGTGCTTTTTTTGTCAGCAAACATGTTGAGGGTGTGGAAAAAGAGGTCCACTCATGTCCCCTTTATTTTACAGTTTGACAATGAACACTGATGGAACGGAGGCTCATATTTTCATTTTGCCACACTGCAGGATGTCCCTGTATGCAACCTTACGTGAGATGGATGTCCCCACCCTACTGTTTCATAGCAGAGATGTCTATATAGATGCAGGCGTCCATGTCAGGGGCGTCTATGTTTCTAAAATCGGGCTGAAAGACAGATCTCCCTGTCATTTTTCTGCACATTCTTCCCTGGACTACTACTGCTGATCATTTATATAGCGTACAAGGCATACACAGCACTGTACAGACACATGTAAAAGATGGTCCCTGCTCATCAGAGCTTACAATCTAATCATGTGCTGTGTGGTTTTGCCCACAAACACCTGAACACAGAGAGGCTGGAAGGAATTCCATGGCCCAAACTCCATATGCATTCCCTACTTGCTTAAAAATGACTCTGTTTGGATTTACACGAATACAAGACATACCCATGTGCATAAGAAGAAGTGGAACAAACTGTTAAAAATTGTTAAAAAACAGTAGAGAAAGCATTGTGGTACCAGACTATATAAAAAAATATATTGTTTAAAGATGGCAGTAGACTATTTATTTTTTTATATACAGCATATCTATCTATACAAATTGCCTAATGGAGTGAACAATATATAAACAAAATCACAAATTAAATAAAAGGGATATATTCCACTGTTATTGGAAAAACAGAGGTAAAAATATCTAGCAAAACTTCATCTTCTATACTGTATCCCCCCCCCCCCCCCACACACACACACACACTTGCCTCAACTCAACCACATTAAAAATCAAGCTGGGACCACCAGACTCAATTTTGTACTTACCTGCCCAGTGGCATTTTTATAAGAAAAGCATTTTACTACAAATTAATTAACCCAGAGAAAAAAATGACAAGCAATTTAGATGTTGATCAATCTAAAAATACAAGTGCATGTTTATTAAAATTTAGTGTGGGATAGCACCGGACCTAAGCTAAAAAATGGAGTTCTGCCCCATGTAGTTAGCATGGGCTCCGCACCAACACTGCACTAAGAGGTTTGCCACAAGTGCCGGTAAGTGCACCCATGCTAAATGCAACATTGCTGATTAGCGTTGATTGAAGGTGCCTGTGTGAGTTGCAACATGCACACTCTGCCCCGAACCTCTCGGTCTCCGCCACAACCCATGCTAAGTGGTTAGCATGGGATTTGTGGCACGGCCATAATTTTGGCACATGATAACGGCTACTGCCACATACTTGACATGCTATAAACTCCACATTAACCATTAGTGAGCCTTAGTAAGCATGCCCCATAGTCTCTGCATACAGTTCAGGCAGGATATGCAAACCTATCTCATGCATATTCCTTGTGGATATCCTGAAAACCAGACTGGCTAGGGGCTACTCTAGGAACAGCTTGAGCTGCTCTAAAGGTTACTAGATATTCTTATGTATGCTGGCTCTATATTTAGTCTTACAGTTCATCACTTTTAAGCACTAAACCACATTAAGGTTTTACATTTAATGTCCATTAACTGCAATCCCTCTACAGCATGGGTGGGCAACCTTTTTTATTTATATAGGCACAGGTGCAATGAATGAAAAGTAAAATTCGCCACATCATGTATAGGCTGGAAGCATTGCAGCAGTGAATCAGTCAGAGGGTGGAGTAGAATGAGTGAGTGATGACATAGTAATAATGGCGCTCTCTCATTAGTTGATTCTACACAACAGACCACACTGTCAAGAAAACTGTTGTTACATTTTATTTTTAGAGCCAAAATATGGCAAACTCAAATGTGCCACACCTTCATGGCAAATAGGCCACTTGTTGCGATTGGTGACCAGGATGCCCACCTTGGCTCTACAGTAATCATTAGGGGTGTTCCTGATAGATAGGTGAAGGCAGCCCTGCTGTGAATGTGGGGCAATGCTCGCTACCATGTGTTAGTGGCGCAGCCATAAAAGTGCAGTGTAGTGAACTACACCTCTGGAGGTGTAGTTAACTGCTCAGGTTATCAGCCATTTGTCTTGGATATCATTAATGTGCATTAATTAAAACCAGGGTCTGGATTGCCAGGAGTCAGCATTGACTCAATGGCACACACACGCACACACATACAAACACACAAAATTGCTAAATGCAAGGCACACTCACCACCCCTTCCCTGCCTCCCTGCCAATATGAAATTCAGCATTAGGTATTTAACACAGTGTGCTGTTAACGTATTAAAATTTGTATTAAACATTTGCCATGGTTTAATAAAAAGGGCCTAAGAGGCCAAAGTACTAACCAGTGAAGTACTTTGCTGAAATGAGTTAGTACCAAAAGAAGTTTTGCATCATGACTTTGCAATATTGTAGTCTTTATAGCAAAATAGCTAGTATAGGTTGCTGTTTTGTGTGATTTTTCTATGCATAATTTTCCTACTGCAAAATTGCTAATGCTTATTAACAATTTTGCTTAAATTTTGTGAACAGCTTTGCAAATGCAAAATTACATGCAGAAAACTTTGCAAATGTGATCATTTACATTATTTGCCATTTTTTCACATATTGCATTTGTGTAGCTAAAATTATGGGGGAATAAAAGATAAAACATTGGCGTATTTCTTACTAAAAAAAATAAATTAATATTGTTACAGCTATATTCAATAAGGGAAGCTGAGCAGAAAATCTTTAATTGCAAAGCCCTAGTTAATCATCAATCCCAGAACCTGCAAAAGGAATCCTAACATGCTATTAAGATAGTATAAACTTTTCTTATACTAGTGTGCAAACAGTGATCCATACTGTATATAGTCAAGAGTTCTTTCCATTTTACAGCAACAAAAAATACATCAGGAAAGGATCATTTGGTCCACCCAGTCTGCCCATTTTATGCCCACCTACAACTCATTTCTTTGAGGCTGCTTTTGGATCCTGACCCCCTTATTCTGTACACATATATGCCTTTTAATCATTGTCCTTAAGAATTACCCTAGTCGCCTGTTTCTCTTGAACAGATTATAAGTTCTCTAGGGCAGGAACTGTCTCTTATATGTTTGTGGACAGCACTGCATATTCTTAATAGTGTTATATAAATAATAAGCAGTAGTAATAGTGTGCTGGGCATCTCCCTCCCTTGGCCACTGAGGTTTGATTGAGGGTAATTATTTTAACAAGGTGTCTGGGATTGTCGTGACTGCACTCAGCATTCTGCATTTTTCTTCTTAGGTCCAAGTCTTTGGAATTCTCTATCGATCTTCATCTCGAATCTTCTTTCCGAAGGTTAAAGGCTTCTCTGAATACCCATTTATTCCAGCTGGCATACAGTCTTCCCCCTTAGGCCACTCTGGATTCTACTTCCCTCCCCTTTATCTTCTCTGTCCTGTCCTATCAGTTTTAATGTTGTTCTTTTCTCCTTTCTAATATGATTGCTTTTATTGTAGACCGCCCTGATGTCATGAAGGGCGGTGTATCAAGTTTTTAATAAACCATAAACCATAGACAGGAGAGGCAATAAATGTGCATATCTGCCTCTATAAAACTGTCCCAGTAGTTGATTTGATTTATCACATGTGAAAACCAATTTTAGAAAGGTGTGTAGAGGGGAATCAAAAAGGGCAGGTCAGGATGCTGAGAATGCCCACTGTACTGGGCCTCTTGTAAAATATGTGTAAGAACGTGCAGGACCACATCAAAACAGTGATTTTAAAAAGCTGCACATGGGGAAAAAAGGCATGCAGATTTTACTCAAATGTGAAAGGGAGCAAGTTTTTAAATTTCTGCTTTTGACAGCATCCATCTCCCTCACCCCTCGAGAGCCCTCCAACATCATTCCCCCTACCCGATGGACCCCTGAGAACAATCATACCACTACCTAATTCTTTTGACATCATGACTCCCCCCTCATATCAAGCCCCCACCCAACCTTCACCCAGGGTCCCTGGTAGTCTAGTGGGAGCAGGATCAATCACCCAGTTGCTCCTGCTCATAGCAGCCCTGGGTTCCAAAATGGCACCCATCCTGCAGGATGTCAGAGTTTTGAAGGATGAGGCATGGGCATAGATGAGGAGGTGCATTGACTCCCCCAAATGAGCTGAGAGGAAGGGGCAATGCTGGCAGAGCTCATGGCAGGGGTGGCTCTGGCAGATCTCATGGTATCCAACCTGGGTCAGCAGAGGGACAATTGAAATCATCCTGTTTCCTTCCAGGCCACCACCACCTCTGCTGCCGACTCCAGATTGCCATGTTGGCAGAGGGCGGCACTGGCACATCTCATTCTGGGTTGGCAGAGGGAAGATTTAAATCTTCCTGTTTCCTACCAGGTTGCTGCTGCCAAAATCACCACCACCATTGCTTCCAACTCCAGACTGTCATTGCTGCTGACTCCATAACGCCGCTGCCTCAGAGAGCCAGAGACAGTCGCTTTTGTCTTGTCCCAGTCACCCTTTGACTTTCAGTTGGCATGTTGCCATGGGCCTGGATCTCCCTTGCCACTCCAGACCACCAGAAGGCTGCCTTTGCCCTGCCTCATACTGCTCCAGACCTTCCACCACCTGACTGGTAAGATTAAACTTTTGTTGTGCCCCAGCCCCATGATGGTTTACCATCTTTTCCTCTCTTTCTCCCGACGATGGGTCCACCATCTTTCCTTCTGTTCCTTCCCCCCATGATAGGTCCACCACATTTCTCCCTCCAACCCCCCTCCATGATGAGTCTAACATCTTTCCCCCTCCCAGCAGCCACCCAAGACCGGTCAATCATCTTTCCCCCTCCCATGTCCCCATGATGGGTCCAACATTTTCCTCCTCCCATCCACCCCCCCTCATAATGGGTCCACCATATTTTCTTCTTCCCTTCTTCCCCCACCCAATGGTCTTTTTTATTAACATAAGATATGCCATACTGGGTCAGACCAAGGTTCATCAAGCCCAGTATCCTGTTTCCAACAATGGCCAATCTAGGTCATACGTACCTAGCAATTTCCCCAAAAGACACAGGTTCCACAATGCTTGTACTGGGTCAAGCATTGATATCCTGGGTCCCTTCTTAATAATGGTTTATGAACCTTTCCTCCAGGAACTTGTCCAAACCTTTTTTAAACCCAGCTATACTAACAGCCTTTACTACATCCTCCGGTAACAAATTCCAGAGTTTGATTACAAGTTGAGTGAAAAAATATTTTTTTTTATTAGTCTTAAATAGTTTACCTTGTAGCTTCATTGCATGTCCCCTAGTCTTTCTATATTCTGATAATGTAAACAATCGATCTACGTTTACCCGTTCCACTCGGTTCATTAATTTATAGACTTCTATCATATCTCCCCTCAGCCGTCACTTTTCCAGGTTAAAGAGCCCTAACCTTTTTAGCCTTTCTTTATAGGAGTATCCTTCCATCCCCTTTACCATTTTGGTGGCTCTTCTCTGAACCTTTTCTAATAACGCTATATCCTTTTTAAGATACGGTGACCAGAATTGCACACAATATTCAAGGTGCGGTCTCACCATGGAACGATATAGAGGCATTATAATATCTTTTATTTTATTTTCCATTCCTTTCCTTTTGTGGAATGAAAGTTAGTATGGTAGGGCCGCTGTGCCCCTTTTTGTTTTGGTTTTTAGCAATTGTGTGTTGCAGACACTTCACCTCCACACCACCCACACAAAGGCACCCATAGGCACATCACCATTGCACCACACACATGTACAGACACTTAATTTCTGAAGTTATCTGTATTGTTGTCTAAAAATGCCACACAGTATAGGAACTCTGATGCTGGTCTCATGAGACTTAAGAACATGAGAGCAGTGCAAGAGACAATGGGAGGGTGAGCCATGAGGAAGTCACAAGCACTCGCTCCTAAATCCACTCACTATTTGTCGAGATCTGCAATAGAGTCACAGCACATTTTAATTTTGACACCAGCTATAGGCGGCACAGCTGCACAAATAAAGTCCCATCACCATGTGCATCTCTCTTATAGCTGCTGCTTTTACATTTGCTGAGCAGTAACGTGAAGCACACTTCTCTATGACCCTACATGCAGGCAACACTGCTTCTCCCCATGGTCTATCCCTGTCCTCAGTCCTGGTGATTCTTGTTCAGACTTAGGTTGTGGGGAAAGCCAGCACTGCACCTAATCAATGACACTGCCTCATCTGAGCGACAAGCACTGAGATCGATGGAGTGGGAAGACTGTAGAGAGAAGCTGCCACTGCCTGTATATGGGATCAGAGAGGCCTGTGCATTTCATGCTACTGCTCAGCAAAGGTGAGGTAACGTGTCGCCCACCTTCTCTATTTTTTGCATTGCACAGCATACCGAGCCTGATTTCTTTGGGTTTCAATTTAATTTTGTCTACCTATTTCTACTTCAGGTTTGTTATAATTTATTCTATACTGGTGAGGGTCTGTTTTTGCCTGTGTGACTGCTAGCATGCAGTTTCTGTGTAATAATCTGGCTTGTTCAGTTTTCTGAATAGGTGTAAGAATGTTCTAAGGCCCACTGCAATATTTATGTTGCTGCTCTTTCTGGGTAGGCTCCTTATTGTGTTAATTTTAGAAGCTGGTGTCGTTATGGTATAGTAGATTTGCATTGCAAGTTTTTAGTGACTTTTGTAGGGTTTTGTGTTAGTTCACAATCTGCCTGGTCCTGGAAAGGCTGTTAATGAGTTGACACCAGGAATGGATTATTTATTTAGTTATTTTGTATGTTGGGTTCTATGGTAAATGTCCTGCATCTACAGTTGGAGGAGGGGTTTCATTGGATGCAAAATAGATGTTCAAAAGGAAAAGAGAGAACCATAGTACAGTTTCTAATGCCAAAATAAAATTAGTAATAATTTATTTTGGTGTTAGAAACTGCGCTGTGGTTTTCTTACCTTTTGTCTCCTGGTGCTTGAGCACATTACATCTCCTTTGTTTATTGTGGAATATATATTTACAGGTGCCGGTATTTTTTAACCTTAGAGTGCCAGGCTAAATAATTAAACAGCTACAAATTCTGCTGCATTTGAATTCTATAGCCTGGGAATATCATGCTTTCCCCTTTTTTTGGCAAAGCCACTGAATGAGAACCTCTGTTCCCTCTTTGAGTATTTTGGGGTCTCCAGCTCATCCCGCACCT
The DNA here is from genome assembly GCA_033557465.1 of Ichthyophis bannanicus. NCBI lineage: Eukaryota > Metazoa > Chordata > Amphibia > Gymnophiona > Ichthyophiidae > Ichthyophis > Ichthyophis bannanicus. Next base: position 1,579,863,235 of record CM066031.1, on the reverse strand, counting down.
CTATGATATACTGACTCCTATCTAATGTTTTTTTTAAAGGTAAGCATAATAAATATGCAAATATGTTACTCCACCTTTCCCGCCCCCCCCCCCCAACTGAAGCAGCCAAACTATGCCCATGAGATGGGGGAGTGGGCATTGGGAGTTAGAGATGAGAGTGTGTCTGATTCTGGATGTCTGGAAAGTAATATGGGTGCAAAGGGATTCCAGTATGAGTATAGAGGTGTGCCTGAGCTGGGGAGCTACCTCTGAGACATAGCAGGATCTTTTTATGGACCAGTTGTTGGGTGATGGGAGGGGGATAAAAGAGCCCTTAAAGATAATGTTTGGAATGTTGCTGTCCATAACTCTGCCATGAAGAGACAAACATTCTACAACCTTTAAAGACATTGAAGTTGGACATTGTAATGGTGCAGGAAACTCATCTCGATGATGTAGAACATGCAAAGTTAAAGTACTGGTGGTTTTGGGAGGTACTTTATGCCTCTTCCGGCTCAAAGAGGGCTACTAGGATACTCATCTTGCTGAATAAAGGGGTGGTTTATGCAGTGAAACAGATGGAGAAGGACCCTGATAGTTGATTTCAAATATTCAAAGGGTACCTTTTTGGGAGAGAGATGATCTTTTGCTATGTTTATGTCCCCATTAACTATGATGCTTTATTCTTTGCAGCTGTGGTCCAAACAGAGCTGGTACAAGAGCACTGGCTGACCTAAGCGACAGGCATTCCCCCCCCCCCACTACCCCCCCCCCCACACTCCATGCCATATTTCCCAGGTCCAGGGGCAACAGCAATACAGCAGTAAACAAGCAGGAGCACTACGCGGAGGGAGACCTCAATCCCTGAGCACCGCACTCTGCAAATGCAGCCTGCCTTCCCCCTCTGATGCACACTTCCCGATTGCATCAGGGCAGGATCCGCTACAGTTTTACAGTGCAGCATACTGGAGCTGGGGAATAGGGCACAGGCGAGGCAGCAGCAGTGAGGGTAGGGGTGGGGGCACTCTAGGCCACGCCTAGTTCGCCGAATGGTAAAAGGGCTGCGCAACACTCCTCTATGTTTAAGAGAGGATTTTAATTGCGTTAGCGATCCAGACTTAGGTTAATTCCCTATATTAAGAACATAAGAACATAAGATATGCCATACTGGGTCAGACCAAGGTCCATCAAGCCCAGTATTCTGTTTCCAACAGTGGCCAATCTAGGTCATATGTACCTAGCAGTTTCCCCAAGGGACACAGGTTCCACAATGCTTGTATTGGTTCAAGCATTGATATCCTGGGTCGCTTCTTAATAATGGCTTATGGACCTTTCCTCCAGGAACTTGTCCAAACCTTTTTTAAACCCAGCTACACTAACAGCTTTTACTACATCCTCCGGTAACAAATTCCAGAGTTTGATTACACGTTGAGTGAAAAAATATTTTCTTTTATTAGTCTTAAATAGTTTACCCTGTAGCTTCATTGCATGTCCCCTAGTCTTTCTACATTCTGATAAGGTAAACAATCAATCTACGTTTACCCGTTCCACTCCGCTCATTAATTTATAGACTTCTATCATATCTCCCCTCAGCCGTCTCTTTTCCAGGTTAAAGAGCCCTAACCTTTTTAGCCTTTCTTCATAGGAGTATCCTTCCATCCCCTTTACCATTTTGGTGGCTCTTCTCTGAACCTTTTCTAATAATTCTATATCCTTTTTAAGATACGGCGACCAGAATTGCACACAATATTCAAGGTGCGGTCTCACCATGGAACGATATAGAGGCATTATAATATCCTTTGTTTTATTTTCCATTCCTTTCCTTATCATACCTAGCATTCTATTTGCTCTCTTGGCCGCCGCTGCACACTGGGCCAAGGGTTTTAACATGGTATCCACAATGACGCCTAAATCTTTTTCCTGGGTGGTGGTTCCTAATATTCCTGTATATAGTTACAACTGTCATAATCTGTATATAGTTACAACTGTCATAATCTGCCTATGTTATAGGGACAGTACTTTTGTTTTAACTGTTACACAATCTGTCTTAGTTGAATTATTGAATTATTCCGCTTAGTTTTTAAACCCGTTGTTGTGTAAGTTAAGATGTTCTATGTAAAAAGTTATCATTGTTCTATGTAAAACAAGCTCTGCATTGTTGACTGTTGTTGATTGTACACCGCAACTGATCGCTGGAAGATGCGGTATAAAAATAAGTGTTAAATAAAAATAAATAAATAAATAAATAAATGTGGAACCTTGCATCGTGTAACCATAGTTTGGGTTGTTCTTCCCTAGGTGCATAACCTTGCACTTGTCCACATTAAATTTCATCTGCCATTTTGATGCCCAGTCTTCCAATTTATCAAGATCCTCTTGCAATTTTCCACAATCCTCTTGGGTTTTAACAACTTTAAATAGTTTTGTGTCATCTGCAAATTTGATAACCTCACTTGGTTGGGGGAAATGTAATAGAAGGAAGGGGTTTTTCTTTTGTGTGATCTTTTGCATCTCTTGGATATATGGAGGTTGCTCCATCCACTAGAGAGAATACGCACATTACTGCAGGTCTCATAGGACCCAATCTAGGACTGATTACCTTTTGGTCTCAAAGTATATCTTCTCCAAGGTCAAAGTGACAGATATAGGCCTCTTGAAAATCCCCGACTATACTTCAGTTTAGGTATGGGTTGAAAATCGAGGTACTCAGGAGATTTCCAGCTCGCTTTGCTAAAGATGTAAAATTTCAGGAATATCTTTCATGCCACAGAGTCTGCCCTTTTCTGGGAAACCGCTAACATGCTGATAAAGAGTGATATCATAGCATATGTGAGTTGGCAGTGGAGGAAACTACACAGCTGACGCTTGCAATTGAAAAAGCAACTACATAAAAATAGAAAGGCCTTGACAAAGGGGCCTTCAGCAGAGGCAAGAGCTCAGTTTGTGGCCACACAGGCACTAATGAATACACCCGTGGACTTATACACCCGTGGACAGTTGAGTCAATGATGTATTATAAAAACAGGTTATTTCTGCACAGGCTATGCACGAGACTTTGGGCAGGCAGGTGAAGTAAGGTTACCAGATGTCCCCGATTTTCAAGAATTGTCCACGATTTTAGAGCTGTGTCCCTGACTACCACCTGTTTGGCAGCCTTCTGTCCCCAAGTCCAGCAATAGGGACAAAGGGGGTAGAAAACATTTTTTATTTTCAATTTAGTGTTTTGAATATGTCTGTTTTTAGAATTTACATCCATTATATTTATATTTTGCATAGTACATTACAGGAGAAATGTTTTACATATTTTATATTTATATTTTATATATATTTTATATTTATATTTTATATATATATTTTATATTTATATTTTACATAGTACATTACAGGAGAAATTCATCACTGTTTCTGTTGATTTGTATGCTCGGAATAACAGAAACAGTGATGCATTTCTCCTGTAATGATATTGTTGCTGTCATGAGATGGATGAGGGAGCAGGGTAATGACGTCTCTTCCCTTCCCCATACACACTTCGGATAAGTGTCCCAGAGTTGCCTCCAAAAAAATCTGGTAACCTTAAGGCTCTGACCAAAGATCTGTAAGGCTTTTTATGAAATGTTTTTGGACGGACTCAGGAAATGGTGAAGCGATGAGGGAGTTCTTAGAAAAGATTATACTCCCATGGATCAAATGTGCAATATTCTGTCTTAAACGTGAGGGACTGAGCAGGCTCAATGCTTTAAGGCCCCAGGCCCAGAAGAATTTGGGGCTGAGATTCTTAAGCAGGAGAATGTGGATAAGAAAAATTTGACTATGCCATCAATAAGGCTTTTATTGCTATGCTACCCAGGGAAGGGAAAGATCCAGAGGTCGCAAGCTCTTACAGGGCGACATCTCTCCTGAACTTCACTTGCTGCAAAGATTGTGACATATTGCCAGATCTAGTTTAGAATTGCCAAATAGAGTTTGTTAGGAGGAGGTAAGGAGGTAATAGATATATAACCTGTGAAAGATCCTTGGTGCAATAAAGTACTGTAGGTAGAACCAGGGGCGGCCCAAGGGGGGTGTGGGGCCATATGCGGAGACTCGGTGCAAGGCCTCATTTGCATAAATATTTGCATAATGTTACCATACACCAACTTTTAGTAAACATGCCTCTTAATGAGTGTATGGATAAAGAAAGACTAAAGATTGCCCATGTTCCCTGTAAAATAGTTATCTGCAAGTTATAATACCCTGTTCAATGTAATTTCAGTTTGTTCAATGTAAACCGCCTTGATATCATGAAAGGCGGTATATAAGAAATGTTAAATAAATAAATAAAAAAGATTTCTACATTACTATAATCCAGTGCCAACCGCCAGGCACATTAGGAACTACCACAAACACTGCCCATTTAGAACCCATAGCAAACCCGCCGTATCCTAACAGCACTACCAGGACTCACAAAGCACCATACTCTACCTATCAAAAGGCAACACTGCAAATATTAAACCAATACATTTCAGAGAATAACAATACATGACCTACTGGGGAAAGAGAACAAGTGGCAATGTCAAATAGGAATTACATAAACAGAATACCTCAGCTCAGTTACACATGCAGAACATAGACCATCACCAAACAAAGAACAAGGAATCACAATTTAGAAACAGGAAGACAATAATTAAACTGGGAACCCCAAAAGCCAAACTTGGAATGTACAACTGAAATGATAAAGCAGTATAAAGAATCTGTTAAATAAATTTGTTCCAAACTCTGAGGCAATTTTATAATAAGGTGCCTAAGTTAAGCGAGCAAGAAGGTGCCTATTTTGGCACTATTTTATAAAGACATATAGGCACCTATGCGATTTTATAAAATACTGGTGTAAATCCAGCAGCAACAGCATAAGTGCTGACTCTGTGAAAACTCTGCCCTAGTGGATGCCTACTGTTTAAATACATGCCGGCTTGCACCACATGTACTTGTAGGCATGACCTAATTTTTAAGAGCTCATTTATGCATGCATAAAACACTGTTCTATGCACAGAAAAAATGTGATGTGTGCCTTGGAGTCAGTGCTGACTCCTGGCAAAATGGTTTATAAGACTTCGCTCCACATGTGGAATGTCGGAGGACCAAATGTTATTCCCAAATGTGGAACGGCTTCATTTAGTAACATTTCAAGTATGAGAATCAAGGGGAAATTTGTTACGAGTTTTCTACATAAGGCTCTGCTGATCGCCAGACAAATTCTGTTGCTTAACTGGCTGGAGGAAAGGGAGCTTTCTTTCTGGCAATGGTGCAATGGAGAAAGCTGACAATTGCTCAAGTGTGCATAGTTCAGAGTGAGATATCTTTTGAGGACATTAGCAAACCAGGGAAGCTAGACTATGAGCCGATAGCATGGTTGTGATACAAGCAGGTGCACCTAAATAAAGAACAGAGATACATGATTCCAAATCACCCAATCAACAGCTAGGCAGGTTGAATACAGTGAAAACAAACTTTGGATGCAAATGTAAGAACACTAAAAAACCCCATAAGACTGGAAAGTTTGAATGTTTGACATTAAATTATGATACAGACATAATGGAGGCAATTTTATAAAGGATTTTTCATGCACGCAGTCCAGTAGACATACATAAAAAATCTTTTATAAAATTACCTTACGTGTAAAAGTGCATAAAGTGCAATTAGGCACAGGGGCAGCCCAAAGGTATCAATGCCGAGGCAAATCTTCAGTTGTGTGCCCCCACTGGGAGTCCAGCCTCTCCCCTTCCCTATCCCCTGGGTGACCAGCATCTCCCCTTGCCCTCACCCCCCACAGTTGACCAGCATCTCCCATTCTTTTCCTATCATCCTAGGTGTCTAGCATTTCCCCTTCCCTTTTCTATCTCCCCTTAGTCCAGCATCTCCCCTTCTCTTCCCCTCTCCCTTGTGTCCAGCATTGCTCTCATATTGTACCTGTGCCTTGCAGGTGCTGCTTCTCCACCTCCTCTGCTACTGCTGCTGCTATCCTACCTCTTCCCAAGCTGCCCTGAAGCACCAGAAAGCGACATGCGTGGCATCAGGCTTCAGAGTGCAAATGTATGCTCAAACTCTGCTGGGTCCCTGTCTCTCCAGCACAAACATCCTGCCAGAGGGGTGGGACCCAGCTGAACCTGAGCGTTTGCCTGAGCTCAGTGGTCCCACACAGGACCATACCAAACTAGAAATGCGAACTGTGCAACTAACCAATCTGGTGCCCTCTCCACCCAGCCACATTCAGTAGCTCATTCATTTTGAGCTTCCTGGAAGCCCAGAGATGATATCCATGCCCCCTTCTCTGCTTGCACCCTGTGCGGCCGCACCATTTTCATAGCCCTTGGTATGGCATGGTGCATACCACTTTACAGTGTTTCTGGGCAGCCTAGGCAGAGATATTGTGACAGCGGAAGCAGCAAATAAGGGGAGGGAGCAAGTCCTGTCCTGCTGTCCTGCCATCCCCAAACTCTTCCACCCTAGACTTGTGTGCATCAGTGATGCTGAGGGCTAACCTATCGGTCCCCTCACTTGGTTTGTAGCTTGTCATGCTGTGAGGGCTTGTGTGCATCAGTGATGCTGAGGGCTAAGCTATCAGTAGTTTAACTACTGGCAGGGTCTCCCAAGATGGACAGGTCTCAGCTGAGGTGCCAGGCCAAGACAACCACCCATCTAGGCAGCAGCAGAATGGGACAGTGTTGGCGGCAGAGGATCACATTTCTGTGATAACGGCAACAACACTAAACTTAAACTGCATGGAGGAAAGGCTTGCAATCTATTTCAGTATCTAGCCATGAAAACCCAGTGGATAGTCACAACAAAACAAATTGCACTATAGTACTGGAAGATGAGACCCCCAGGTTGGAAGGCACTCAACTAGCTACTAGGGAGGAGTGAAGACTTTTCAGAGTAAAGCCAGCATTTATGATGTGGTTGGATCAAAGTCCTCGGGACTTCCGACTGCTGATGTAGCTGCACATGAAATAAGAGTCAGCAGCTGTAAAAATGTCTTACATATTGGGATATTGAATGTACGAAGCATAAACCAAGGGCAGTTGGAGGTGGTCAAGAATGAAATGGAACATGTGCAACTTGATCTGTTGGGTGTCAGCGAACTCAAATGGACTGGCATCGGGCACTTTGCATTAGATGATCACATGGTCTACTATACTGGAAATAGAAGACAAAGAAGAAATGCTGTTGCATTTATAATAAAGAAGGAACTTGCAAGAACTGTAAAGAAATACATTGCAGTCAGTGAACACTTAATCTCTATTCATCTATGAGGAATGCCTATAAGCACAACTATAATTCAAGTATATGCCCCAACAACAGCTGCAGAAGAGGATGAAATTGATGAGCTCTATGAACAAATACAAGCTGAAATTGATAGAACATGCAAACAGGATATCCTGATAGTCATGGGTGACTGGAACACAAATGTTGGGAACCAAAAAGGCGGCAAAATGGTTGGAAAATATGGACTTGGCAACAGAAATGAAGCTGGAGAAAGACTGATAGAATTCTGCAAGACCAACAATCTATTCATCTCAAACATCTTCTTCCAGCAACACAAGCGGCGACTGCACACATGGACTTCACCCAATGGATTGTACAAAAATAAAATTGACTACATCTGTGGAAGTCAATGATGGAAAAGCTCTATAATATCAACAAAGATAAAACCTGGAGCTGACTGTGGTACAGATCACCAACTACTAGTATGCAAACTCAAGATAAAGTTGAAAAAGAGCAAGCCACTCATGAATGTAGCAAAATATGACCTTGAGAATATACCACTAGAATTTAAAGACTGCCTGCAAAATCAATTTGTTGCTTTAGATACAAATGACAGAGCTCCAGAAGAGTTATGGAATGACATCAAGAAGGTTGTGCTGGAAGAAAACGAGAAGTCTCTACAAAAGGTGAAAAAGCAAAAATGGCCAAAATGAATGAAGGAAGAAACTCTGAAAATTGCCCAGAAATGCAGAGAAGCTAAAGCCAGAGGAGAAAGAAAGACAATCGCAGAACTCAACAGAGATTTCCAATGTGCAGTAAGACAGAACAAGGAAAAGTACCACTATGACACATGCAAGGAAATAGAAGCAGAAATTATTAGAGAAAGAGCAAGATCAGATTTCCTAAAGCTACGAGAGTTAAAGAAAAAATTCCAGCCTCGAATTGGAATGTTACAAGATGCTCAGGGTTCTATGTTGAATGATGCTGAAAAGATCAAGTAAAAGTGGAAAAAATATACAGAGTTTTTATATGATAAAGATCAACTGGATCAACAGCTGTTTCAACCTTACCTTAGGATCCGGAACCATTGGTGACGAAAGAAGTCAAAGCAACACTGAAAGCCTTATCAAAGAACAACAATATAGAATAAACCTTTAGGTCTGGGTCAATCAATAATCATATAGGGAAACCCAACCTTAGCACCACGACCTATTAAATGATATTTTTATTTGTCGGAGCTAGCCGTAGGAAGGTCGAAAGGGGAAACGACCTACACCAAGCGGGTAGCTACTTTTTTTATTAATTAAGGTTCTTCACCAAAAATAGAAAGTTTAGAACAGATATAAAAACTTATCTCAGTCCAGAAACGCTGGTTATATAGATCCTACTGCACGACGCGCACGTTTCGGGAACCTTTGCCCTGTTTCAAGTGCAATAACCAAGACTTTTCTTCCTCAACAGCCGTCCACAAAACACCGTCACTGCTGCAGTGACGGTGTTTTGTGGACAGCTGTTGAGGAAGAAAATTCTTGGTTATTGCACTTGAAACAGGGCAAAGGTGCCCGAAACGTGCGCGTCGTGCAGTAGGATCTATATAACCAGCGTTTCTGGACTGAGATAAGTTTTTATATCTGTTCTAAACTTTCTATTTTTGGTGAAGAACCTTAATTAATAAAAAAAGTAGCTACCCGCTTGGTGTAAGTCGTTTCCCCTTTCGACCTTCCTACGGTTAGCTCCGACAAATAAAAATATCATTTAATAGGTCGTGGTGCTAAGGTTGGGTTTCCCTATATGATTATAAAAGAACAAAGCACCAGGCATTGATGGCATTCCCATAGAAGTATTACAGCAATCTGAGGCAGCTGTTACCATCCCCCTTAATTTTTCCCATGTTCTTCCGCCCTCCTCCCCTCATTTCCCTTTTGCCCTTCTTACGCTCTTGCTGTCCTCTTTCTGTTTTTATTGTCTCTCTCTCTGTCCTGTTATTTTTGGCGTTCCTTTCTCTCTTCTTTTCCAGCAGCTGTCATTTTTATGATTGTACACCGCCCTGATGCTCCGGCCTGGGCGGTCTATCAAGTGTTTTAATAAAGATAAAGATAATTGGAAGGCTCTGCCAAGAAATTTGGAAGACAGCATCATGGCCAACTGACTGGAAAAGATCTGTGTTTATACCAGTATTAAAGAAAGGTGATCCAACTGACTGTTTATTTCAAAATCCGCACGCTCAAGCATCTACGCTCCCTGTTGGACCCAGACGATTTCCGGACCATATACCAAGCGTTAATCCTATCACACTTTGACTTTGCAAATGCCATCTTACAAGGTCTCCCCCAATCCACACTAACCCCATTACAGTTGGCCATGAATGCCGCAGCAAGGGTCCTCTACGGAGCCTCCTGAAGTGACCACGTGACTCCCATTCTCAAACAGCTTCACTGGCTACCTATCCATGGGAGGATCATCTTTAAAACCCTACTCCTATCATTCAAGGCAATCAAAGGTATTTCATCCTCCTCACTCACAGAACTTATTCACATGGTCCCCCCCAACAGATCCAGAAGAGCAACAGCCGTAAACCTACTAACAACCTCAAAGGCATTGACAAAGTGCAACATGACAACCACAAACAGGGCGTTCAGTTTCTATGTCCCCAGATGCTGGAATGCTCTACCCTCTGACATTAGGGTCATTGCCGACCTATATCAGTTCAGGAAGGCACTCAAATACCACCTTTTCCTCCAATACTACCCTATCAGCAATTGAACCTAGATATCCCCTCTGAAGAAATGACCCACTTAAGAAAGGTCCCTTACGTTCATTATGTGATTGTTACCTAATCTTGTCCGTGTAAATATCTCATGTATATAGTTCACCCCTGTTATCCAAGTTTGCACTCCTGTTCGATGTAAAACCAAACAGCTTGTTGTTATGGTCGTTGTGTTATAATGTAAACCGCGCTGATACCGAATAGTGCGGTATATAAGAAATTGTAATAAATAAATAAGAAAATCACACAATCGCTCTGATCCTACATGCCAGCAAGATTCTACTGAAGATTATTCAACAGAGACTACAACCATACCTGGAACAAGAACTACCTGAAGTACAAGCAGGGTTCAGAAAAGGGCGAGGAACGAGAGACATCATCGTGGATGTGGGATGGATCCTTGAAAAGATTAAAGAATACCAAAAGGATATTTATTTGTGCTTTATCTACTACAGCAAGGCTTTTGACTGTGTAAACCATGAGAAACTCTGGGCCACATTAAAAAGCATGCGTATACCAGAACACCCGATCGTTCTCTTGCACAATCTGTACATTGATCAAGAAGCAACAATTCGAATGGAACAAGGAGAAACAGAAGGGTTTAAAATAAGCAAAGGTGTACAACAAGGCTGCATACTTTCCCTCTACCTGTTTAATTTATATGCAGAACAAATCATCAGAGAAACAGGATTGTATGAAGACAACATAGGTGTGAAGATTGGTGGAAGTCTTAACAACAGGCTGAAAGTGAAGATAATCTGAAACATTTGCTTCTCACGATCAAGGAATATAGTCTTAAAATGGGCCTGCATCTTAATGTAAAGAAGACAAAGATCATGACAACTGGCAAAATCAATAAGTTCATCGTTGAAGGAGAAGAAATTGAAATTATGTACAACTTTAACATACTTGGATCAACCATCAATAAAGAAGCAACAAGCAGTCAAGAAATTTGACGACACATTGCTCTTAGCAGAATGGCTATAAAAGACCTAAACAAGATTCTCAAAAGCAGAGAAGTCTCTCTCCATACAAAGATTTGACTCATTCAAGCCATGGTATTTTCAATAACATCATATGGATGCGAAAGCTGGACAGTGAAAAAGATAGACAGGACGAAAATTGATGCCTTCTGAATTATGGCGCTGGCAGTGAATACTGTGTATACCATGGACTGCCCGAAGAACAAACCAGTCAGTACTAGAGGAGATAAAACCTAAGCTTCTTTAGAAGCTCAGATGACAAGACCTTGACTTTCATCATACTTTGGACACAGCATGCAAAGAGAGAGATCATTAGAGAAAGACATCATGCTTGGCAAGATAGAAGGTCAACGCAAAAGAGGAAGTCCAACAATGAGATGTAACGATAGAATAACAGCAGCTACTGTTATGTCTGTCAACAATGAGCTGCCTTACTGAAGACTGAACACAATTTAGGACAACTATCCAGAGGGTCGCCATGAGTCGACACCGACTCAACGGCACTTAACAACAACAACAACAACTAACTATCTTGTATCTGACCCTTGCTGTTTCTTTACAATTCTCAACTCTCACCTCAAGGTGGCTCCACCTCCGATTCCTCCTTCCCCTTCTGCCCAAGCCCTGGCTGACTATTTTCATGACAAAATCCACAAGATCACCCTTCAATTCCCCATGTGGTCAGCTCTTTCCCTCCCTCCCCCTCTATACTTCCAACTTTACCCCCTACGTCTGCTACCCTTTCTTCCTTTTCTATGACCTCTGAAGGAGAAACCTCACACATTCTTTCCTCCTCCAAATTCACTATCTGCTCCTCTGATCCTATCCCCACCCATCGCCTAAGCCCCATCTCCTCTACTGTTGTCCCTTCCATCTCTCATATTCTCAACCTATTGCTCTCCACTGCAACTGTCCCTGCAGCCTTCAAGCATGCTGTGGTTACACCTCTCCTCAAGAAACAATCACTAGATCCTAACTATCGACCCATCTCTCTCCTCTCCTTCGTTTCTAAACTACTTGAATGTGTGGTTCACTGCTGTTGCCTCAAATTTCTCTCTTCTGAAGCCCCCTGGATCCTTTACAATCTGCTTTTTGTCCTTTATATTCTACTGAAGCGGCTCTTGCCAAAGTCTCCAGCGACCTGTTCCTTGCAAAATCTAAGGGCCTTTACTTGATCCTCATCCTTCTTGATCTTTCTGCTGCTTTTGACACTGTTGACCACAACCTTCTCCTCGATACCTTGTCCTCACTTGGCTTTAAGGGCTCTGTACTATCCTAGTTCTCTTTTTATCTCTCCCATTGCTCTTTCAGTGTTTATTCTGGTGGATACTCCTCTGCTGCTATCCCACTTTCAGTTGGTGTACCCCAAGGATCTTTCTTGGGTCCACTCCTTTTCCTTCTCTATAACCATTCCCTTGACGAACTCATCTCTTCCCATGGCTTTCAGTACCTGTGTTCCACTAAGAACTAGGTCCAAAATAGCTGCCTCTCTTATCAGTTCATGAACCAGCTGAGGATAGTTTTACCACAACTCACTATCCTTGTAGAGCAGGTTAATGCTCTTCTGCTACTTCTGCTACCTCTAATTAACATTTCTATAGTGCTACAAGTCATATGCAGAGCTGTTCATAGACACATGAGACACTTCCTGCTCAATAGAGCTTACAGCCTATTCAAAACAAGGACAACAAGCAGGAGACCAAGGTAAACTAAGAGAAAATGTTTAACACACAATGGTGGTAAACAGGAGCATAAGAGGGTCAGGATCCAAAGGAAGGCTTGAAAAGGTGGGTTTTAAGTTTGGATTTGAATAGTCTGGCATACTGGTAGTCTATTCTAGGCAGATGGTGCAACATGATGGAATGAAAGGAGTCTGGAACTGGCAGTGGAAGAGAAGGACACAGATAAAAGTGATTTACCTGATAAGTGGAGTTCCCAACAAGGGGTTTAGGGAGAGATGAGAGGTAATGAGCAGTGAATGCCTTTGTAGGGCAGTAGGAGAAGTTTGAACTGTATGCGGAAATGGATAGAGTGCCAGCAAAGTGACTTTAGTAGAGGGTTTAGGTAAGTATAGTGTCACTGGAGGAAGATTAGCCACACATTTGAGTTTTGAATCGATAGAAGAAATAGATGATTCATTGGGAGACCAATGAGAAGAAGTTTGTAATAGTCTAAGGAGAATGTGACTAGAGAGTGGGTAAGGGTCTTGATAATATGTTCAGAAAGAAAGGGATGAATTTTGTTGATGTTATATAGAAAGAAATGACAGGTTTTAGCTACAGTATACTCTCCAGCAGACTCAGGAGACAGTAACCACATCTACTATAGCTCCCCCCCCCCCCCCCCCGCCAACCATACACAAACACACACACACACTCTTTTGTTGATGACAGTCCTTGGAGAGTCTCAAGAATAGCTGTGAGGAAAGGATGGAAGTCTTCTTTGCATGGCATGAGGCAGCTACATTCTGGTAGGCCTGCTCCTGTCTCTTCAGTTTCCCTCTCAGCGCTGCATGCAACTTGTCATACTCCTCCATTTTGGTTTCAGACTCCTCTGTGTGTGCTCCAAGCTCCCGGATCTCACCCTAAATGTCATCAATGTTTATAGTAAGTTCCTCACACATCACTTGAAACTCACGTGTTATATCTACAAAACATTTTCAAAGTTTATACTTAAGGTCTATGATACCAGATTAGCCAGTCTCATTTTCTCTCACTGCTTCAGTTTTGAAGTCCTCAGATGCCACACTCCAAGGAGAGATTGCCCATCCCTTGGCTTTAGTACTCCAGTCTAACGGAGGCATGCTGCCCCTCTTTATGCTCTGGTGTCTTAACCTTTCCGCCATCCTTACTGTAGTCACATGCTTTGTTGTTGGTGTATTAGCCACAATAAACCAAAAAATGAGACTGGATATGGCTTTTGTTGCTTCTTGGGGTTCAAAACATCAGGGCTAAGCTGCCATCAAGGCAGATAACATTAATTCCTCCAAGAAGTTTTACAATTCTAAATGGAAAAGGTTTATCTTTTGGTGTGATGGGAAAGCCCTAGATTCTTTCTCCTGCAAAAACTGCTTAAATACCCTCAACATTTATCAGAGTCAGATCTAAAGACCATCTCTCTTAGGTTTCATCTCAGTGCAATAGGTGTATGTCACCACCATTTAGAAATTAAGTCCATCTCTGTACAGCCTCTAGTTATTTCATGCAGTGCTTCTATTGAGGCCTCCCATCAAGTTGCCTGCTGTGTCATCGGACTTCAACATGGTCTTGACCCAACTGATGAAAGCTCTCTTTGAGCCATTTAGATACCTGTGATCTGAAGTTCTTGATTTGTAAAGTCATATTTTTGGTGGCGGTAACTTCACTGTGTAGAGTTAGTGAGCTCTAGGTTCTAGTAAGTGGTTCACTTGACACTGTTTTCATCAGCAGAGTGGTTCTGTGAACTCATCCAAAGTTCCTTCCTAAAGTGGCTCCTTATCCAATCAATTGTTCTCCCAACATTTTTCCCCAGGCCTCATGCACACAAAAATGATAGTGTATTACAGACATTGGACTGCAAATGAATCTTGGCCTTCTATTTGGAGCAGACTAAGATCCTTTGAAAGTTCACCCAACATTTTGTTTCATTTGTTTTGAACAAAATGGAGATTACGGTCAACAAATGCACCTTACCAAATTGGCTAGCGGATTGCATGTCCTTTACTTATGCCCAGGCAGATTTGACTCTTGAGGATTATGCCACTGCTCATAATGTTAGAGCTATGGTTGCTTCAGTAGCCCACTTGAGCTCAGACTCCATGGAGGAGATTATGCAAGGCCATGACATGGACTTCTGTCCACACATTCTCATCACACTACTGTCTAGAAAGAGACTCCCAATGCAACAGTAGATTTTACCAAGCCATGCTCCAGAATCTTTTTGGTGAATAGAATCCAACTTCAAATCAGTCCAGAGCATGGCATGTCCAAAAGCAGGATTCCTTTATTCAATAGTATGTTCAATGCTGGGGTACAAGGAGCCTAAACCCGATATGGCTGTGTTTCGGCACTGCCTTCTTGAAGGTTCTATGCTGGATGTTTAAGGAATATCAAATGGAATTTGTGCTGATTCTACCCAGTAACGTGCCTTATAACCCCTGAGAAAGGCAATGCCAAAACACGGCCGTGTCGGGTTTAGGCTTCATGTACCCCAGCATTAAACATACTATTGAATAAAGGAATCCTGTTTTTTTGGACATACCACACTCTGGACTGGTTTGTACACCTATCACACGGTAGTTGTGCTTCATCATTGGACTCTAGAATGCAACTCCATCTATCCCCCGTTAGGCCCATTTATTTTGCTTTCCAGACTAATAAAAAGAAAAAAACACCTCCCTCCTTTCTCTCTTTCTGTGGTTAAATACTATTATCCTTCCCATTTCCTCAGCTCACAACCTTGGAGTAATTTATTTATTTATTTTTATTTATTTTAGTTTCTTATATACCGCACTATTTAGTATCAGCGCGGTATACATGGAACAGCGAAACATAATGAACAAACATTAGTTTTACAGAGAACAAGGAAATACAACTTGGATAACTTAGGGAAACATGCACATCAACTATTTACATATGTAGCAGTAAGCTTTGCATAGTGGGTTATAATCTTTGAATCCTCTCTCTTTCATCTCTACCAGCCAGGTTTTAGAAAGGGCTATAGCATCGAGACCTTCCTTACAGTTTTGTATAGTGATCTTAGAGCAGCCTTAAATGAAGAGAATATAACAATTCTAGTTTCTCTTGATTTGATATCAGCCTTTGATTTAGTCAGTCACTAGATCCTTATATCCTAGCTAGATTACATATGCTAACAGCACTATCAATGCACATTAATATTTATGAAAGCATTAGTGCATTTTATTACTTGACCTGTGTATTTCAAATGCTGCTGACCATGTGTCTGGTTCAAAGGATAATCAGTATTCAGATACTTACACTCCTTACTCCAGAAGAGAGATCACATTCTTCAAAATCATATTTGAGCAACATAATAATGAATTGAATGATGAGAAAATGTATTTAAAAATGTAAAGCACCTTGCCACATAGCAGCTATGACTTCAGTGGGAAGGGATTTTTTTTTGTTTTATAGTAACCTAAATCTGGAAATCAATTAACGCTCTTTTCTGTAGTTGGCATAGGAAGGAAATACTGTCATGAATTTGTTGATATTGGAGACAGTTTGTTTCTCCTTGAATAATCTTGCAAACAAAACTGACATCCTTAAATCAGAGATGGAATTTGCACTGACTGAGCTGCATTAACTTAAAATGTGTGAATTGCAATTTCTTCTCTTAATTATGCAGCCTTAACATTTGAAAAGTATGCTGCTATGAAAAAGTTGACAAGGCGGTGATAATCTTTAAAATTTATGTAGTAGTTTGGAACATTTTTGGATTTATCAGTCATAAAATTGTAATAACACTTTGTGCAAAAATTTAATCATCTTAAAAAAAAGGGAAGTATAATGTATAATTTTCCCTTTCTGTCTGAAGTTGCAAACCAACATCCACATTCCCCCCTTTCCCCAGTGAAAGATCTTGACTACAAAAATGTGTTGGCCAAGTAACATAATAAATGATGATAAAGATCAAAATTGCCCATCCAGACTGCCATTTTGCGTAGATTGATATATAAATAAGCAAGCCCGTCATCAAACCCCCACTCCCATGTCTTTTTTTAGCCTTCTTAACTCTTGACCTACCACTGCTCCATTGTTATGCCTGTTATGACTACTTGGCACCTTTAAGGTTCTTCCCCCTCCCCCATTGTTTAATTAATGTGTGTCTTGGCAGGCACCTGTAGGGAGGGGCATTATCTTTGATTGTCACAATAGGCCTGCTTATTCCATGTTGAAATCAATATAATATAATAACAACATATATTCTTTATAGTGTAATGACTCTATATATTCTTTCCATGTTGAAAGGTTAGTGAACACTTGTTCTGTTCAGAACAAGTTGACTGTATTTTATGACATGCTTCCTAAGAACATTTCTGATTTACTCTTTGCTACTGAAATTTGGCTTTCTGACACTGATGCTGTTATTTTATCTCAATTGGTGCCTGAAAAATTATAAAGTTATTTCTGAAGCACATTCTGATAAAAGGGGTGGAGGGATTTTAGTTGCTTTTAGAGATGATTTGAAGACTGTTGACATAGCTTCTGTCTTCTTATGAGATGTTGTATATGTTCATTCCATACTGGGGTATGTGCATTGTTTAATGCCCTCCTGGCCAGTTGCTACAAGATTCTTCACCTTTAATTGAGGCTCTCTTTGCAATTAAATTTGACATACAGAAGGTTATTTTATTGGGGGGGTTTAATATCTATGGGCATAATTATTCCTCAGAGTTCATGGAAACATAGAAATATGACAGTAGAAAAAGACCATAAGGCTTATCCAATCTGCCCTTCCATGTTGTTAAGTGCTGTCAAGTCGGTGTCGACTCCTGGCAATCCTCTGGATAGTTGACCTAAACTTTGTTCGGTCTTCAGCCAAGCGGCTCATTGTTGATAGAGTGGTATCTATAGTTGTTGTTATTATATTGATCCATTTCATTGCTGACCTTCCTCTTTTGCATTGACCTTCTACCTTGCCAAGCATGATGTCTTTCTCTAATGATCTCTCTCTTCGCATGACGTGGCCAAAGTATGAAAGTCAAAGTCTTGTCATCTGAGCTTCTAAGGAAAGCTCAGGTTTGATCTTTTCTAATACTGACTGGTTTGTTCTTCGGGCAGTCCATGATATACACAGTATTAATCACCAGCACCATAATTCAAAGGCATCAATTTTCTTCCTGTCTATCTTTTTCACTGTCCAACTTTTGCATCCATATGACGTTATTCAAAATACCATGGCATGGTTAAGTCGAATCTTTGCATGGAGAGAGATATCTCTGCTCTTCGAATCTTGTCTAGGTCCTTCATAGCCATTCTGCCAAGAGCAATACGTCATCGGATTTCTTGACTGCTTGTCCTTTCTCTATTGATTGTTGATCCAAGAGTTAAAGTTGTCAACTATTTCAATTTCTTCTACATCAATGATGAACTTATTGATTTTGCCAGTTGTCAGGATCTTTGTCTTCTTAACATTAAGGTACAGACCCATTTTAAGACTATGTTCCTTAATATTTAGAGCAAATATTTCAGATCGTCTTCACTTTCAGCCAGTAATATGATAATCATCAGCATAACGAAGGTTGTTGATGAGTCTTCTACCAATCTTCACACCTTGGTTGTCTTCATACAGTCCGGCTTCTCTGATGATTTGTTTCACATATAAATTAAAGAGGTAGAGGGAAAGTATGCAGTCTTGCTGTACACCTTTGCTTATTTTAAACCATTCTGTTTCTTCTAGTTCCATTCAAACTGTTGCTTCTTGATCAATGTAAAGGTTGTGCAAGAGAACCGTCAGGTGTTCTGGTATACACAAGCTTCTTAATGTGACCTAGAGTTTCTCATGGTTTACACAGTCAAAAGGTTTGCTGTAGTCAATAAAACACATATGGATATCCTTTTGGTATTCTTTTGTCTTTTCAAGGATGCATCTCACATTCACGATGATGTCTCTCATTTATTGCCCTTTCCCGAACACTGCTTGTACTTCAGGCAGTTCTCGTTCCAGGTATGGTTATAGTCTCTGTTGAATGATCTTGAGTAGAATCTTGCTGCCTGTGGGATCAGAGCGATTGTGTGATAATTTCCACAGTCATTTGGGTTACCTTTCTTCAGAATTGCTATAAACACAGATCTTTTCCAGGCAGTGGGTCGGGAATTTGTCATCCAAATTTCCTAGCAGAGCCTTGTAAGTAAAGTAACAGTTTCATCTGGTTGCTGTAATACTTCACTGGGAATGCCATCAATACCCAGTGCTTTGTTCTTTGATAAGACATTCAATTCTGCTTCATCCTTTTCTTTCATCACCAATGGTTCCTGATCATAAGGTACAGGTTGAAATGGCTGTTGGCCCACTTGATCTTTATAGTGTAATGACTCTATATATTCTTTCCACCTTTTCTTGATCTTCTCAGCATCATTCCACATGGATCCTTGAGCATCTTGTAGCATTCCAATTCTAGGCTGGAATTTTTTCTTTAACTCTCATAGCTTTAGAAAAGTGGATATTTTTCTTCCTCTAATAATTTCTGATTCTATTTCCTTGCAGGTGTCATTGTAGTACTCCTTGTCTTGTCCTGCTGCACGCTGGAAATCTCTGTTGAGTTCTGCGATTGTCTCTCTTTCTCCTCTGACTTTAGCTTCACTGCATTTCTGGATAATTTTTAGAGTTTCTTCAGTCTCGCTTTCTTCCAACACAACCTTCTTGATGTCATCCCATAACCCTTCTGTAACTCTGTCGTTTGTATCTAAAGCAACAAATTGATTTTGCAAGCAATCTTTAAATTCCAGTGGTATATTTTCAAGGTCATATTTTGCTACACTCATGAGTGGCTTGTTCTTTTTCAACTTTAGCTTGAGTTTGCATACTAGTATTTGGTTATCTGTACCACAGTCAGCTCCAGGTTTTGTCTTTGTTGATGTTATCAAGCTTTTCCATTGGTCTCTTCCACAGATGTAGTCAATTTGATTTCTGTACAATCTATTGGGTGAAGTCCACGTGTACAGTTGGTGCAGTGTTCCTGGAATTCTATCAGTCTTTCTCCAGCTTCGTTTCTGTTGACAAGTCTTTATTTTCCAACCACTTTGCCTTCTTCTTTGTTGCCAACTTTTATGTTCCAGTCACCCATGACTATCACAATATCCTGTTTGCATGTTCTGTCAATTTCAGCTTGAACTTGTTCATAGAACTCAACATCTTCCTCTTCTGCAGCTGTTGTTGGGGCGTGTACCAGAATTATAGTTATGTTGAATGGCTTTCCTCATAGCAAATAGACATTAAGGGGGTTATTCTATGCCACGAATAGCGGCCCAACAGGACGTCCATCCCCACTATTCATGCCTTCACCCGACAGCAACTATCTCCCCCGCCAGTTGTGCTTGGAAGTTAAACGAGGGCAGGGAAGGGGCAGCTTGGTGGCGGAGTCTGGGTGGTGATTTTATTGAAATGCCGGGGCGTGGTAGGGCAAGGGAGCCACAGGACATTCCCTGCATCTCGACCTTGACCTTAGGAGGCCAGATCGGGGGTCGGCCTGTATGGAATAAGCATTTGTTCTCTGGCGGCCGGCATCGTGGCTCTTCAATGGAGCTGCGGTGCCATGGCAACATGATGCCATGGCACTGCGGCTCCATAGAAAAGCCTTGACTGAGTTAACCGGGGACAGTCCTGCATGTATAGGCCTGCATGTGCAGGACTGTTCACAATTCTGATCCCACAGGGCTAGATGTGTCCCATGGGATCAGAATCGTGATCCCCTCTGTACATCCGGTTCAGACCAGACATACAGAGGGGATCAACGTCCGGGACGGAATCGGACCCTAAGCGTTCACTGACTGTCCTTCCTTACCAACTACTATAGTCCCCTTTTTCCTTTATAGATCTTCTATATTTGTCTGTTTTTTTGTGACTTCAAATACAGTATCTTCTCTACCACCTCCACTGTGGGGACTATTTCATGCTTCTTCTACTCTTTTCGTAAATAAATATTTTTGCATATTACTCCTGAGTCTATCTCATTTAGTGGAGGAGTAGCCTAGTGGTTAGTGCACTGGCTTGGCAACCAAGAGAGTAGGGTTCAATTCCCACTAGCACTCCTTTTGGCCTTGGGCAAGTCACTTAACGCTCCATTGCTCAGACAAATCCAAGTTATCAATGTCCCTGTTTAATGTATGTTTACCAAGTTTAAGTTACAATGTAAACCGCTTTGATTGAAATGATAAAGCGGTGTAAAAAAACTGTTAAATAAATTTCACCTTCATCTTATGTCCCCTCATTGCAGAGGCTCTCATCCTGTGCATTTATGCCACAAAGGTGTCTAAACAGTGGATTAGCCTAGTCATTAGAGCACTGGCTTGGTAACCAAGATACCAGTGTTTGATTCCCACTAGTACTCCTTCTGGCCTTGGACAACTCACTTAACTTTCCATTACCTTGGAAGAAAGGCCTGGTAATTTACTTTTAGTCACACTGCCAAGAAAATCCTGGAGCTTCTGAATCAGCATTGACTCAAAGGCACACATTGCATTGCATTTTGCAGGTATTTAAACATCTCTGTCATATCTCCCCTCTGTCGCATTTCCTCCAAAGTATACATATGAGATCTTTAGGTCTGTCCCCATATGTCTTATGATGAAGCCTACTGACTATTTTGGTAGCCACTTTCTGCACTGACTCTATCCTGTTTATATCCTTTTGAAGGTGTGGTCTCCAGAATTGCACACAATGCTCCAAATGAGGTCTCATCAAAGACATACAGAGGCACTATCACCTCCTTTTTCCTGTTGGCCATTCCTCTCCCTATGCACCCCAAGTAGCCTTCTGGCTTTTGCCATTGCCTTTTCTGCTTGTTTAGCCATCTTAAGATCATCAGAAACAATCACATCCAGGTCCCGTTCTTCTTTCGTGGACAGAAGTACTTTGCCCCCCTACACTGTATCCTCCCTTGGATTTTTGCAGCCCAAATGCATGACCCTGCATTTTTTGCATTAAATCTCAGTTGCCAAATTCTTGACCATTCTTCAAGCTTAGTTAGATCCCTCTTCATGTTATCTACTCTTTCCTGCATGTCTACTCTATTGCAGAATTTGGCATCATCTGCAAAGAGGCAAACCTTACCGACAGCCCTTCTGAAATATCACTAAAAAGATGTTAAAAAAAATTGGAACAAGTACAGATCCCTGCAGCACACCACTGGTTACATCCTTCTCCTCAGAGTGAGTTCCATTTACCTGTACCCTTTGTTGCTCCCACTCAACCAATTTCTAATCCAATCAGTCACTTTAGGGTCCATCCCTAGGGTGCTTAGTTTGTTTATAAGTCATTTGTGAGGAACGGTGTCAAAGGCTTTACTGAAGTCTAAGTACACCACTTCTAGTGCTGACCCTCATTCCAACTCCCTGGTCACCCAGTCAAAGAAATCAATCAGATTTGTCTGACAAGACCTGCCTCTGGCAAATCCACACTGCCTCGGATCCTGAAATCCATTGGACCTCCAGAAACTTTACTTTTCTCTTTTAACAGCATTTCCAATAATTTACTCATCACAGAGGTTAGACTAACTGGCCTGTAATTTTCAACCTCATCCTTACTTTTGCTTTTGAGTAAAGGGACTACATGTGTCTTTCTCCAGTCCTCTGGGACCACTCCCGACTCCAATGAAGCAATGAAAAGGTCACTTAGTGCAGCACCTAAAACATCTCCAAATTCCTTCAGTATTCACGGATGTATCCCATCTGGTCCCATTGCTTTGTCTACTTTTAGTTTAACTAGTTCCTCATGAATACAGTCTTCTGAAAACACTGGACAATGAAGATTTTGTTTCCTGAACACTTTTGGGTGTATCTTATAGTTTTTTGGTTGCTGATCACAAAAATCACCTTGAACTTTTCCTATTGCACACTATTTTTTTTGCAATCGCCTATTTTTGTGATTTCCTCACATATTTTAAGTCTACTCATATATTGTCTAGAAAGTAAGCTGGGCACACACTCAGTGCAGGCTCACAAAATACAATGGAAATGCTAATGCTGAGGAATGCATGGGTATGCTTAGTCAGGATGGATGCTGGCAGTACAGGCTACCAAAGCAGCTTTCATACACAGATGTTATGCATGACGTTGATATCAGTTTGTGTACTTAACAATAGCATTTACATGTAAGCTTCCTGTCTAAATGATGATTTGTTACAGCAGAAATGTCTCATCAATGTCGCAACAGCCACAGTATATTCTGTTACATTTGTGGTGAATCATGCATGATTCACCACAGCATGATTAAGAAAGCATATGAGTTCTACTTTGGTTGAAAAGTTGGTGATCACGACAAATCCTATTCTCCTCACATTTGCTGTGCAACATGTGCTGTCCATCTCAGAGCTTAGCTCAGAGTTATGATGATATGACGAGAACAGAAGGATCACATAACGGTCTGTTATTTCTGTCTGACCAATGCATCCAGCTTCTCTGCTAAAAATAAGAAAATCTATTGAATTACCCAGTCTGCCTTCAGTCATGAGTGCTGCATGACGACAGCATGCCAGTTGTGAAGCCACCAGAGACATGGAGACTAGATGAGGCAGATGAAGATGCCACAATACACAGGCCAGAAGTGGAAAATGACATAGATGCAGATTTTGAACCATTTCAGTGTGCCTCATCTGATAGCATAGTCAGAAATGAATGACCTGGTGAGAGACTTGAGTTTGTAAAAAACAAAAGCTGAACTACTTGGTTCAAGATTGCAAGGATGGGGTTTGCTGTCGCCAGGTATGAAAATTTCTGTCTTTCGGACCCACCAAGAAGATATGAAAAATCTCTTTGTGTAGGTTGACAACCTCTGTTTCTGCACTGACATTAATGGGTTATTCACAGCTGTGGGTTGTGTGCATGACCCACAACAATGGTGTCTTTTTATTGATTTGTCACACTTAATCCTGAAAGCTGTCTTGTTACACAATGGCAATGTCCACCCTTCAATACCTATTGCCTATGCAGCACACATGAAAGAAACTTATGAAAACATGGAACTGTTGTTGAAACACATACAGTACAACAACTACAACTGGAACATCTGTGATGATCTAAAAGTAGTGGCACTGCTACGAGGAATGCAGCTTGGGTATACCAAGTAATGTTGTTTCATTTGCAAATGGGATTTCTCATTACATTAAAAAGAACTGGCCACTCCATAAGTGTTTGGTTTCAGGAAGAAAAATGTGGCACATGAACTACTTGTCAACACAAGTAAGGTATTTTTGCCTGCTCTTCATATAAAACTCGAACCAATGAAAAACCTTGTGAAAGCGATGAACAAGGAAGGTGAAGGATTTCGATATTTGAGACAGATGTTTAAAAGAATAACTGATACCAAGATTAAGGAAGGCATTTTTGTGAGTCCACAAGTCAGACACATCATCAGTGACAAATGGTATGAAGATCTGCCAGTAGGGCCTGAGAAAATCACATGGAAGGCATTCAGGGATGTTGTTGAGAATTTTCTTGGCAATTACAGGGCACCAAACTACATCCAGCTGGTTGACAACATGCTTGAAACATACAAAGCCATGAAGTGCAACATATCGCTGAAGATTCATTTTCTGCATTCACACTTCCCTGCTAATCTTGGTACAGTCAGCTACGAACATGGTGAAAGGTTTCACCGGGACACTGCAATGAAGATCAAGAGCAAAACATTTTTAGCTTAGGTGAACTAAGGCACACATTGCATTGAACTAGTGCAATATGTCAGCATCATTGTGTGATTAAACATGCTAAATTCAGTAAATATTTAATTTCATATTTCTTCAAATTCCTACGAGATACAATCAATTCAAAATTATATTTGTGTTCAGTTTGAAACTGTCTATCATAATCACCCAACATTTTTCAGGAAGCAAAACTTTTGAACAAATGTTTTTGTCCTGTGAAATTGTTCAAGATCCCCGACTCTTCTGTTCCTAATTATGGGTGTTTTCTCCCTGCTCGCTGCTCCTGGCCCTTCATCGGTGCACACAGAACAGAAATATTTGTTAAGCAATTCTGCTTTATCCTCATCAGCTTCTATATATTCCTCCCCTTCATCCTTGAGTCTGACAATGCCACTTTTGCCCTTCCTCTTCTCACTAACATATCTGAAAAATGTCTTATCCCCCATTTAATTACATTGGCTATTTCTTCTTTTTGTATCTTTGCTTTCCTGACTACTTTGCTAACTTCTCTAACTTTTTCCAAATATAGATGCCTGTCTTACTCTCTCTGTGATCTCTTGTATTTTGTGAAGGCTATCCTCTTTTTCTTCACCTTTTCAGCTACTTTTGAGAACCATTGTTGCCTCCTTATCCTTTTACGTTTATTTACCTTTCTAACAAAAAGGTTTGTTGCCTTTAAAATATCCCCTTTCACTCTTGCCATTGCTTTTCTACATACCCCAACTGTTCAGATCCCACTAATGACTCCTTGAGTATTATCCCATCTTGGCAAAGTTAGTTTTCCTAAAGTCTAAGACCCTCGCTTTTGAATGGATTTTATCAGCACTAGTCCTAATTCCAAACCATACCATCTGGTGATCACTGGATGCAAGATAATCTCCCACAATGACATCAGAAACACTTTCCCCAATGGTAAGCATAAGGTCCAGTATGGCCCCTTCATGTGTTGATTCTGTTACCAGTTGCCAAAATAGTTTCCCTGTAGAGAATCTAGGATCTCCTTACTTCTAGATGACACTGCAGCAGAGATGCGCCAATCAACATCCAGCATATTGAAATCATCTATCAGTAGCACCTCTCCTTTCATGGCAATACTATGTACGAGGGGGTACCCAAAAAAAACAGGAATAACATTGCCGTGGGCAGAGCTTGTGTGTAGTACGCACTTCTGCCGCTAAGCGTGTATAGTGCAACTCATTGTCAGCTCAGTGCCACCTGTGTTGTCGACCTGGCTTGTTCTGTTCATCTGCAGTGATTGTTTTTGCTAGCGCTGTTTTGTTCTTGTTTCTTTTTGTATGACAAGTTTAAGTGAACAACGTGCAGCTGTGAAATTTTGTTTTCTACTCGGTAAAAATGCTGCTGAAACTGTTTTAATGTTGAAAACAGCTTATCAAGATGACGCTATGGGAAAAAGTCAAGTGTACCAGTGGTTTGCTCGGTTTAAAAATGGCGACATGTCGATTGATGACAAACCTCGTTCTGGGCGTCCATCAACTGCCTGAATCGATGAAAATATTGAAAAAATTAGAGAGCTTGTGCTCACAGACCGTCGACAGACAATTGCAATTGATCAACTGTCAGAGATTAGTGGGTTATCTTGGAGCTCGGTTCAGCGAATTTTAACAGAAGATTTGGGAATGAAAAGGGTTGCTGCCAAGTTTGTTCCTCGGGTTCTGACTGACAATCAAAAGGAACATCGAGTTGAAACATGTCGTGTTTTGAAACAACAGCTTGAAACTGATCCAGATTTTCTGTCAAAGGTCATTACAGGTGATGAGTCATGGTGCTATGGTTACGACCCAGAAACAAAGCAACAGTCAAGCCAATGGAAGACGTCATCGTCACCCCATCCAAAAAAATGTCGTCAAGTCAAATCAAACATCAAAACAATGCAGATTTGCTTTTTTGATGCCAAGGGGGTAGTTCATTCAGAGTTTGTTCCCCCAGGTCAGACCGTCAATCAAACCTTTTATTTGGAGGTTTTAAGAAGATTGCGCAACAGTGTTTGTCAAAAAAGACCCGATTTGTGGCAGACAGGAGACTGGTTCTTCCACCACGACAACGCACCTGCACACACAGCCATCTCTGTTAGACAGTTTTTGGCTAAAAATGGCATGGTTCCGCTGCCCCACGCACCTTACTCGCCTGACCTGGCTCCGTGCGACTTTTTCTTATTTCCACGCATGAAAAGGGGCATGAAAGGACACCGATTTGACAACATTGAAGAAGTCAAGAAAAAGAGGAGGGAGGAGCTGTCAGCCGTTTCTAAAGATGACTACAAAAAATGTTTCGAACAGTGGAAGCACCGGTGGGACAAATGTATCAGTTGTAATGGAGAGTATTTTGAAGGGGATAAGGTTGTTTTGTAAAGAATTTGAAATAAATAGCTTTTAAAAAATAATTCCTGGTTTTTTTGGGTACCCCCTCGTATGTTAATTTCTGTAGTTAGCAGGTGCGTTAAGGGATCTGAGGGCATGATTGCCCCCCATGTGGGAGCGCCACAGACCTCCATGGGACTTGGATCTATACCACAGACTGAGGGACATCTGGTAATCTTACCCTCAGAGATTATTTTAAAACTTTTCTTATGTACTGTTTACACAAGAAAGATTTCCCTGGTCTGACCATAATTTGATTATCTGGAGTTCATAACATATTTTAGTGCGAACAGCTTTATAGGAGAATTGTATATTCAAAAATGGGCCCAGAAATGCAGTATATTAAAGTCACACTAACAAACTACTGCTGTTAAAACAGCAAACAGCAGTAGTTTGATTGTTGGTTTATATATGCTGTTCCATTTTGATACTGGATCAAGTGTTCATTAAAGCCACAAACAATAAGTTTTGTCCAGCTCTCCATACTCAAGGAAAACTGCAGAGATTTAAATCGGCATTTTAGAAAGGCCATTTAGGTCCAAGTCAAAACGTCCAAAGTTTCGTGAGATGGGTTGAGAGAAGATAGGCACATGTAAATGCTTTCCAAAATCAACTTATCTCTGTCCAAAGATAAGTGTTTCTACCAAATTGAAAGGGAAGGGGAACATGCAGAATAATGCACCAAACATGTGCAGATAAATGGGCAATTTCAAAAACGTGCAGGTATGAAACATCTATATTTATGAAATCAGAAACAGTATTCCAAAATATGCACATGTACTGTATCTGTCGCCATATATATGTCCCAGCCCGTCGTTTTGCAAATGGAGACGTGCAGCGGTGATTAATAAGGTCTCTGTATTTTCATATATGCTTTTCTTGAGGGGGCGAACGTTGGTAGAGAACAAAATTTAGCATTCTCCTCCCTGCTGTTACTTGCTGGCTGAAATGAGCTCTTTTGAAATGGCGTTTCATGCCCAGGAGCAAGTACAAATATGGACATGTCTGCCGATGGGCATAGATGTACAGTGCTGTTCTAAAATTAGCCGTACACCTCTACCACTGCCCTATGTGAGATAGATGTGATCGCTTTGGATATGTGTAAATTTGTGCCTATCTAAAAAGGCTCTTGCGATGTAGCTATGATTGGCACGTCTGAATGGGCATTTTCAGACGTGCAAATCATGAACACCACTTCTAAAATGATCCCTTTCCTGAATTTACCGAGAGAAGTCACTATTAGCAGTATAAATACTCATGAATGCCTCCCTGTAATCTGAACTACAGTGAGGGCCCAGAGCCCACACACATCAGCCCTTGTGTACTGTATATTGAAATACTGATAAATACGTACCCCTTTCAGAGGCATCTTCCCTTAAGAATGCAATTCCTGGCATGGATGTTTGTTGCCCGCTTTGGGAATTACAAATCTGAGCATACAGACTTCTACTGTAACAGCAAACCCCAAAGTGAATTACAATATGCAAACTTCCAGAAACTGTTGGACTTACTTTTTAGTCAACAAAGGGGGGGGGGGGGGGGTTGGTTCTTGCATCAGACTGCAGTCTTCTGTGATTGGTTCAAATCTACTGATTGTCTTTTTGAACCAAGGCAGTCATTTGCTGGCCAACGTCTGGCTAAGAAGCATCAAGAGGATGCTCCTAGCTTTGGGAGAGAAAACTTGGGAGTTGTGCTTCAATTCTTCTCCAGAGTTCCAAGACTCAGACTTTAAAAAAGGATTTATACTGCTTCAACTCTGGGCCAGAGTTCAGGTAGAAAAGATTCTGCATTTCCTGACAACCCTGCAACTTCAATGTTCCCTTGAGAGAAGGTTGAGCCTTACAACTGTCAGAGACCAAATTGAACTGCCATCCAAATGGTGAGATCTAACCATAAATAAACTAAAGACAGACAGATTTTTTTCTAGCAGGAAAAGACACCAAGAATTTGGATGGGATTGGGCTTATATCTGGATCCAAACAGAATTTATAATACTTATGCAACATTCTCAAAAATCATTCAGTTTCAATTACCAAATTGTCTTCTTTAGCTGGGTTAAAACACAAAGGGCCCAATTCTATTCACGACGTAGATCTCCTTGTACGTCCAGGCTGACCCGGATGTACAAAGGAGATCGCGATTCTGATCCCACGGGGCACGTCCAGCTCCACGGGATCAGAATCGCGAATAGCACTGTACATGCAGGCCGGGACTGTGATTCAGTCCCGGCCTGCACATACAGCAGCCCGGCTAACTCAGCCAGGGCTTTCAAATGGAGCCGCAGTGCAATGGCATCCCATTGCCATGACACTGTGGCTCCATTTAAAAGCTGCGATGCTGGCCGCTGCCCCAAAAAGTTAATTCCCCGTAGCCCGACCCCTGATCCGGCCTCCTAAGGCCAGGGTCAGGCTGCGGGGGATTAACTTTACCCCCCAGCCCCTTCTGTGCCCTGAATCGAAAAAAAAAGTCCAGGGAGGTTACTCCACTCCAGTGGTGGAATAACATCCCCAGCCAATTCCACCAGCTCTGGAGGTTATTCCACCACCATGGTGGAATAATCTCCCCAGCCAATTCGCCGGCCCTGGACGTACAGGGCCGACATTAGAATCAGCCCTATACATCCAGTGCTGGTGACCGCTCACTGCCCACCCACTTTCCGCCCCCAGGCTGCCTCTTCCCCACCCCAGACTAACTTCCCCACACAACTGGCGGGAAAGTTATTCAGGGGTCTGCCGCTGCACGAACAGCGGGGATGGATGCTATTCATGGTTCAGAATAACCCCCTAACTGCCTTGGTTTCTGTTGTCAGACAGCAGTACAAACTTTCAATTTACATATTATACCAGTATACTTTCATTGCTGATTTATTTGGGAAGATATTGTTATTTTATTATTTTATTTCTGTCTTTGGATTACTTTGGTAAATATCTGTATTGTTTTTTGGGGCAGTTTCTCGAAATGGGTTAGTTTTGCGCATACCATGACAGGCATAAACCTCACTTCTAAGCCAGGGCATGGGGAGTATGATCTGAAGCTCTCAAATTTACTGCTAAGGTTAAGCGTAATACTTGCATCATGCCAAAGACAGCCTCCTGCTGGAGTTCGTAAGATGTAACATGTATGGGTAATTTATCAAGATGTGCTTGGAAATTCTTCTTTATCAAGCCGATGGCACCCAACACAATAGGAAACATTTCTGCATCTTTCTGCCACAGTTTCTTGGTCTCTGACTGCATTTCATGGTTTTTCAGGAGCTTCTGCCTCTTTACGTGATTCACAGAATAGTCACTTGGAACTGACATCTCTATTATCAATGCCGTTCTGGTGTTTTTCTCCTTAACCACTATATCTGGCTTCCTCGCATAAAGCTTTATCTCCAGGAACAAGCAGGAATGTGGTCTTCACATATGGGTATCGTCGGTACCGACGGAGCCTGCGCGGGAACACTCCCCAGCGTCCAATTAGAAAGCTTTTGGGAGCATCCCACAGCGCCTGCATGCTGCCTTCCCGCCTTTCCCAACTGTCTCTCTCCAGTTCTTCGTTTTCCGAGGAGCCGGCAGGTCGCACTTCCTGTCACCGCAGAAAATATCCCATTTATTCTTCTTTTTTGTGGTCGCGTCTGCCTTCCTTTGACACTACACCAGTACCGCCGGTTCTTTCTTTTTTTTCCTTATAAAAAAAAATAACAACTTTTCCTGGAATCTTCCAGCTTTTTTCTCCCCTGGTGCCACGCGCCATTTTGGGCACTAGGCCTAAATTTCCTCTACAATGGAAAACCCCGCTTCGGGGGGGGGGGGGGGGGGTGTCTATTTATTTATTTATTGAGGACCACACAGTACAGATCATGCAAAACAGTACATATTCCTGGAGTGGAGGAGTAGCCTAGTGGTTGGGGCAAGGTACTGAAGGTCGGGGGTTCAAATCCCACTAGAGGACAGCAACCTTGGGCCGGAAGGACTGGGGTTTCTAGTCCCACAGGTGCTCCTTGTGGTCTTGGGCAAGCCACTTATCCCTCCATAGCCCATGTTCCCTGTAAAATAGTTATCTCCAAGTTATAATGCCCTGTTCAATGTAATTTCAGTTTGTTCAACGTAAACCACACTGATGCAGTATATAAGAGAATGTAAAAATAAAAATAAAATAAATACATATCATGCAAAACAATATACAAAAACAGCATTCCTGGTGGTCCCCCAAATTCCCCTTCCCCCCCCCCTACCATCCCTGCAGCCTCTCCCCTTGGCATCCGACCCCCCACAGTGAGCATACACAGTGGTTACAACACCCTTCTTATTTTATTAATATCCCATTCCTCCTATACCTTGCCTCAACCATCTTCTAGGCCTTCTCAACCCAATTGAAGCACTTCATTCCGGACCTGAGGCCTCAATATCTGAATATATGGCTCCCATATCAGCAGGAATAATGCCCAACGCTGAGTACTTCCTCTAGCCTCCCTCCTCTCCATAAGCATCAGCTGGTGAAAGCTGTTACGCCATTCCCAAAAAGTGGGACCCGTCGCTTCCCTCCTCCTATGAAGTATTGGGCCTTTACCCACCAGACATGCCTTCCTAACTAAGAGACGTTCCCATTTCCCTTTCAGGTGGAGTGGTCCAAACTGATCTAACACCACTAGCGCTGCTGTCCAGTGGATTTGTTGTAGTACAACCCTGCTCATAAAATCAGCTATCCTCTTCCAGTTACAAGCGAACTGTCGGACACCTCCACCACATATGCCCTAAGTCCGCCAAGGGGCAGGGACATTTTGGGCATCTGCCCATCTCTGTGATATTGGATTGTAACACCCGTCTTGGAGAAAAGTGTGTCCGTAGGAGGCATTTAAACTTTATCTCCCGCCATCGAGCTCCCCCCACCAGCCCCAGCCACTCAAGACCCGGAGGAGTGAACCAGGAGGCACCAACACGTTCAACTCTAGGGCCCACAAAGCCTCCTCCATCCCATAGTCAGGCAGTCTTCTATAGCCATCTAACCGTTGTTTTAGCTGCGCAATTGTTGGCAGTGACTCCGCTCCCAGTGCAAAGAACTCTAAAATCTGTGCCAATCTTTCCACCCGCAGTGCATCCTGTGGGAGGGAAGCCACATAGTGAGAGAGCTGCACGTAAGCGAAATAATCATGCCGACTACTTAACCCATACTCCTGGCGCATAACCTCCCAAGACTTGCACTGCCCCGTTTGATCTACCACATGTCCAATATTCCATATGCCCTGTCTCCTCCAATGTGCAAACGCCGGCGTTTCTGATCCTGGTATAAACTGACCATTCCCCTGTATGGGTAGCCAGCTCGAAACCCCGGGTTTTGAAAGGTGTTCCAAGTGTGGCGGTACCATCTCTGTCACCGACACCCATGAGTGGTGCCTCAAATGTTTAGGTCCTGACCACTCTATCTCCGAGTGTGTTGCCTGTGGGATGATGTCGAAGAGGGGTCGGCAAAACCGAGCTGCTAAGCTTAGCACCCTTTTTCCCTCTGATGCAGCATCTGTAGCATCAACATCTACCAGGGCTTCGTCTTCCTCCCATGGATCTCAGGTAACTTAACATAAGTCTAGCCGGTCCTCAAAGGGTAGATCTACTTTTAAGTATCGAGATGCCTCTGGCGTTGCCCTTGAGGGACTCACACCATCAAAATTGCCCCGGCGGGAGGCTTCGGCTTCCAAAGCATCATTGGGGCTCCAGGATGTTCTCAAGGCCCCAACCTCGGCAGAACTACTGGTGCAATGCTCTGGGGTACCGGCCGCTTTGTCTGGTACCGATACCCAGGCATCGGCAGCGTCGATAGACCAGAGATTCTTCACTATTAAACACAGTCTGGCGGCTCTTTTTTTGGCATCGATGCCCCCGAAACCACGTCAGACAATTCCATCGGTACCGGGGCCAATTTCATCGACGTCGGCAGGTGGACTACCAGTACTGACGCATGCTGTGCCCTCCGGTACTGACAAGTCGGTACCGGACCCTGTCGATACCGACTTCGATTGGTACCGGTATCGTGCGCTGCACGATTACCCAGACAGGAGATACTTTGAATCCTCTGAGTCTGAAGACTCTGACAGCTCTGTCGATACCAGAGTACTTTTTCCTGAGGATTCTTCCTCTCCTAAACGTAGGATGTCTCCTCCAGAGGATATATCCTTCCAGGATTTTATCCGGGATGTGGCTCGAGGTCTTTCCATCACAGTGACTTCTGAAACAGAGCCTAGGGCAAAGGAATTGGAGATTTTACAGTATCCTAAAGCTCCCAAAGAGGCAGCTACTTTGCCTATTAATGAGATCTTGCATGATCTCATTCTAAGGATGTGGGAAACACCTCTCACCACTTCACCTCATTCTTGTAGGCTCGATACCATGTATCGAGTTCCTCCCTGTCCTGGATTTCAAAAAACTCAACTGCCCCACCATTCCATGGTGGTGGAATCAGCTATGAGAAGGATCAAGAGTGCAAAAAGGCATGCATCTAATCCTCCAGGACGTGAATGTAGAACTCTTGATGCCTTTGGGCATCAAACCTTTATTTTATTTATTTATTTATTTAGCTGTATTTATATACCGCTTTTCACCGGGTCAAAGCGGTGTAACATAGGGGGTGGGGGAATTAAATACAGGATAGGGCCATCACCGAGGAGGCAACATTGAAGATTTTGTGATGGGACAGACTTAGGTCATGGGACAGACGTTGGTCAGACATAAGAGGTCTCTATGCTTTCTGCCAGGATTAGTTCCTACATCTTATATATGGGAATGTTCCTTAAGGAAGTTACAGGAGATCTAGAGCTTATGAGCCCTCTCCTGCCTGATGATAAGAGACAAGATTATCTTGCACTTATCAAACATGCTCAGGATGTTTCCAAATTCGTAAATCGTGCAGCTTTTGATTGTTTGGAGTGCATAAGCAGAACTTCTGCTATTGCCATAGGCACACGTAGGATTGCCTGGCTCCAGGCATCTGACTTGGAACTTTGGGTACAGGACAAACTGGGGAATATTCCTTGCACAGGAGAGAATCTCTTTGGCAAAAATTGGCAAGAGAAAGCTAATGAGTTAGATTTTATTTTTATTTACTGCACACTTATATACCGCTACTTCCAGCGATCAGCAGCGGTTTGATTCATGTTCGGGGATTGTCAATCAAGACTGGGGGGGGGGGTGGTATGTACAAAGAACTGGGGTCACAGCACACATGGTTAGCATCTTAGGGGATGACTTATACATTCTTACATCTATATATACATATTTACATAATTATACATATAGCAGTTTTGAATACTCTCTCGCAGTTGATGGTCATAGCTGATTGTAATGACATCGGAATAGGTGAGTTTTTAGCTCCTTCCTGAATTTGGTGATGTCCTTGGTTAAACGCAGCTCACATGGGAGGTGATTCCAGATAGTTGGTGCAGAGAATGAGAAAGCTCTACAACTCGTACTTGTTTTCACTGTACTGAAGTTGGTGGGGACTTGTAGGGTGCCCGAGTTGATAGTTCTTCTGTCCCTATTTGTAGGTTGCGTGCTGATAAGTGATGATAGGAATGATGGGGATATGTTGTTTATTAGTTTGAAGGTGGTCACTAACATCTTGTATTGTATCCTAGCTGCAATTGGGAGCCAATGTAGCTCTATTAGGATGGGGGTAATGTGTTCAGTAATGCTTGTTCCCATTATGATCCTGGCCGTCACGTTTTGGGCCATCTGAAGGATATTTAGTGATTTTTTAGGCAGACCTTGAAGGATGGCATTACAGTAATCTAGGTGTGGCATGATGAGGGCTTGAGCTACTGACCGAAAATCACTGGGCTCAAGTATTTTCCTTAGTGGTTGTATCACTCTAAGTTTATGGAAGATGGCTTTATTCGTTTTGCGTAGGTGTGTCTCCATTTTCAGGTTGCAGTCGAGTGTTACTCCGAGATATTTGATTTCCTTCTTCGTGCTATACGTGTTGTTGCAGAGAGTGATTGGGGGGGGGGGGGGTTTGAAGTTTGGTTTGCTGGATATATACATGACTTCTGTTTTCTTATGGTTAATTGTCATGTTGTTGTTTTGTAGCCATCTTAACATCTCATCCAGACAATTTTCGAGCGGAGTATAATGAGGGTCCTCGGTATCTAGTTGCGTGTAAAGCATAATATCATCTGCATAGATGTGGTATTTGATATTATGCTTTTTGAAAATGTCACAGAGGGGTTGCATGTAAACGTTGAACAGTAGTGCCGATAGGGCTGAACCCTGGGGTATGCCCTGCGTTTGAGAGAACGGTTCAGCTTTCTCACCGTTGAACTGTACCTGTGGCCTTCTGTTCGTTATGTAAGAGGAGAACCATTTGAGGGGGGTTCCCATTACTCCTATAGATTCCAATTTATTGAGGAGGATCCCATGGTGTACAGTGTCAAAGGCGGCAGAGATGTCAATGAAAATGAGTATAAACATTTTCTTTCTGTCTTCTAGGCCTTTGAGGAGATTGTTCATTAGCGCTATCAAAAGAGTCTCAACTCCATGATTTCTTCTGAACCCGTATTGCTGCGCATCTAGGGTATCACAGTCATCAAGATGTTCTTGAAGTTGTATGAGTACTGCTTTTTCAATGATCTTTGCGAGGAATGAGATGCTGGAGATGGGGCGGTATGATGTC
The DNA here is from genome assembly GCA_033557465.1 of Ichthyophis bannanicus. Classification (NCBI taxonomy): domain Eukaryota; kingdom Metazoa; phylum Chordata; class Amphibia; order Gymnophiona; family Ichthyophiidae; genus Ichthyophis; species Ichthyophis bannanicus. The sequence continues at coordinate 1,579,827,880 of CM066031.1, read as the reverse complement.
GGATCTTCCTTGTTGAGCGAGTTGTTCTTTAGGATTGGCCTTATTATAGATTGCTTCAGTTGGGCAGGCATTATTCCTTGACTTAGTGACTGGTTTATGATGTGGGATATTTGCTGGTTTATTTCTTTTTTTGCTGCTTTGATCCATGCCGTTGGACAGGGGTCGAGTGGGGAGGTGGTGGTATTTATTGAGGTTAGTATGTTGATGGATTGTTGCACATCGACGTTGTGGAAAGTACTCCATGCCTGTTTGTGCTCCACCTCTGTTCGTTGGCATGGTGTGTGTAGATAGAGAGTGGAGCTGTTGGTGGTGAGCTTGCTTTCGTAGTGGTTTGCAAGCGTTTGTGGATGTATGGGGCTATCTTGATGTTCCGGTTGGGCTGTTTTGGTTAATGATTTAACTAGTGCAAAGAGTTCACGTGGTTTGTTGATGGCTTTGCTTAGGATGTTGGTATGGTGTATCCTCTTGGCTTTGTTTACTTCTTCCTTGTATTTTGCGAGGAGGTTGAGGTACACAGACCTGAGCTCGTTGGTTTTGGTAAGTCTCCACCTTCTTTCATGTTTTCTAAGGTCTCTTTTCATTTTGGCCAGCGTTATGTTGTACCAAGGTTCCGATTTGTGTTTGGTTGCGTTTGTTGTGTGTTTCTCTTTAGGGATCGCCATGGCTTGAATTCCGGAATCCCAGCTATGCGTTAATTCATTGAGGTCTGTTTTTCCCAAGTCTACGTGGGATTTGATGGTCTTGATGAGGCATTCCATATTTGGTTTGTTAAATCTTCTTTGTTGGGTTGCTATTCTTTTTGCCTTTGTGTCTTTAGACAAGGTAGGAAGCTTTATCCGCATATTGATTTGGTGGTGGTCTGACCAGGGTAATGGGATGATCTCTATCAGGGGCTTCTCAGCGTTGCTGTGCTCTCCTGTAGGTGTGAAAACCATGTCTAGTGTGTTTCCCTTTTCATGGGTGGGCTCTGTTATTAGTTGTTGATACCCTAGCTGGGTCATAGCCTCCATGAAGGTGTTTGCATGCGTGGTTGTCGTTGATGTAAGGTTAAGGTCCCCTAGTATGATCTGGAATTTATTTGGTTGCGTTGAGGATATGTTTTCTAATGCTGAGGCAAGAATCTCATGTTGTGGTGAGGGGGGTCTGTATATCAAGCAGATGGATACCGCAGTGTTTTCTACCTTTAGAAGGTCTATGTTTGTGTTTGAGGTCTGATATGTGCTTATGAGTTGCAGGTTGGCTTTGGCTATTATGAGGATCCCTCCTCCCTTCTTGTGGGCTCGGGGACAGTTGTATAGGTTGTATCCAGGTTTGCTGATTTGATTTAATATGGCTGCATCGGTGTCGGTGACCCATGTTTCAGTTATACATAGGATGTCCGGTTTCTCGTCTGTGATGATGTCGTGGATTATGTGGGTCTTGTTCCTGATGGAGCGAGCATTGATGAGGGTGATATTACAGGATTTGTGCAGCGCTTGTGTAGCCAGATTGTTAGTGGCTTGAGTCGGTGGTTGGTTGTGTGTGTGGGCCAATGCTGTTTTAGGCCTGTGGTGCCTCCGTTTTCTTGTGTGACTGTTAGTGTAAGTCTTGTGATTCACTGTGTGTGTTACTATGTCTCTGTTGTGGAAGTATGGTGTGAGTAGGAGAGGTTGTGGCATTTGCAAGGTGTAGAGGAGGTAGAGTGTTGTGCATAGGTGTGATTGGTATAGGTTTGGACTGAATGTGTAGGCATGGATTAGCGTGAGCAGGCATATCCCAATGTATAAGAGTAGAGTTTTCATTTTTATAGCTATGTATTGTAAGTTTTTCAGTGCAGTTTAGCCTGCCAGCTATGTTAGAACTCCTGGTAACTATATTAGGAGCAATAGGAGGCGTGGTTATTGACAGTAAATGATGATGCAGTTAGCACTAGCACGGCTAAGAGTACTCGCAGGTTTAAGTGTCAACAGTAGCGGGTGTACGTTTCAGGTAGCAGGTGTAGGTTTCAGGGGTATGTAGCAGTTTTAGTGACAGTGTCAACGTTAGGAATAGTAGCAGTATCGACAAACAGTATGAACATTAGCAGCACTATGTAACAGTATAAACGAATAGCACTATGTAACAGCACTATGTACCAGTATAAACAGATATCACTATGTCACAGCACTATGTAGCAGCCCTATGTAGCAGCAGTATGTGGCAGTATAAACAAATGGCGCAATAGTAGTAGAATACGCAAACAATAGCAGCACTATAGTAGTAGCATAATCAACCAGTATGAACATTAACAACGGTAACAGCGTAGCATTAATATCAACATTAGCAACATTTGTATTTATATGTGGACAAATCTAATAATATGCTCATTGCTTGGTCTTACTAGGTTTAAATTGTCGCAATGACGGTGGAAAGGATGGTGGCAGTTATTAGTAATGGTGTCGTAGATCAGTCAGAAGATTTTTACGGATTAACCCTTTACTATATACGTAGCTGCATCCCCGTGGTTGGTTTCCACAGTCAGGTTACCACAGTTTCCACAGTCTGGATTCAAGTGTCAGTTGTGTCAGTTTGTACGTAGTGTTATCAGTAGTATTCCTTGAGATCTACTTACGTGGCGTTGGTCCACAGTGTAGTGGGCTGTGCAGAGTGATGCCGGAGGTGTTGATATTCAGTGTTTTTCAGGTTCGTTGAGGCCAGGGGGGTTCGGGATGCTAGGTAGGTGGTGTCGGCGAGCTCACACCCATCTCTGGGGGCTCAAGCCAAGGGCGACTGTGATCCTGTTATCATTGATGTATGGGCCTCTCCCGTTGCAATGCCTTTCCGTGGGGAGGGCCACGCCAATGGCCACCGCCTAAGGGCCACGCCAAAGGGCCCTCTGGCGAGGCCCTCAGGCGCGGGCCCGCCAGGCGCGGGCGCGCCCTGTAGGGACGCCGCTTTTTATGGCCCTCCTGGGAGCTCAGCTCCTCCTCTCCCACTGCCCCGATATGGGCAGGAGCACCTCCCACTGCCCCGATTGGGCAGGAGTGGAGGTAGTGAGCAGCCGGGTGTTCTTTTCAGCGAAGCGGCTCCCTCGGTGTAGGGACGTCGCTTTTTATGGCCCTCCTGGGAGCTCAGCTCCTCCTCTCCCACTGCCCCGATATGGGCAGGAGCACCTCCCACTGCCCCGATTGGGCAGGAGTGGAGGTAGTGAGCAGCCGGGTGTTCTTTTCAGCGAAGCGGCTCCCTCGGTGTAGGGACGCCGCTTTTTATGGCCCTCCTGGGAGCTCAGCTCCTCCTCTCCCACTGCCCCGATATGGGCAGGAGCACCTCCCACTGCCCCGATTGGGCAGGAGTGGAGGTAGTGAGCAGCCGGGTGTTCTTTTCAGCGAAGCGGCTCCCTCGGTGTAGGGACGCCGCTTTTTATGGCCCTCCTGGGAGCTCAGCTCCTCCTCTCCCACTGCCCCGATATGGGCAGGAGCACCTCCCACTGCCCCGATTGGGCAGGAGTGGAGGTAGTGAGCAGCCGGGTGTTCTTATCAAAATCTACAGTTGATCCTGCAAGGAAAAAGTCCTACAAAAAAACATTCTTCACTAGAAAGAAGAAATTCTACCCATCCTATATCCAGCAAGGGCATCGTTCAGGTCAGAATGCCCAAAAGGGTCAGCAACAACCTAAACAAAGAAAAACAAAGGCCGCTAAGCCTCAACCGGCTCAGCAGACTCAGCCTCCACAGGGGCTTTGACTCCCATCTAGAGAACTTGGTCTTCCTGGCCCTGAACGGGCTAGAGCCCTCCACCATTCCAGGAAGGTTATGTTATTTTGTCCCCAGATGGGGGCAGATAGCAGCAGAAAGTTGGACTCTGTCCATTGTAATAGAGGGATACAAGCTTCACTTCCTCAGCATGCCCCCTACTACAATGGTAAGACAGTTCAATTCTCAGACCTCTCTCAACTCCCAGTTAGATCACGAAGTCAGTCTGCTTCTTGCCCAAGGGGCAATTGAAGAAGTACCTATTCATCAACAAGGTGCAGGGTTCTATTCCCCCTTTTTCCGTATTTCAAAGAAAACAGGAGGGCACAGGCCCATTTTCGACCTCAGAGAATTGAACAAATTCCTGTTCAAAGAGAAATTCAAAATGATTTCTCTGGGAACTCTACTGCCATACCTTCAGAGTCAGGACTGGCTTTGTTCTCTAGATCTCAAGGATGCGTACACTCATGTTCTCATCCATCCAACTCACCGAAGGTTTCTTCGCTTTCTATTTCAAGGGAAGCACTACCAATACAGAGTTCTTCCTTTTGGCCTGGCCTCGGCACCAAGGGTGTTCACAAAATGCATGGCTGTGGTAGCAGCATTTCTCCGCACCCTAAAAATATTCGTCTTCCGTTACTTGGACGATTGGCTCATTCGAGCCCCATCAGAGCCAGAGGCCAGGTTTTCTCTATCTTCCCCCACAATGCGTATCCTTCAATATTTGGGACTTGTCATAAACTTCCCAAAATCCAACCTAGTTCCCACTCAGTCTCTAGAGTTCATAGGAGCTTTACTGGATACCAGACAGACAAGGGCCTATCTTCCACAGTCCCGCTGCCTTCGCATTGTGCAGTTAGCTTCCCAAGCAATGCTAAAATCTCACCTCACTGCTCGGGAAATGTTACAATTGCTAGGCCACATGGCATCCACCGTGCATGTGGTCCCTTATGCCCGCCTCCATATGAGGACAGCCCAGTGGACTCTATCCACTCAGTAGACTAAGGCGTCAGGTTGCCTGTCAGACAAAATAGCAACCTCAGATCATCTTACTTTATCTCTCCAATGGTGGCAGTCACCCCAGATTCTGTTGGTGGGGTCCCCTTTTCAGCAACCCCCATCTCAAGTAACTCTAACAACGGATGCCTCACAGGTGGGTTGGGGAGCCCATTTGCAAGGCCTCTCTACCCAGGGTTCCTGGACTCCACAGGAGACCGATCTACACATCAATCTCCTAGAGCTCAGAGCAATCTTTCTTGCTCTTCGAGTGTTTCACACCCAGCTCAGCTACAAAACTGTTCTAATTCAAACAGACAACCAGGTAGCCATGTTCTATGTGAACAAGCAGGGAGGAACAGGCTCTCTGTCGCTCTGCAATGAAGCTTTGCGACTTTGGGCCCTCGCCAGAGAGCATCAGAATCATCTCCTTGCAGTGTATCTTCCAGGCATTCAAAACTCTTGGGCAGACAGACTCATTCGAGTTCTGCTTCCACACGAATGGTCTCTCCATGCAGACCAGGTGGCCAAAATTTTCCAATTTTGGGGAACCCCGGACATAGACCTCTTTGCAAGTCCGCTGAATGCCAAACTTATAAGAACATAAGAACACAAGATATGCCATACTGGGTCAGACCAAGGTCCATCAAGCCCAGTATCATGTTTCCAACAGTGGCCAATCTAGGTCATACGTACCTAGCAGTTTCCCCAAAAGACACAGGTTCCGCAATGCTTGTACTGGGTCAAGCATTGATATCCTGGGTCCCTTCTTAATAATGGTTTATGGACCTTTCCTCCAGGAATTTGTCCAAACCTTTTTTAAACCCAGCTACACTAACAGCCTTTACTACATCCTCCGGTAACAAATTCCAGAGTTTGAATACACGTTGAGTGAAAAAATATTTTCTTTTATTAGTTTTAAATAGTTTACCCTGTAGCTTCATTGTATGTCCCCTAGTCTTTCTATATTCTGATAACGTAAACAATCGATCTACGTTTACCCGTTCCACTCCGTTCATTAATTTATAGACGTCTATCATATCTCCCCCTCAGCCGTCTCTTTTCAAGGTTAATGAGCCTAAACCTTTTTAGCCTTTCTTCATAGGAGTATCCTTCCATCCCCTTTACCATTTTGGTGGCTCTTCTCTGAACCTTTTCTAATAACGCTATATCCTTTTTAAGATACGGCGACCAGAATTGCACACAATATTCAAGGTGCGGTCTCACCATGGAACGTTATAGAGGCATTATAATATCTTTTGTTTTATTTTCCATTCCTTTCCTTATGATACCTAGCATTCTATTTGCTCTCTTGGCCGCCGCTGCACACTGGGCCGAGGGTTTTAACATGTTATCCACAATGACGCCTAAATCTTTTTCCTGGGTGGTGGTTCCTAATGTGGAACCTTGCATCGTGTAACCATAGTTTGGGTTGTTCTTCCCTAGGTGCATAACTTTGCACTTATCCACATTAAATTTCATCTGCCATTTTGATGCCCAGTCTTCCAATTCATCAAGATTCTCTTGCAATTTTCCACAATCCTCTTGGGTTTTAACAACTTTAAATAGTTTTGTGTCATCTGCAAATTTTATAACCTCACTCGTCATTCCACTTTCAAGGTCATTTATGAATATGTCAAAAAGCAGCGGACCCAGCACAGATCCCTGGGGTACACCACTATTCACCTTTCTCCATTGGGAAAATTGGCCATTTAGCCCAACCCTCTGCTTTCTATCTTTTAGCCAGTTCCTGATCCACAGTAGTACACTGCCTCCTATCCCATGACTCTTTAGTTTTGCCAAAAGGTCTCTGATGAGGGACCTTGTCAAAGGCTTTCTGAAAGTCTAGATACACTATATCAACCGACTCACCTTTGTCCACCTGTTTATTCACACTTTCAAAAAAACATAACAGATTAATAAGACAAGATCTTCCTTGTCTAAAGCCATGTTGGCTGTCTCCCATTAGGCCATGACTATCTACATGCTGAGTAATGTTATTCTTTATGATGGTTTCTACCATTTTTCTCGGTTCTGATGTGAGGCTCACCGGTCTATAGTTTCTCGGATCACCCCTGGAACCCTTTTTAAAAATTGGTGTTACATTGGCGATCCTCCAATCTTCAGCTATTAGAGATGATTTTAATGATAGTTCACAGATTACTAATAGCAGGTCTGCAATCTCATATTTCAGTTCTTTCAACACCCTTGGATGTATACCATCTGGCCCAGGTGATTTGCTACTCTTCAGTTTATCTAATAGTTGTAATACATCTTCCTGATGTATCGATATTTCCTTCAATTCTTCCGCACCTTTAAATACCACTTCAGTCATGGGTAACATCCCTACATCTTCCTCAGTAAAGACCAAAGCAAAGAATTCATTCAGTCTCTCCGCTATCGCCTTGTCGCCTCTTAGTGCCCCCTTAACTCCTCTATCATCTAATGGACCAACTGACTCTCTCACAGGTTTTTTGCTACGAATGTACTTGGAAAATTTTTTATTTTGCATTTTTGCTTCCGCAGCAAGCTTCGTCTCAAATTCTCCCTTTGCCTGCTTTATCAATGCCTTGCATTTGACCTGCCAGTGCTTGTGCGGTTTCCAGGTTTCATCGTTTGGCTCTTTTTTCCATTTCCTGAAAGATGCTTTTTTGGCAACAACAGCCTCTCTGACCTCACCTTTAAATCATGCTGGAAGTTTTTTGGACTTCCTTCCACTTTTCTTAAAGCGTGGAATACAGCTGGTCTGGGCTTCCAAGATAGTATTTTTCAACAACACCCAAGCTTGATGTAAGTCTTTAACCTTTGCAACTGCTCCTTTTAGTTTTTTCTTAACTATTTTCCTCATTTTATCATAGTCTCCCTTTCGAAAGTTAAAAGGTAGTACTGTGGATTTCCTTGCTATCCCTCCTCCACTAATTAAATCAAAGGTGATCATGCTATGATCACTATTGCCAAGTGGACCCAACACCCTTATCTCTTGCACTAGATCTGGTGTTCCACTAAGGACTAGGTCTAATATGGCTTCCCCTCTGGTCGGTTCATGAACCAGCTGCTCCAAGAAGCAGTCATTTATTTCATCTAGGAACTTTATCTCCCTAGCATGTCCTGCCATGACACTGACCCAGTCGATACCGGGGTAATTGAAATCACCCATTATTATTACCGCGCTGTAACTTTTGTTAGCTTCCTTGATTTCTTTGAGCATTTCATCATCCATTTGTTCATTCTGGCCAGGCGGTCGATAGTACACACCCCCACTGCCATCGCCTTCCCCTTTTTACATGGAATTTCAATCCATAGAGATTCTACAGCAAATTTTGTTTCCTGCAAAACTTTAATCCTTTCTGACTCAATGCCCTCTCTAACATAGAGCGCAACCCCTCCACCAATTTGATCAGCTCTATCATTACGATATAGTTTGTACCCAGGTATCACAGTGTCCCACTGGTTGTCCTCCTTCCACCATGTCTCTGATATTCCAGTCATATCTAACCTCTCATTTAGTGCTATATATTCTAACTCTCCCATCTTATTTTTTAGACTTCTAGCATTTGCATACTAGCATTTTAGAGACTGTATTTTATTCATATTAATTTGGCTATTGGTAGATGTGGGCAATTTGGCTATTGGTAGACATGGGTAATTTGTCTTTCTGTATGCCTTCCCACCCATTCCTCTAATTCCCAGAACTTTATTCAAGCTTCAGAGAGACAGAGGCCATATAATTCTCATAGCCCCACATTGGCCACGACAAGTGTGGTACCCTCTGCTCTTACATCTCTCCCAAGCTCCATCTCTGGAGTTGGGATCTGTTCCAGATCTCCTATCCCAGGAGGACGGGATGCTGTAGCATTCCAATCCCCAATCTCTACATCTCAGGGCCTGGTTGCTGAAAGCCTAGAACTTCATGGTCTTAACCTTTCTCAGCAAGTAAAGGATATCCCTTATGCTTCCAGGAAAACATCCACAAGACGCTCTTATGTTTTCAAGTGGAAAAGGTTTACTATATGGTGTTCGCAGAAGGGTCTTAACTCTCTTGCAATACCTCTGGAATCATTACTGGAATATCTCCTTCATTTGTCTAATGCAGGGCTTAAGACCAATTCAGTGAGAGTTCATTTGTGTGCTATTGCAGCTTCTCTCAAGCCTTTAAATGGGCAACCTATTTCCTCTAATCCTATCATAGCGAGATTTATGAGAGGCCTTCTTCTAACTAAGCCTTCCATTAAGCCACCACCGGTGGCATGGGATTTAAATCTGGTTCTTGGCCAGCTCATGAAGCCGCCTTGTGAACCATTAGCTACTACCTCTTTGAAATTCCTTTCCTGGAAGGTTATTTTTCTTATTGCAATCACATTAGCACGTCGCATCAGTGAATTGCAAGCATTGGTGGCTGATCCTCCTTATACAAGGTTCCATCATGATAAGGTAGTCCTTAGGACTCATCCTCACTTTATGCCAAAGGTGGTTTCACCTTTTCATTTAAACCAAGCAGTTTACCTTCCTGTTTTTTTCCCAAGGCCTCATGCCTCTAATGCAGAAAGGAATCTTCATACTTTGGACTGTAAAAGAGCTTTGGCCTTTTACTTTGCAAAGGACGCAGCAACATAGAAAGTCCTCTCAACTCTTTGTTGCTTTTGATCTTAGTCATTTAGGACTTCCAGTCTCCAACTGGAAGTCCTAAATGACTGTCCAACTGGATTGCACAGTGTATATCTTTTGCCTATCGGAGTAAGAACCTTCCTCTTGAAGGCCATTTCACAGCGCACAATGTGAGAGCCATGGCAGCCTCTATGGCTCATCTTCACTCTGTGTCTATCGACGACATCTGTCGAGCAGCTACCTGGCCTCGGTTCATACCTTCACAGCCCATTACTGCTTGGACAAGGACTCCCGCCGGGATGCCTTGTTTGGTCAGGCTGTTCTTCAACACCTGTTCCATACTTAATCAACTCCTACTCACCATCTCTGGTAGGATGCCAGAGATCCATGGGGGGAAGTGGAGCCCTTTCAAAAGGGCACACAACTTCTGGGGTTTCTCTCTGGCATCTGTGGATAGGGAGTCCCCATATGTGAAGACTACATTCCTGCTTGTTCCTGGAGATAGCATAGTTACTCACATGTAACAGGTGTTCTCCGGGAAGAGCAGGAATTTAGTCTTCACAACCCACCCACCTTCCCTAGGAGTTGTATCTCTCTATCTCTCTCTCTTTTCTCCCTCTCTCTCTCTCTCTCTCTTTGTCTCAGCTTTAAACTCAGCTGGAGAGAGACAGTTGGGAAAGACGGGAAGGCAGCACGCAGGTGCTGTGGGATACTCCAAAAGCTTTCTAATTGGACGCTGGGGAGCATTCCTGCGCAGGCTCCGTCGGTACCGACGATACCCATATGTGAAGACTAAATTCCTGCTGTTCCCGGAGATCACCTGTTACAGGTGAATAACTATGCTTTATCTGTCGGAATGGGAGTATCCCAGGTGATCATAACTTTCTCATTCTCTGTAATTCTCTTAGGGTCATGATCCCAGTGTTTTTCGGGCACAGTGATGTTGTAATGATGTTGTAAAATTAGAAATAAACGTACAATTTTTGACCCACTCAAACCATACCTATGACATGTTCCCTTCAATTCTCTGCACCCCAATCATCTACATGTGTAAATAAGTGGCTTTCTGCAATTGCTATTTACATATTTAGCCAATCTGCACCTGCATGTAGTTGCTTCTAAAATGATCTCCAGAATGTAAGAATAGAATCTGGAGAATGACATGCATTAAAGTTGAACAGCATGTTTTAATATGGGTAAGTAAGATGAAAACTGTGGTTTGCTTTTTTTGTTGTTGTCTTATTTTTTGTTTGTGTCATTATATTTCATTTCATAATTGTGCACTATTCAGAAATAGCGCAATTTATTCCTATAAGCCCTGTGACTGATAGCACACACTAATGCCATTAGCACAGACTAACCATTAGTGAATGACCCCCTAAATTAAATAACTTATGCTATTACAAATCAAAATGGTGTAAAAATGTACATTCCTCGTTTTTTATGTCACACTCAATAATCTAACCATAATTAGCCTGGCTCTAACAGATAAAAGCATTGTGGATCTGCAAAGTAAAACCAATCATTTGCTCTCAGCCATCATTGATCTCCACAGCCTGTCTGAAAATGGATTATCTGCTTTGCTTACTTTAGAGCTTGAGAGACAAATACTTGATAACTAGATTTATGAAGCAAATGGTCATGCATCTTTCAACTCTGCCCTACTATTCAGCACACTGCACTAGAACTGTCTCCTGCTTATTTTGCTGATCTGCATCATCCTGAAGATAAAATGTTTGTTATTCTTTTCTGCAGCATTTTGATACTGATTTTGGAGCTTTCCTACTTTTAATTCTTAAATAAAAAAAACAATAATAATTGTGCGTTGGGACAGAAGAATTACCACTCTGTTCATCATATGAATCTCGCTAATACACACGCTGTCCTGTGTATCACTTTCCCTTTTCCCATGATACAGTTGTGGTCAACATTATAGGCACCCTTGCATTTGAGGTATGTTATGTACAATATGTTGAGAAATAATTGGAAATATTCCAACTGTATGTCATCATAATATTGTAACAGCATGTTCAAAGGTATAGAACCAAAAGAAAAGATGTCTGTGCAACTAGACATAGCAATTTCTGAGAAAAAAAACAAAATATGACCTGGAGAGGATTAATGGTTGTACTAATATTTGGTTGTACAACCCTTGGCAGTGATGACAGCCACCAAATGTTTCTTGTAGCTGTCTATAAATTTCATACATCTGTCTCCTGGTAGTTTCTACAACTCTTCAACTGTGATTTGTTCCAGCTCATGAATGTTTCCAGGATTCCTTTTACCAATGGCAGATTTCAGCTCTTTCATATCTCCCCTCACCATCTCTTTTCCAAGCCGAAGATCCCTAACCTTTTCAGCCTTTCCTTGTAGGGGTATCTTTCCAGGGGCGGAACAAGGGTGGTACGGGTCAATGTGCGGAGACAAATTGCGGGGCCAAATTTGCATAAGTGGCCTCATTTGTATAGATATTTGCTTAATGTTTATATGCACTAACTTTTAGTAAACATGCCTCTTAATGAGTGTCTGGATAAAGAAAGACTACCAGATTTCTCCATTATTATACTTCAGTGCCAACTGACAGGCACATTAGGAAGTACTATAAACACTGCCCATTTAGAACTTATCAAAAAGTAACCTCTATAAAGTGAACCAAAAATATACCATAATGTAGAAGATCACTTATTATTTCCCATGTTGTGATATCAAAATATGCTCTGAACAGTAAAGTAAACCAAAAATAGAATTTTTTTGTCGGATCGTCTGTTTTGAGGATGCAACAACATACTCTAGTGACAGAACCTCCTTTTATTCAACTTTTATTTAAAAGTTCAGTTCGACCTAGATATGCTGGAGGCTATAAATAGCCCAAAAGGACAAGCCCCTGCATAGACTAAATGCTGATTTGCATAGAATGAGAAACATTTGGTACCAGAAGCAAATCTGTGTTAAAGAATTGTTTAAACATAAAGGCACTTAGCTGAGCTCTACAATGTCCATTGAACTAGAGTTGCCAATGAAATGCCGATGGGAAGACTCAGGAAATCTTCAAATGAAGAAGGTTCACGGATTCTCCGAAACAGGATGTAACAAAACTGGTCCAAGTTCCCAAATGGCTCTCACAAACTCACAAATGAGCCCACTAGCCAATCTTCAATAAACAATTTAAAAAGAAGTCGGGTTATCTATGCAGGGGCTTGTCCTTTTGGGCTATTTATAGCCTCCAGCATATCTAGGTCGATCTGACCTTTTAAATAAAAGTTGAATAAAAGGAGGGTCTGTCACTAGAGTATGCTGTTGCATCCTCAAGACAGACAATCCGACAAAAGAATTCTATTTTTGGTTTACTTTACTGTTCAGAGCATATTTTGATATCACAACATGGGAAATAATAAGTGATCTTCTACATTTAGAACTTATAGCAAACCCATCATATCATAACAGTACTGCTAGGGCTCATAAAACACCATACCCTACCTATCAAAAGGTAACATTGCAAATATTAAACCAAAACATCTCAGAGAATAACAATACATCTCCTAGTGGGGAAAGAGAACAAGTGACACTGTCAAATAGAAACTTCATGAACAGAATACCTCAGCTCGGTTACACATGCAGAACATAGACCGTCACAAGAAACAGGGGATCACAATTTAGAAATAGAAAGACAATAATTAAACTGGGACCCCCAAAAGCCAAACTTGGAATATACAACAACACTGGAGAAATAAAACTATAAATTAATTTCCTCTTGTACTAAACAAAAATGCAAAGCCGTTAGCAATGCACATTTCCTGGAGTTGACATATTCCAGTTAATAAATTCAAAATAAAAAAGTCGTTTTCTACCTTTTGATGTTGGGCATTTTATTTTTCATTTGCAATTGCTCCAGTCACTTTATTCCAGTTTCTTTGTGTCTTCGGCTCTCTCTCCATTGTCTGCTGTCCATTTGTCCTTTCTTCTCTCTTCTAGGTTTTTTCCATTCTCTTTCTACAACTGCTTTAACATACTGATCTTCCCCTTTTGCTCTTTTCTCTATTTCTTTCTTTATTTCTTTTTCATCCACTCAAATTTCATCCTTCCATCCTCAATCCCCACTTACTCTCCCAATACCCGGCCAATCATAGATTTTTCTTCCGTCCCACACAAAATATATTTTCCCTTCTCCATCCTCACTCCCCCAGCCCCATCCCTTTTTAGTCCTCCCCCAACATCAGCTCCCTTCTAGTTTCAGCCCCACCCAGCATCTGCTCCCTTCTAGTCCTATTTTTCCATCCCCCCCACATCAACACATTTCCAGTCCTAGCACCCCCCATCAGCCCATTTCCAATCCTTGCCTTCCATCAGCCATTTCCAGTCCCCCCATGAGCCCATTTCCAGTCCAATCTCTCCCAACAGTCCATTTCCATTCCTATCCCCACTATCAGCCAATTCCAATCCTATTCTAGCCCTCTTTCAGCCCATTTTCAGTCTAAGCTCCCCCCATCAGCTCATTTCCATTCCTAGCTGCCCATCAGCCAGTTCCATTCCTAGCTCCCCATTAGCCATTTCCAGTCCTATCCCAGTTCCCCATCAGCCCATTTCCAGTCCTATCCTGGCCCTCCCATCACCCCATTTCCAGTCCAAGCTCCCCCCATCAACCCATTTCCAATCCTAGCCTCTCCCATAAGCCATTTACAGTCCTATCCCAATCCCCATCAGCCCATTTCCATTCCTAGCCCCCCCCCCATCAGCCATTTCCAGCCCTATCCTAGTCTCCCCATCAGCCCATTTCCATTCCTAGCCCCCCATCAGCCATTTCCACTCCTATCCCAGCTTCCCATCAGCCCATTTCCATTCAAGCCCTGCATCAGCCCATTTCCAGTCTGTTTATGTAATTTCTTGATATACCACCCAGGCTTTAAGGGCATCAGAGCGGTTTGCAATCACTATTAGAAGGTGATGCATATATTCCCTTGTCCCCAAAGGGCTCACAATCTAAGTTTACCTGAGGCAATGGAGGGTTAAGTGGCTTGCCCAAGGCCACTAGGAGTGCCCATAGAACTAGAAACTCCAGTCCCTCTGGCCTGAGATTGCTGTCCCCATGTGGGAACTGAACCCCTGGCCCTCCAGCCCAAGGTACCTTGTCCTAACCACTAGGCCACTGCTCCCTTGGCCAGTCCTATCTTTGCCCCCTCCCATCAGCCCATTTCCATTCCTAGCTCCCATCAGCCATTTCCAGTCCTATCCTAGCCCCCAGCCCACCTCGAAGAGCCCTGCGCCTGTCTGAGCAGCTTACAAGGGATCCAAGGGTGTCTGAGGTCCCAGTTCGCCTCTGCACAGTGCTGGAGTGAAGAGCAGCATGCTCCTTCACTTGCACTGTGCTCTTGTGAAACCCACTGAGTGCCAGGAAAGGTTTAAGGTCATTTCCTCTTTCCCGGAACTCAGCGGGCTTCACGTGAACACGGTGTGAGTGAAGAAGCACACTGCTCTTTACTCCAGCGCTGTACAGAGGTGAGCCGGGGCCTCTGGTGTCCCGGACTCCCTCTGAAGCCGGCCCTGTAAATCCTGCGGAATGAAGCATTCTCGCACAATGGATGGGCCGGCCCTGTATCTTTCCATCCCGTTTATCAGTTTGGTCACTTTTCTCTGTACCTTTTCTAATTTCACTATATCCTTTTTAAAGATATGGCAACAGAATTGCACACAGCATTTAATGTGCAGTCACACCATGCAGTAATACAAAGTCATTATAATATCTTTAGTTTTATTCTCCATTCCTTTCCTTATGATTCTTAGCATTTTATTTGCTTTCTTAGCTGCTGCTGCACACTGAGCAGAGTATTTCAATATATTATGCACGACGATGCCTAGATCTTTTTCCTAGGTGATTTTTCCTAGGTGATGATTCCTAATGTAACTGTAGTTTTGTTTGTTCTTCCTTATCTGCATAATTTTGCACGTGTCCACATTAAATTTCATCTGCCAGGTAGACTGGGGAAATCCACTGCTTACCCATGGGAAAAGAAGCATGGAATCTGGCTACCTTTTGGGAACCTGACAGGAACCTGTGACTTGGACTGGAAACTGTTGGAAACAGGATACTGGGCTTGATAGACCTTTGGTCTGACCCAGTATGGCAAATCTTGTGTGCTTATCAAAGTGCACATGGTGCAATTAGGCATATTCTTGTAAGTGACTTTGGGATAGTCATGTATAGGGGAGGAGTTTGGGCAGAGCATGGGTGTAATTGAAGTTTACACATGTGAAGGCCCATTCTGATCTGGACATCCCCTGCCTGTCTGGGTGCCCAGAATCGGGATGTGCACCGGTTGTACCCGATTCTGATACCACGGAATGTGTGTCTGCAGGATCAGAATCGGGGTGCAGGATCCCAGAATCCCAGCAGGATCCCAGACTTCCCAGCAGGAGCCACGATCCCCGGCAGAATTCCACAAACTGCTTTCCCCGCAGCCCGACCCCCGATCAGGCCTGCCATGGCGAGGATCAGGCTGCAGGGAACCCCCTGCGCCCCCTCACCTGCCTTTCTGGGCCCAGGCCATCCATCATCCTCCATCCAGGGGGCTTATTCCACCTCCGAGGTGGAATAAGTCACCCGTGCAAATGGCTGACCGTGGACATACAGGGCCGACCTCGGAATCAGCCCTGTACGTCTGGGGTCTTGGCACTGCCCACAGCCCGCCCTTGTCCCGCCCCCACCCGCCAACAAACAGAGTTCCCTACACAGCTCAACTCTACATTCAGGGAGCACTGTTTCCTGATGCTAGCCAGGTGAATAGCAGGTCTGGACATCCAGACCCGCTATTCACTGAACAGAATAGACCCCATGAGGCCTGATATTCAAAAGGCATTTACACAGTTTACAGCCCAGTAAACCATGTAAATGGCTTAGATGGGGATATTCAATGGTGCTTACACGGTTAGTGCCATTGAATATCCCCATCGAAGTCCCTTAAGCACCCGTTGCTATCCGGTTAGCATCGGGGAGTGTTGGGGCATTCTGGGGTGAAGCAGAGGCAATATTGGATGCTGCCCGGTTAGCGATCTGCGTCTTAAATTTAGGCGAGGAAAACCAGCAGCTTCCAGCTTTGGTGGTGATTACCAGATATTCAATGCTGTCACTGCGGCATTGAATGTCCAGTTTAGAGGTCAGCGGGGAGGGCTATGCGCCCGTTGATGTAAAGCGCTTTGAAGATCCAGATGAATATCAGGCCCGTGTTTTATAAAATACACGCTTGCATGCATACTTTATGCACTAACCTTTATATCTCCTCCCAAGCAGGCATAAATGTCACCTCTGTGTCTTTATAAAATAGGCTAAATATAGATGCTTATGTGGCCTTCACACATTGGCAACTTGTTACAAAATTACGCCCTATGTGCATGTTTGCGCAAACAGCCAGGAGCAGATCTAACTTTGTGCAGGAGCTTCAGTAAGACAGGTTTATAAAAGCACATAGGTGCAAGTGTTGCCTTTATAAAATATATACATGACAGCTAAATATAACTAAAATTGCCAAGAATATATCAAAACAAACAATACGGGGCCCTTTTACTAAAGTGCATTAAGCCTTTAACATTCATTTTAGTGTGCTGTGACTCAGGGCTGTACCGAGCCAAAATTGAGCCCTTTGCGACTTGCACATCAGGTGCAACACCCCCCCTCCCATCTCTCCCCCATACTTCTGTACAGCCACTGCCTTCTCTTGCCCTGCTACTGCCACCCTGTTTTCTCTGCAGTGGCGCTGGCAGCAGCAGAGCAGACCTAACTTAAAAATGAAAAGAAAAAAAAAACACGCAGGTCTTTCGACTCCACGCTTTAAACAGATCTGATCCCTCCCAGCTCTGGCATCGTGTCAGAGGAGAGTGGGACTAGACCTGCGGAAAGACCCGCATGGTTTGGTTTTTTTTATTTTAAGTCTGCTCAGCTGCTGCCAGTGCCACCGCCGCTGAGAGAACAAAAGGTGGCGGCAGCAGGGCAACAGCAGGTGGCTGAAATGTGCCTCTTAAGTCTTTGCATCCTATGTGGCTGCACCGCTCGCATAGGGCTAAGTACGGTGCTGCTGTGACTCTTAGTGCAAATCCAAGGGAACTGTTATCATGCCAACATGATATTTACTGCTGCATACTGTCACCATGCCCTTCGCCCCAGGCGGTTGCCTAGGTGTTGGGAATGGTGATAGTCTTTATTTATTTGAAAAATGCCTATAATTCTAGTTGTGCAGTTGAAATAACTTCAGCCGAGAAGGGATATAGGCACGCAGGATTTTTATTATTCTTCAGGCCAAAGGAACTTCTTATAAACAGTTCCAGATATCAAACATAAGGTGTGGATATTTTCCAGAGTAAAGCCACAAGGTAAGAGGCTTCTACATTCAACTTGTCAGCAAACTCAAACAAAGTATTTCTTCATACAAAAACAGTAAAGCAAATTTGGTGCTCCAAAAAAAAACCTTCTTCTCAAAAGGTGACTTTAAAACAGGTACAGCTTTAAGTAATCTAGCAATGCAAAACTTCAACTGCACAATGTTTTCTCTCTTCTCAAAAACAACGTTTTCTCTACCTGCTGTCTGGCAGGCTCTACACTTTTTACCAACAGTCTTTCAAAGAAAGGGTTAAGCTTTCAGAATCTCAGCAATCTTAATTTGCATATTCTTTTCAGCTCGGCGTCTTTGAAAACAGCTGCTAGTTTCTAGGCTTCAGGAAAACCTTCTAGCTTTCAGCTACTGTATGGAAACTAGAGAACATTCTATTTCCATGTCAGAGCTAGATTCCTGTCTCATAGAGGTTTCAAACTCCATGCTCTCGACGTCTGATTCTACCAGAGAAGCATTGGATTTGAACTCAGAATTATCTTGCTTTAAGCTTTCTAAGATTTGTAAGACTCTGTTTAATGCAGACTCTTCTCTTCTCTGAGGAACGTTTTTACCTTTAGGTAACTCCTCAACTTTCAAAGGCTTATTAGAGGATTTAACCTTGCTCACCCTATTCTGAGGAAATAAGCTTCTAGCTGGCTTTACAGCTGACTGCTCAGTTTCCATGTAAATTTCTGGAGAATGCTGTCAGTTACTCACATGGCTTGCAACTTTCCCTGAGTAAGCTTTAAAACCTCTGGCTGGTTCTGCCTTTCTCCACGGAGCTTCTGGTGAAGTTTCCTTCACTTTCTGGGTGCCTTCCTTGTGTAGTCTTGCCGAGCTCCTAGGGCCTCTTCCCCTTCTAGGACTCTCTGACCCATTCACTTCAGCATTGGGCTCGGAACTAGAGCTCCTCCTTCTCCCCTCTCTCTCGGTAGAAGATTCACCGTCACTGGAAGTCAGTCTCCTAAAGCACCTTTCCCTAAGGCTGCTTTCCCCTGCAGTGTACCTCTTTCCTGCACTCTGAGCACCTCCCTCATGGGCACTCCTTTGCTGGGCAGTTTGAGGATCTCTCTGCTGGGCTTTCCTTGCACTTCCTTTCTCCTCGGTGATTCTAGGATTTCTGGCACTTCTTTCACTCCCTCTACTTCTTCCCCTCTCCTCTCCAGATTCCTGGCGTTTATATCTGTAGTTTCCCTTTCTGCTTGCTAGCTCCTCCCCCAGCTGTCCCTCGTGAGCAGGGCTGGTAACTAGGGAGCTAGGGCGTGTCTGTGAGGAGTTTTCTGTGAGGAGTTTTTTTCTAAACCAGGAGTTTTAACCCCTGAACTTCTGGTTTTGATTCCCTTCTCTGGGGAAAACGCTTGATTTTTCCCTTCTTTCTTATGCTCTCCCTCTTCTGCGCCACCACAATACTAATGCCTACAGTAACTGCACATCCTGCGATGAGATTGGGAATGGGCGGGATGAGGCAGACAGTGGGTGTGGAGAGCACATTGCAATTAGCGCAGGGGTACATATAATACCCTATCAAAGTTGCAATTAGTGCTGCTACTCCATGTTAGGGTACTTTTCTGAGCAGTAACTGCCATGCCTGCAAGAGTTACCATGCCCCTTTTGTACTTACCACGCATTAGTTTTTATACCAAGCTTGCTGTAAGTGCAAAAACTCAGCGCACCTTAGTGAAAGGGGCCCTATGTATCTTAGCATCTCATTGTCGATTATGTTTCTTATATGGATCATCAAATTCATGCAAGACTACCATGGATCTTATAAATCACTTTCACTCTCAAATATTTCATCATCAGTTCTCATATATGTCATGCATTCCACATTTCTTATGCATATAAAAAAAAATCCAGCAATGAGCAGTTATCACATGTTTAGCGGCTAGTATCCATCATACACACACATTAACTGTTACCGCAGCCATTAAATGCATGTTAACTACTTAGCAGGCTTTAGTGAAAAGGTTCCTTGGCGTGTTTCACTTTTGTCTGTCAGCTCCTTGATCCTTATAATGCAAAACAAAGCAAGGTTCCAACTTGATCATTTTCATAACTTCCCTCACTGATCTCTTTCACCACATCCTCACTGGTCTAATCAAGCCTCTCTCCTCCCATGAAAAAGGAGAAGTCAATCAAAAAACAAAGCCAAGGGGAAAAAAATGATAATGCTATAATAACTCCTTAAGCCACTAGGGGAGGTAAGTCACCAAACTAATAAGTAACTACAGGGTCTGTTTACTAAAGTGCACTTAGCAGTTTATATGTAAACACCATAACCGTTTTTGTCCTGGTATGACAACATGCACTATTTCACACATAGAGGGGGTTATTTTTGATGCCCTATTTACTAGTTCCACATGTAAAATCAGGCATTTACACACTGGAATGTCATCCAGGTATAAACTGAGATTTTAGAAGGTTCAATGTACACCTGGATGTCCTTATTACATAGAAATTGCAAAGGGGCGTGCCAGGGTGTGGTTAGAGAGTGGCCAAAGCGAGTCAGAAATCTACTCATGTATCTCCCATTTCATATAGCGAATCCATGTGCATGATTGCAGTTGTCCATGTCGGAATTAACACCTGGTCTAACAAAAATGTGAGGTTCAGCCAGCCTTTTACAGGAGGAATTAAGGGGGTTATCTTCCTTGTAAACCCTCTAGGGACAGAAAAACACCTACTGTGCGTGAATGTAACTTGAACTTCTGGGAAAGGCATAGACTAACCCCACATTGTTTATTTACCCCTCAAAAGTTAAATTAGATGGAGACAGTGGCATCTCTTGTTAATTGGCATCATTCATGATGTTGTTGTTGTTAAGTGCCATCGAGTCAGTGTCGACTCATGGCGACCCTCTGGATAGTTGACCTAAACTGTGTTTGGTAATCAGTCAGGTGGCTCATTGTTGATAGAGGGGCACCCATAGCTTCTGTTATTGTATTGATCCATCTCATTGCTGGCATTCCTCTTTTGCATTGACCTTTTATCTTGCTAAGCTTGATGTCTTTCTCTAACGATCTCTCTCTTCGCATGATTTGTCCAAGGTATGAAAGTTGAAGTCTTGTCACCTGAGCTTCTAAGGAAAGCTTAGGTTTGATCGCCTCTAGTACTGACTGGTTTGTTCCTCGGGCAGTCCATGAGATACACAATATTCGTCGCCAGCACAATAATTCAAAGGCATCAATTTTCTTCCTGTTTATCTATTTCACTGTCCAACTTTTGCATCCATATGATGTTACTAAAAATACCATGGCTTGGACAAGTCAAATCTTTGTATGGAGAGAGACATTTTTGCTCTTGAGAATGTTGTCTAGGTCCTTCATAGGCATTCTGCCAAGAGTAATGCTTGTCCTTTCTTTATTGATTGTTGATCCAAGTAGATTAAAGTTGTCAATTATTTCTATGTCTTCTCCATCAATGATGAACTTATTGATTTTGCCAACTGTCAGGATCTTTGTCTTCTTAATGTTAAGATCCAGGCACATTTTAAGATTTTGTTCCTTGATCTTGAGAAGCAAGTGTTTCAGATTGTCACCTTTACTAATTTTAAACCATTCTGTTTCTCCTAGTTCTGTTCAAACTCTTGCTTCTTGATCAATATAAAGGTTGTGTAAGAGAACGATCAGGCGTTCTGATATACCCATGCTTCTTAATGTAGCCCAGAGATTCTCATAATTTACACAGTCAAAAGCCTTGCAGTAGTCAATAAAATACATATGGATATCCTTTGGTATTCTTTTGTCTTTTCAAGGATTCATCTCACATCCGCAATGATGTCCCTCATTCCTTACCCTTTCCTGAACCTTGCTTGCACTTCAGGCAGTTCTCATTCCAGATATGGTTATAGTCTCTTTTGAATTATCTTGAGTAGAATCTTACTGGCATGTGGGATCAGAGCAATTGTGCGATAATTTCCAGTCAGTCGGATCACCTTTCTTCAGTATTGATATAAACACAGATATATTCCAGTCAGTTGGCCATGAATTTGTCTTCCAAATTTCCTGGCAGAGCCTTGTAAGTATGGTACAGCTTCATCCGATTGCTGTAATACTTCATTAGAAATGCCATCGATGCCTGGTGCTTTGTTCTTTGATAAGGCTTTTAATGCTGCTTTGACTTCTTTCATCACAAATGATTCCTGATCATAAGGTACAGGATGAAACGGCTGTTGGTCCACTTGATCTTTATGGTATGATGACTCTGTATATTCTTTCCACCTTTTCTTGATCTTCTCAGCATCATTCAGCATGGATCCTTGAGCATCTTGCAGCATTCCAGTTTGAGGCTGGAATGTTTTCTTTAGCTCTCGTAGCTTTAGGAAAGCAAATCTTGTCTTGCTAAATGTTGGAAATCTCTGAGTTCTGCAATTTCCACTCTTTCTCCTCTGGCTTTAGCTTCTCTGCATTTCTGGGCAATTTTCAGAGAATATTTCTGAAGTAACGTGTTGCATTTATAATTAAGAAGAAACTTGCAAGAACTGTAATCAAATACAGTGCAGTCAGTGAACGCTGAATTTCTATTCATCTACGAGGAATGCCCATCAACCCAACTATAATTCAGGTATATACCCCATCAACAGCTGCAGAAGAGGAAGACGTTGATGGGTTCTATGAACAAGTACAAACTGAAATGGATAGAACGTGCAAACAGTATATCCTGATAGCCATGGGTGACTGGAACACAAATGTTGGCAAGAAAAAAAAATCCAACAGTGGTCACTTTTTCAGAGTTGTACACTATGTCAATCAAAACAATTACTCTGATAATAGAATCATGAAAGTGTAACTGTATCTATTGTTGCTAAAGCATTCATTTCAAGTTTAGCATAGGTCTCAGACTTTCGGGCGTAATAACTATTCAGACTTATAAATGCATTCTGAAAATCGCCCAATTCGCATCAATGACCTTGTAATAAATCAGTTTTTCAAAACAGTTTAGAAAATGTGCTTAGAAAATGTGCTTAGCTTTTGACAACGGCCCCAACGCCACCTTCTGCGCTAGATCCGCGTTTCACCGTTCTCCGGTTTCCTCAGGGGGTCTTGTAGAAAGCACTGTTTTCCACACAAATCTCTTATAATTAGACTATGGCTCCCTGGTTTCTCTCCCGTATTTCTCCCAACAGGAGACTTTCTTTCTCTTGGGTAAGCCGGCGTGCTCAAGAGAAAGAAAGTCTCCTGTTGGGAGAAATACGAGAGAGAAACCAGGGAGCCATAGTCTAATTATAAGAGATTTGTGTGGAAAACAGTGCTTTCTACAAGACCCCCTGAGGAAACCGGAGAACGGTGAAACGCGGATCTAGCGCAGAAGGTGGCGTTGGGGCCGTTGTCAAAAGCTAAGCACATTTTCTAAGCACATTTTCTAAACTGTTTTGAAAAACTGATTTATTACAAAGTCATTGATGCGAATTGGGCGATTTTCAGAATGCATTTATAAGTCTGAATAGTTATTACGCCCGAAAGTCTGAGACCTATGCTATACTTGAAATGAATGCTTTAGCAACAATAGATACAGTTACACTTTCATGATTCTATTATCAAAGTAATTGTTTTGATTGGCAAGAAAAAAAAGGCAAAGTGGTTGGAAAATATGGACTTGGCAACAGAAATGAAGATGGAGAAAAACTGATAGAGTTCTGCAAGACAACTGATCTATTCATCTCAAACACCTTCTTCCAGCTTCAAAATATATTTTCCAAGACCTTATACATCTAAACAATGTCTTGGCTAACACAGTTTCTTTATCTTTAGCATGGCTTACCTAATGGCTTACTTTAGAGCAAAGGAAGAAATGCACAGGTTTTGCACAAACTTTACACAAGCCCTCAGTTTCACGATCACGCCTAGAAAAGACACGATACTCTGCTTTCTTTTTCCTTGCCCCTGCCCTATGGTACTCTTACCTATTTCCCTACGTGCAGATCCCTCATTCCTCCGGTTCAAATCCCTACTCAAAACCCATCTATTCCAGCTCGCCTCTCTTCCTTAACTACTTCTCACCACCCTTTCTGTCTCTTTTCTGTGTTACCTTTCCTATCAATTAATGGCGTTCTTTTCTTCTCATTATGATGTTTTTTTGAAAATTGTACACTGCTCTGATACCTTGCTGCCTAGGGCGGTATATCAAGAGATAATAAAGATAAAGACTGTGGACTTCACTCAATGGATTGTACAAAAATCAAATTGACTATATCTGTGGAAGACAATGATGGAAAAGCTCGATAACATCAACAAAGTCAAAACCTGGAGCTAACTGCGATACAGATCACCAACTACTAGTATGCAAACTTTTGCTAAAGTTGAAAAAGAGCAAGCTACTCACTAATGTAGCAAAATATGACCTTGAGAATATACCACTGGAATTTAAAGACTGCCTGCAAAATCGATTTGCTGCTTTAGATACAAATGACAGAGTTTCATACATGTTGGCTTGCAAAATAGCCACCATACATGTGTAAGTGTTGGTACTTACACGTGTAAGTAGTGAAATCTACCACTTACATGTGTATGGAATCCATGTTTACTGTGTTGATTTTTCTAATGTGTAGATTTGTGACATCTCTATTACGCTTTCCATGTCTTTTTTAAATTTTATTTTATTTGTAAGAATTTTACAATTATAAAACACGGAATAATGAAGTAACTCATCAACATATCCAGAAACACAAAGCACAAAAGCAATACAAAATTACATCTAGAGCCCATCACAAGGAGAGCAAAAAGGCTCTCATATTATTTTCTTATATATATCACCTGATTCCAGCTTTCTCGCGTCTTTTTTAATATGTGCCTTTAACTGCATAGTGTGTTATCGGGGAAGGAAATCGAAGGGTTATGGGTGGGAACTGCACATCGCAGTTAGGAGGTAGAAAGTACACCTGCACTAATTGGGAATACACTTAGGAAGCAATTTTATAAACTTTTTCCATATGTACAGTGATGTTTCACTCACGTAAAACACCTATTCATGCATAAAAGTACAGGCGGTGCAGTTAGGAGCGTACTTGTAGAGTAGATTGGCTTAGGGGAGGAGTTGGGCAGCCTGTGGGCAGAGTTGCAATTTACGGGCATAATTTATATGCTAAAATTTACGCCTGTTCTTGAGCAGGCTTAATAGTCAGCATCCAAAATCTAGGTGCTATTAGTGCAGAATGGGTGCTAGTATTTCATAAGGACACATAGGTGCCTATGCATCTTTATAAAATAGGCGCCTTCTTCACATCCAAACCCAGGCTCCCTTTTATAAAATTACGCTATTAACATGTGGTAAAGAACTTTTCTGTGCAGTAAGTAGAATTATTGGGCCCGATATTCACAGGGATTAACAGAGTTAGCACGCCTGTTAACTGTGTTAATCGCCTTGTCCAGGTTATTCTGCGGCACTAGCATAGTCAGTGCCGCTGAATATCCATGGATGCTGACGCTGCATGCCCCAGTACCCACCGGTTAGTATCAGGGATGTTCTGGAGGCGGCACCCGGCGATAACTGGGCAGCAATGATATAGAGCTGCTACCTGGTTATTGCAAACCAATGAAAGCCAGGTGCAGCAAAGGCTAGCCTAACCTTTGCCCCAGAAGCTGAATATCGCCACTGCCCAGTTAGCTTCATCACTAACCAGGCAACCTGGATATTCAGTGTCATGACCCGGATATGGCCCAGCATTGAATATCCAGGTCTAATGTTCAGCAGGGGCAGCTAGCCACTTTATCAGTCACTAACTGTCAATGCTGAATCTCGGGCCCCGAGTGTTTATTTTATCTTTAACGCATCATAATTTCTAAATTTTACTACACTTTAGTAACCAGGCCCCTAAATTACAGTTCCTCCTCAAGGAAACAGATTTATGATTTGCCTTCTCTTCTATAAACATAGCTTTACACAAAAGTGTAATTGCTAGTATGATCTCCTGGATTTTGCTTGTAGATTATGGCTTCAAAATACACTTACTGTAGAACTGATTATAGTCTTAACAATGATATCAGAAAGTAAAGAAATGGAATATGCTATCAGAAAAGAGATATTAAAAAGAGAGTGGAAAAATATAATGATGATAGAGCAACCTACAGAAAAAAATAATTCTTCTCTGTTTCTTTTCTAGAACTCCATGAAAGTGATGTTTAAATGCCTTTGGAAAAACTGTGGAAAGGTACTGAGTACAGCAGCAGGGATCCAGAAGCATATCCGCACCATTCATCTTGGGTAAGATACCACTTTAGCACTGCAAAACTGACAATGAAGCTGAAATTTCCCCATTTATTCATACAGTGCTTAGAAAGCATGAGCATATAAATATCACTTTATAGTACTGAGGCAAAAGCTGCAAAAAGCCCACTTTGGCTGCAAAAGTCCCATGATATCTACAGGGAGCGCTCCCAGCATTTCCCCTACAGATAGTGGAGAAGACGCAGGGATCAGAGGGGCAAGCTTCACGGATGCAGCTATTGCTACCCAGTGAGCTGGCATTAACTGCATCGGCAAAGTCTGCAAACTCTGGCAATTACCATGTGCTGGTAGCCTCCGCGATAATTGCCCATTGCAGGCACGCCCACTCTCCTCCCATTTTCCACCCTAATCCAGCCCAAGCCTGCAGATACTGCCTGAAATACAGACATTCAAGGAAAAGCTCCACAATGTCTACATTTTTCGCAGCTGCTACCACCACACAAAATTTACACCTTATCACCCTTTGGTAAACATGCCCCAAAGAGTTATATTAAAAATCTAAATCCATCAAAACTATGTAAGAACAATTAAATCGATATTAGAGTGCGGCATGGATAGTATTTCTTACAAAACTCTCTTCAATTTCATCATTCCATAGTCTTTGGTTTTCAATAGTACTATTACATATTCATATGCTCAAACAGCTTCTTTCATATTCAGAGTCATAAAAATAAACCATTCACTTATCTGTTTAGTAGTAAATACATATTTCAAATCCACATAATTTCACAAGCTCCGACATGATATCATGTTCTGAAGAGTGCTCCATTGCCTCCGAGATCTGCTTTCCTCAAGTAGTCTCAAATAAAAAGCAGTGCTGAAAGAAAATGCTGAAGGAGTGACTAGCCGTTGAGTATATGATGCCTTTTACTTGCAAACGCGAGAGGAGAGAAGATCCTTGAGGCAGTTGTTTAGGCTATCTAAATGATCACCAGACTTCTTGCCGGTTGTTTTTGCTAAAGAATGTTTGGTCATGATTGCCCCATTGAGAGGCCAAGGTTAAAGTAACCAAGCACCCTCCAGTGGCCTTGTCTGATGGAGCTACCAAACTAGTTGAATCAATACACACTTGGGTGAAGACAGAGGGTGGGGAAGAGAAGCCTTTAGCTTTTCAATCTTCTCTTCAAAAATACACCAAATTCATCTGCTGATAAAATGGATAATTCCTCATCTCCAAACTGCTTAGCTAGTTTCCACAACTCCTGCAACAGTTGGAAAAGCACTCTGGTTCCTCCCCAGGCTCTTTCACTGCCTCCTCACACAGTCCTGCTTAGCCTTTGTAATTTCGGAACTATAGAATTGATAGTGCTCCTTATAGCAAGTCCAAGACTCCACTGGCTCTTCTTTAATACATACCCACATGTATGAAAGCCAGGTCCTAGACCCTGGATCAAACCACTCTTACTTGTTAAGGGGCTATCTCAACAGTTCTTCTGATGTCGAATTCCACTGATCAATTTACTGGTCCGCTGAGCTCTCTATCCAATCTTTTACTTTCAAAGAGAGCCAAGCTACAATATTTTATAGTTGACCGCAAGCTTACTCTCTGATACATCCAGATGGTCTGACCCAGGGCCGTACCAAGCTGCAATCGCACCCTGTGCGACTTGAATCTTGGGCGTGTGCCCCCCTCCTCCCCCCCCCATACCTCCGTCCAGTGCTGCCTGCTCTTTCCCTGCTGCTGCTGCTGCCCTCTGTTTTTTTCACAGCGGCACTGGCAACAGGGAAAGAGCAGGCAGCGCTGGACAGACGTATGGAGAGGAGGAGGGGGGCATGCGCCCGATCTGAAAGGCGCTGGTACTTTAAACAAATCTGTCCCTCCCTGCTCTGACATTGCGTCAGAGGAGAGAGGGACCAGACCTGCTTAAAGTGCTGCGAAAAGGCTTGGGGGACACATTTCGGCTGCCTGCTATTGTCCTGCCAGCAGTGGCAGGGCAAGAGAAGACAGCCGAAATGCGCACTCCAAGCCTTTGCGCCCTGTGCGGCTGCACTGCTTGCACAGGGCTAGGTAAGGTCCTGGTCTGACCCTCCCCCTTAAAAAAGTGAAAGTTCCAGCTTACCAATATATGGTCAGTTCAGGAGAAGGAAGTACCTCCAAGTTGAGCAACAAATATTCTTTCTCTTGTTTTTCTAATATCCACTCTAAAACATTCCCTTCCTGATGTTTTGAATAGTTTACCTTTGGCTCCAGAGCCAAGTCTCTTAGACTTTCTATAAAAGAATAGGAAAAACGCATTTACAGCCAATCGTGAGGCCCCAGTAGCCACTACAAGAGGGAGCGCCATCGGGCATGCCCGCACCTGGTGGGCCCGCACCTGAGGGCCTTGCCAAAGGGCCCTTTGGCGTGGCCCTTAGGCGGGAAATTAGGCGACAGTACAGAAGGTACGTCCACTGAACTCTACAACAACCCAAACCACTCTACTTTGAAATATGTGATGTGGATATACAAGAACTATTCAGTCATAGCCACTGCAATCCAACAATTGTAAAAGTAGCTGATAAGACCTGTATTAGCCTATTATTAATCTATGGCTGTAAATTTCCACTGACGAAATAGACAATATAGCCATATGCGTGTTGTGCTTCATTGTACTCCACCTGATCTCCAGACCTACATATCCTATCCCTTAATTTGCATGTCCATTGCTTGAAATTATTACAGCCAATCCTCATTTTCAGTAGGGCCCTGCCCAACTCAGGCTCCCATCCCATCCCCTCAAATTGGCACCCTCCCTACTAGCCTTTACCAGCTATTACCTCCTCGCCAACCTATTCTGCAGTGCCTCCACTCTCAACACCAGCTACAGCCCCATTCCAGTCCTATAAGGCCTAGTAAAGAGATGCTAAGAAGGCCCCTATCGGTCACCAATAGCGACTAAGTCTAACCTACACCCGCATTTGATCTACATAGCCCTTCAGCACACCACAAAGTCCCCGGTAGAGAAGCACCTAAATCCTTGCTACTTGAAATGCACGCTCGGTCTGCAAGAAATGGCCAGCTATCTCTGACCTCATAACCTACTACGATCTAGACATTCTCCTGGTCACAGAATCTTGGTTATCCGACTTGGACTCTGTACTTCTCAACCACCTCATCCCCCCCAACTTCTCAATCTACACCTGCCATAGAACCAACCACAGAGGCGGAGGAGCCTTTATCCTTGTAAAGACGTATCTACAATTACAACTACTCTCCTCCACCAGTACCACACACCTCGACTCAATCATCATAACAAACAAATACATGTCCATCTGTCTTATATACAGATCCCTGTCTTCTTCCCCCGAAGACCTCTCAACTATTATAGACCTTGCCTGCAACCCCATGAACTCACATATACCAAACTGGGTAATGGGAGACTTTAACTTGCCAGCTCTCCAAAGCATCCACTCTAAAGCCTTCCTCGAAGCACTCACTGAGTTGGGTTACAAACAGATAATTGACGCCCCCTACCCACTCAAAAGGAAATAAATTGGACCTCATCTTCGCACCGCTGTCAGCTACCAGCCCAAACTACAACTCCTCCCTCTCCATCACCTCGGTCCCATGGTCCGACCACAGCTTAATCAAATTTCAGATGCCCATGTTTCAGGGCCACAACACTCCTCGGAAGACCGCCAATGCTTCCTCAGCTCTCACAGGATGATACCAGCCTTACAACAAAGAGGAGCTCATTGAAAAAGTCCTATCAAACCTCAGCAAACCATCACCCAGCCTAGATTCGCTAATATCTACCTGGAACAACAGCCTTAGCTCCTATGCACGTCTGCCTGCTTCAAATAAGCTACCAAGAAGAAGGAAAACAGTACAATGGTACTCTTCAGACCTACGGACTTCACTACTCCTCCTCAGGAAGCTTGAAAGACACTGGTGACGCTCAAGGTCCTCTGACGATCATACAGCCTACATCTCCTACCTAAAAGTACACCGCAAAGCAGTTTCCAAGAGAATGAAGGAATACCACTCCGAGCTCCTCCTCCGCTCCCTAAACAAACCCCGTGATCTCTTTAACATTGTCAAGACACTTACTAAAGATCCTTCTCCAACTCAACAAGACTTACTAAACCCTCAGGAATTTGCCAAAACCAGCCTACCCAACACCCCTCTCACTAATTCCACACCAAGTCACATGCCACACTACTTAACACCATTGACCTTCTTCACGCCCCCTTCCGAGAGGTGCATTAAGGATACCATCACATCCATCAACACCACCACAGCTCCTAATGATCCTTGCCCAGCATTCTGGATAAGATCACTGCGAGCGGAAGTCAGCCCAATCTTAGCTAAGATTATGGAACTCTCCTTTTCAATAGGAGCATTCCCTCAGATCCTAAAGCAAACCTCCATCAGGCCCCTTCTAAAGAACAGCAAGTTGAACCCCCAGAAGGCGGAATCTTATCGACCAATCTCCAACATCCCCTGCTGGCCAAGATAATCAAGAAGGTCGTACAATGCCAACTCCAACACCACATCGAGACCACTGCTCCGCTCGACCCATGTCAGCACGGATTTAGAGAATTCCATGGTGTCAAGACACTCCTCACCACTCTATTCAGCACCCTACTCACTGGGATTGATAATATCAGACAAGGCTATGCACTAATTTTCATGAAAATTACCTCTGCTTTTGACTTGATCAACCACGAGCTCCTCCTTACTCGTCTTCAAGAGAAGGGAATCCATGGTTCAGCCTTGAGTTGGTGCAAATCTTACTTTCAGACAGATGGCAATAAGTACAAATTAACTCCACTACCTCTGAACTATTTCAACAAAAACAAGGCGAACCCCAAGGCTCCTCTCTCTCTGCCCTCCTGTTCAACATATATATGCAACCCATCTGTTCAATCATCCGCTCCTTCAATGTCTCCTGCCTTGTGTATGCTGATGATGTACTGCTGTGCACACCATTCGCTATTGATCAGCCTGACGTCTCACCATTAACAAGCTGCTTTGATGCTGTTACTGACTGGCTTCTCTCTCAAAACTTCAGAATCAACTTTAATAAGACGGATGTCCTATTTATCACAAGAAATCAATCCTTCACCCCTTCCGCTTCGATCAGGGTGAGAGACGCAGAGCTCCCGAGTAGGCCCACCATCCGTTACCTGGGTATCACTCTTGACCAGCAGCGCGACATGAAAGCACATATAAGCAACACCATCAAGACAATCTACCACAAGATACAGACAATCCGCCACCTACGTCCCCTTCTGGAGCCTGCTGATTTACGGACGATCTTTCAAGCTCTTTTAACCCCCCCCCCCCCCCCCATTTCGATTATGCCAACGCCATTCTGCATGGTCTCCCTAAGAGCTTACTGAGCCCACTACAACTGGCAATGAACTCTGCTGCCTGCATCCTGCATGGAGCCTCCAGAAGAGACCACATAACTCCTATTTTGCAATACCTCCATTGGCTTCCTATCCATTGCAGGCTCACATTTAAAGTTCTACTGCTGACCTTCAAAGCCCTTAACAATCTATCTTCCACATCCATCACGGACCTTGTCCACCCCACTCCTCAGAATATATCCAGAAGATCGGTCACTGCTAACACACTCGCTGTCCCCAATACGATAACAAAATGCTCCCTTGCAACAAAGAACAGAGCCTTTGTGTTTTACGCACCTACACTTTGGAATGCCCTACCGGCCACTATTCGATCTATTTCTGACCTTGCACAATTTAGGAAGGCCCTAAAGCATTTTCCTCCAGCATTACTCGCATACCGGTAACATGACACAACCCAGCATACCCTCCAATCCGCAAAGATGATACAACCCAGCACAACCTCCCTATCTGTCTTTTGACCTAACCATATCCGCTGCTACAATTACTCAATATATATATAGTTATCCCTGTTGAAACCCAAGTTGTGTTACCTGTTCTCTGTAAAGGTCAATGTACGTTTCAACCTGCATTGTACAATTTATTGCTACTTGTAAACCGCACTGATTCTAAAGAACGCGGTATAAAAAAGATTTAAATAAATAAATATAATGGAATGACAGGATTCTTTCCAGGTATGTTAATGAAAGGAGGAAGTATAGAGATGGGAGCGATAGAGAAAAAGCAGAAATAGTGAACACCTGGAAGCACATTCTGACCTGGCCGTCCAGTCCCTTGTGCAGCCTACTAGAAGCAGGATGCCCAAAAGTAGACCCGATTCTGATCCGTGGGGGCTAGACATGCCGGTGGGATCAGAATCGATCTATGGCCTGAACGTGCAGGTCGGGCCCCGATTCTGGTTGGCCTACATGCCCAGCAGATCCCTGGCTACTTCAGTCAGGAATGGAGCCACAGTGCCATGGCGTCCCATCGCCATGGCACCGTGGATCCATTCAGGAGCTGCAAATGCCAGCTGCCACAGATATTCTTCTTTCTCCGCAGCCGGACCCTGAATCCAGCATCCCATGGCTAGGGTCCAGCTGCAGGGATCCTTCTGCACTCCCTATCTTTTTGTCCCAGCCCGGCCTCAGAATCCCCTGACATCCAGGGGGACTTATTCCATCTCTCCAGTGGAATAAGTCCCCTGTCCATGTTCATGGCCCCGGACGTACAGGGCCAACCTCAGAATTGTCCCTGTATGTCCAGGGTCGCAGCCCCACCCTCACTCCACCTCAGTATCACCTCCTCCTACCCTGTCTCAGCCTCCCCATACAAACGAGCTGTTCATACAGGGAAGCATTAGCTGGGGCCAGCAGGGGAGTGAATACCAGGGATGGATGTCCAATCAAGACTTCCATCCCCACTATTCACTGTACTGAATGACCCCCATAATGAAGAACGGACTGGAGACAGACCACTCTTAGGTGAAAAGAGTTCATATTTATTTATTTACATTCTCTTATATACCATGCTATTCTGCATCAGTGCGGTTTACATTGAACAAACTGAAATTACATTAAACAGGGCATTATAACTTGGAGATAACTATTTTACAGGGAACATGGGCTATGGAGGGTTAAGTGGCTTGCCCAAGACCACAAGAAACACCTGTGGAACTAGAAACCCCAGTCCTTCCGGCCCAAGGTTGCTGTCCTCTAGTGGGGTTTGAACCCCCAACCTTCCAGCCTGAAGTACCTTGCCCCAACCACTAGGCCACTCCTCCATATGGTAGATGGGTGTATATTACCAAAGAAAGCTTTAGTATTTCATTAATGAAACTGGAAGTAGAAAATACAATGGGTCAGATGGAATATATCTTGGATTTAGAAAGCTCTATTGACATGGACAGTCCTGTTCTATCATTTTCTGTGGATAGGAGTGATTCAGTGGACTGGAAAAAGGCAGATGTTGTTCCTCTTCATAAAGCTGGAAGCACGGAAGAACCAGCTAATTACACACCAGTTAGTCTAACATCAACAATGGGTAAACTAATGCAGTCACTATTAAAGGAAGAGGAGGAGACAAGACTCTTGCCAAAGTCTCCAGTGACTTGTTCCTGGCAAAATCCAAGGGCCTTTACTCTGTCCTCATCCTTCTTGACCTCTCTGCTGCTTTTGACGCTGTTGACCACAACTTTCTCCTCAATACCCTGTCCTCACTTGGTTTTAGGGGCTCTGTACTATCCTGGTTCTCCTCCTATCTCTCCCATCGCTCTTTCGGTGTGTATTCTGGTGGCTCCTCCTCCTCTGCTACCCCGCTCCCAGTAGGTGTACCCCAAGGATCTGTCTTGGGTCCGCTCCTTTTCTCTCTCTACACCCAGTCCCTTATCTCTTCCCATGGCTTTCAGTACCATCTGTATGCTGATGACTCACAGATCTACTTCTCTACACCTGAAATCTCTCCGTCAATCCAGACCCGGATCTCTGCCTGCCTTTCCGACATTGCTGCCTGGATGTCTCACCGCCGCTTGAAACTGAACATGGCCAAGACTGAACTTCTTATCTTTCCCCCTAAGACTTCCCCTCCTGTTCCTCCTTTCTCAGTCTCTGTGGATAACTCTGTATTCCTTCCTGTTTCCTCAGCCCACAATCTGGGGGTTGTCTTTGACTCCTCTCTCTCTTTCTCCTCAAATATCCATCTAATAGCTAAGACCTGCCATTTCTTTCTCTATAACATCAGCAAAATCCACCCTTTCCTTTCTGAACACACTACTAAAACGCTTATCCACTCCTTAATCACTGCCAGTCTTGACTACTGTAACCTACTCCTTGCTGGTCTCCCTTTGAATCATCTCTTCTCCCTTCAATCTGTTCAACACTCTGCTGCGTGGCTAATCTTCCGCCAGCCTCATCATGCCCATATTACTCCTCTTCTCAAATCACTTCATTGGCTCCCTATCCATTTCCGCATCCAGTTCAGACTTCTCCTGCTGACCTATAAATGCATTCACTCTGCAGCTCCTCACTACCTTTCTTCTCTTATCTCTCCTTACAACCCCCCTCGGGAACTCCGCTCTTCTAGCAAACTGCTTCTATCTGTGCCCTTCTCTTCTACTGCTAACTCCAGACTTCGTTCCTTTCACCTTGCTGCGCCTTACACCTGGAACAAACTACCTGTATCTGTACGCCAGGCACCTTCTCTAACCCTCTTCAAATCCAGGCTGAAAACTCAACTCTTCGCTGCTGCTTTTGGGTCTTGACTCCCTGACCTCCTTTTTCTTTCCCTTGCTTTGTCCCTGCCTACACCTTCTGTATTTGTCTTGACTAGATGGTAAGCTCTGATGAGCAGGGACTGTCTCCTACATATCTGTGCAGCGCTGCATACGACTTGTAGCACTATATAAATGCTCAGTAGTAGTAGTAGTAACATGCCAGGAAAAGGAGGAACTGGAGCTCAAAAATGCACTTTTATGCATTTCATATCCTGTGTTTTGTAAACCGTGCTTGATCTTTGGATATCACGGTATAAAAATGTTTATTAATTAAATAAATAAACACAAAGTTGCCTAATTAGTGATCACAAAGAAGCAAAGGGTAGTGGTAGCTGGTGACTGTCTTCTGAGGGTTTCCGAGATGCCCATCTCCCGACCAAACTTGATGTCCCAGGAAGTGTGCTGCCTGCCAGGTGCCAAAATCTGAGACATTACAGCCTACTGATTATTATCTGATGCTTCTCTTCTATGATACTGGCATAAATGATACTACTAGATATCCCTCCGAGTGTATCAAGAATGACTTCATGATTCTGGGAGAAAGGGTGAAGCAGATAGGTGTGCAGATAATGTTCTCCTCAATCCTTCCTGTTGAGGGTAAAGGACAAGGCAGAGAAGTTTATATTCTAGAGATGAATGCACGATTGCGTGGATGGTGTTGTCAAGAATGTTTTGGTTTCCTGGACTATGGAATGATTTTCCAAGAGCTGCTGAGCAAAGATGGTGTCCGCCTATCCAAAAAGAGTTGAAGTATCTCCAGCAACAGACTAGCTAATCTACTGAAGAGAGCCATAACTGTTGTTGTTGTTGTTAAGTGCCGTCGATTCGGAGTCGACTCATAGCGACCCTCTGGATAGCTATCCTAAATTGTGTTCGGTCTTGAGTCAGGCGGCTCATTGTTGACAGACTGGTACCCGTAGCTGCTGTTATTGTCTCGATCCATCTCATTGCTGGCCTTCCTCTTTTGCGTTGACCTTCTATCTTGCCAAGCATGATATCTTTCTCTAATGATCTCTCTCTTCACATGATGTGTCCAAAGTATGAAAGGCAAAGTCTTGTCATCTCAGCTTCTAAAGAAAGCTTAGGTTTGATCTCCTCTAGTACCGACTGGTTTATTCTTCGGGCAGTCCATGGTATACACAGTATTCGCCGCCAGCACCGTAATTTAAAGGCATCAATTTTCTTTCTGTCTATCTTTTTCACTGTCCAGCTTTCACATCCATATGATGTTATTGAAAATACCATGGCTTGAACAAGTCGAATCTTTGTATGGAGAGAGAAATCTCTGCTCTTGAGAATCTTATCTAGGTCTTTCATAGCCATTCTGCCAAGAGCAATGCGTCGTCTGATTTCTTGACTGCTTGTTGCTTCTTTATTGATCCAAGTATGTTAAAGTTGTTCACAATTTCAATTTCTTCTCCTTCAACGATGAACCTGTTGATTATGCCAGTTGTCATGATCTTTGTCTTCTTTACATTAAGGTGCAGGCCCATTTTGAGACTATGTTCTTTGATTGTGAGAAGCAAATGTTTCATATCATCTTCACTTTCAGCCAGTAATGTGGTATCATCAGCATAGCGAAGGTTGTTGATGAGTCTTCCACCAATCTTCACACCTCTGTTGTCTTCATACAATCCTGCTTCTCTGATGATTTGTTCTGCATATAAATTAAACAGGTGGGGGGAAAGTATACAGCCTTGTCTTACACTTTGCTTATTTTAAACCATTCTGTTTCTCCTTGTTCTGTTCGAACTGTTGCTTCCTGATCAATGTACAGAATGTGCAAGAGTACGATTGGGTGTTCTGGTATACCCATGCTTCTTAATGTGGACCAGAGTTTCTCGTGGTTTACACAGTCAAAAGCCTTGCTATAGTCGATAAAGAACAAATAGATATCCTTTTGGTATTCTTTAGTCTTTTCAAGGATCCATCTCACATCCGCAATGATGTCTCTCGTTCCTCGCCCTTTCCTGAACCCTGCTTGCACTTCAGGTAGTTCTTGTTCCAGGTATGGTTGTAGTCTCTTTTGAATAATCTTCAGTAGAATCTTGCTGCCATGTAGGATCAGAGCGATTGTGCGATAATTTCCACAGTCAGTTGGATCACCTTTCTTTAGTATTGGTATAAACACAGATCTTCTCCAGTCAGTTGGCCATGATATTGTCTTCCATATTTCTTGGCAGAGCCTTGTAAGTACGGTAACAGCTGCATCAGATTGCTGTAATACTTCTATGGGAATGCTATTAGTGCCTGGTGCTTTGTTCTTTGATAAGGCTTTCAATGCTGCTTCAACTTCTTCTTTCATCACCAATGGTTCCCGATCATAAGGTACAGGTTGAAACGGCTGTTGGTCCACTTGATCTTTATCATATAAAAACTCTGTATATTCCTTCCACCTTTTCTTGAATTTCTCAGCATCATTCAACATAGAACCTTGAGCATCTTGTAACATTACAATTTGAGGCTGGAACTTTTTCTTTAACTCTCGTAGCTTTAGGAAAGCCGATCTTGTTCTTCCTCTAATAATTTCTGCTTCTATTTCCTTGCATGTGTCATTGTAGTACTTTTCCTTGTCCTGTCTTGCTGCACGTTGAAAATCTCTGTTGAGTTCTGTTATTGTCTTTCTTTCTCCTCTGGCTTTAGCTTCTCTGCATTTCTGGGCAATTTTCAGAGTTTCTTCCGTCATCCATTTTGGCCGTTTTTGCTTTTTCACCTTTTGTAGAGACTTCTCACTTTCTTCCAACACAACCTTCTTGATGTCATTCCATAACTCTTCTGGAGCTCTATCATTTGCATCTAAAGTGGCAAATCGATTTTGCAGGCAGTCTTTAAATTCCAGTGGTATATTCTCAAGGTCATATTTTGCTGCATTCATGAGTGGTTTGCTCTTTTTCAGCTTTAGCTTGAGTTTGCATACTAGTAGTTGATGATCTGTACCACAGTCAGCTCCAGGTTTTGTCTTTGTTGATGTTATAGAACTTTTCCATCTTTGACTTCCACAGATGTAGTCAATTTGATTTTTATACAATCCATTGGGTGAAGTCCATGTGTACAGTCGCCGCTTGTGTTGATGGAAGAAGGTGTTTGAGATGAATAAGTCGTTGGTCTTGCAGAATTCTATCAGTCTTTCTCCAGCTTCATTTCTGTTGCCAAGTCCTTATTTTCCAACTACTTTGCCTTCTTCTTTGTTGCCAACTTTTGCGTTCCAGTCACCCATGACTATCAGGATATCCTGTTTGCATGTTCTGTCAATTTCAGCTTGTACTTGTTCATAGAACTATTCAGTTTCATTCTCTTCTGCAGCTGTTGTTGGGGCATATACTTGAATTATAGTTGTGTTGATAGGCATTCCTCGTAGACGAATAGAGATTAAGCGTTCGCTGACTGCATTGTATTTCATTACAGTTCTTGTAAGTTTCTTCTTTATTATAAATGCAACACCATTTCTTCTTTGTCTTTCATTTCCTGCATAGTAGACCATGTGATCATCTGATGCAAAGTGCCCGATGCCAGTCCATTTCAGTTCGCTGACACCCAACAGACCAAGCTGTACACGTTCCATTTCCTTCTTGACCACCTCCAACTTCCCTTGGTTCATGCTTTGTACGTTCCATGTTCCAATGCGTAAGACATCTTTACAGCTTCTGACTCTCATTTCATGCGCAGCAACATCAGCAGTCACACGTCCCGAGGGCTTTGATCCAACCACATCATAAATGCTGGCTTTACTCTGAAAAGTCTTCAGCTCTTCCCCAGTAGCTAGTTGAGTGCCTTCTGACCTGGGGGTCTCATCTTCCAGCACTACAGCACAATTTATTTTGTTGTAACTATCCATTGGGTTTTCATGGCAAGATACAGAAGTAGATTGCCGGGCCTTTCTTCCGCGCAGTTTAAGTTTGGTGTTGTTGCCGTTGTCACAGAAATGTGATCCTCCGCCGTCAACACTATCCCATTCTGCTGCTGCCCAGATGGGTGGTTTGTCTTGGTCTGGCACCTCAGCTGAGACCTGTCCATCTTGGGAGACCCTGCCAGTAGTTAAACTACCGATAGTTTAGATCTCAGCATCACTGATGCACACAAGCCCTCACAGCACGTCAAGCTGCAAACCAAGTGAGGGGGGCCATAACTACACACCCGATATCTGAAAGGCATTTATACAGTTTATAGCTCAGTAAACCATGTAGATGCCTTTAATTGGGATATTCAAAGGCTCTTACATGGTTAGTGCCGTTGAATATCCCCTTCTAATGCTCCGATGCTATGTGGTTAGCATCAGGGCATGTTGGGGGCGTTCCAGGGTGGAGTGGAGGCAGAGACTGTCGCTAACTGGGCAGCAGCGATATTACATGCTGCCCAGTTAATGACCTGTGCCTAAAAGATAGGCAAGGAAAACCCTTGCCTATCTTTAAGACCCAGGAGTTAACTGGGCAGCATGTAATATTGCCACTGCACGGTTAGCTACTGTGACTTCCAGCATGTGCAGCGATCCTTGGATATTCAATGTCGGGGTCGCATATGACCCTGACATTGAATATCCGGGGTTAAGGGTCAGTGGGCAGGGCTATGCGCCATAGCTTGCCCAGATGAATATCAGGCCCTACATTCATCAGGGATGGGTGAAGAAAGCCCTTAGATAAGTAAAAGCCCTCAAATTCAAACCAAACTCAAACCACTACCAACTGACAACGACTTCAGAACAGTATGCCAAACCATAATAACTCCCATAATTTATTATTGCAATGTGATCTATCATGGCCTACCTAAGAAAACAATACTCCCTCTGCAACTGGTGCAAAACACTGCATCAAGAATTATCACTGGAACTGCAAAATATGCCCATATAACCCCTACACTCTACCAACTACACTGGCTCCCTGTCACTGTACGCACTAAATACAAGAACATAATAATAATCTTCAAAATACTAAACAACCTATCTCCGGCAACTCTTTAACCATTGATCACAAAAGCACACCCAACCAGATTGAGAAGAGGTGCAGACATCAACATCTTGGAAACTCCACCAAGGTTCAAAACAGCAAAGCAATCCACTTGCGGTAGAGCCTTCTCCCTGTATGCTCCCCAGCTATGGAATGAACTACCTGCCCCAATATGTGCAATCAAAGACCTTCTAGACTTCAGGAAAGCCATAAAAATTCATCTCTTTGTGGAATACTATGGTCCCACCTAGAAGAACATATGCCATATCACAATAAGACATCTATAAATAGCAGATAACTGTTGAATGCAGCATTAACACATCACATCACTACAATGCATCTGTATAGTTAACAATTGTTAAATATATCATTTACCCCATATAATCCTCCAAGTTTTATCCCCTGTTCTATGTCAAAGCCTGTTGCTGTATTTGTTTCATGTAAATCACTTTGAATTAATGATAAGGTGATATAGAAAAACCCGTTAAATAAATAGATAAATAAATGCAATAATTAAGATAAGTAAAACATTAAATACCTCTGTAGAAATGGGGAAAAGGGGAAATAGATGGAAAGCTGACTATATTAATGCCTATAGTATGAGAAACAAGATTCTGAATCTTGAGGTGTTATTGGAAGAGGCCGATTGGGATTTAGTGGTCATAGAGATATAGTTCATGGAGAACCATGACTGGGGATATAATTATACTGAGCAATAATTTATTCATGAAGAACATGGAAGAAAGAAAGGGAGAAGGAGTGGCACTATATGTAAAAAATATTAAAGTAACAGAATTGCAAGGCTTACAAGAGAAGGAGGAGGCACTGGGGATTAAACCCAAAAAGGAGAATGCAACATCTTTTTGTATTGGTGTGATATATAGAACTCTTTCACAGGCAGAAGAGATGAACAGAGATTTAATTATAGGCATGCAACAACTGGCTAACATGTTGACTCCACTGCTGTTTTTGTCTTGGGTTCAGGGTGCCTAACATATGAAGCAGAGTTCAGTTAAAACATTCAGGTTGTGGGTCTCCCTGAAGGTGTGGTATGTGACTTCTTTATACTGCACACTTTCAGTATGTCCTTAATCAACTGGCTCTTGAAACCATGCACTTAGTCAGAGTGGATGCGGTTCTGGAAGCCATGATGTATGAAGTACATGTTCCATAATACCCTGGCAACTGTGGAGGCTTGCTGATCTTTGTTGGGGATGCCTGAGCATATCTTATGAAATGGCCAGTGAGAACCAATATATTTCCAGTGTTATAGTAGTCATTCTTGACAGATAAGAAATCAATGCACACCATATCCAGAAGGCCCTTACTAATAATGTGGGAGAGAGAGGAGCAGCTCTTGTAGACAATGTCTTTCTTGTTATGCATTCAGCACAAGTCTTTATATAGGCTCTATTTCAGTTGCTAGATGAGGCCAATAGAAACATGACTTTATTACTTCAGTCATGTGGTCAATACCAAGATGTCTGGTGTCATTGTATAGACGTCTGAGGACACACTCACAAAACTCTTGCAGTAGAACCAGTTGTTTCCTGGTTTGGGACTTTAGATTATGGATGACCCGATATAGCTAGTCGTCTTTCATCACCAATCGGTTCCATTCCCTAAGAAAAACTATGTCTGACTATCTTGAGGTTATGGAAATGGCTGGCTCATGATACTTCTTAGCTCTCTATACCTCATAGAGACCAGGATCATTCTGTTCAGCCTGTTATAGTTCATACTTAATCAGCTGTGGCAATCCTTTTCCCCTTAGACTGGCCACATTAGTGTATGCTACAGGCAGAGCTTATCCTGACACACCTAGTTACACCACAGCTTCAGTCCCATTTGTGGGGTTGCACAATGCCTTTACTTTGTCTTTTGGTACTTGCATCCCCTTGGTCCAGTACTTGTATCCCTCCATCTTCTGGCCTGCGGTATCCCCTTGGTAAAAGCAGTGTGACAGAGCGTCAGCATCAATATTAGCTTTTCCAGGACGGCACTTTAGCCTACAGGTGTATGTAGCTAGCGCAGCAAGCCACCAAAGGCCCATAGCATTCAGCTTGGCAATAGTCAATACATATGTCAATAGATTATTGTCATTGCCTATGGTGAATTTGGCACCATTCAGATAGTCAGGTAATTTATCCACTACAGACCATTTCTAAGCTAGGAATTCTAACTGTGGGCAGCATACTTTTTTTCTGTATCAGACAGTTTCCTGCTGGCAAAAGCAGCTGTTTTCATCCTTTGAGGGTGTTCCTGATACAGGACAACAACAAAGTTATCCAGTTTAGTATCAGTATGCATATATGAGGCAGTGATGCTGGCTTCCTATTAAGGAAAGATGTATTTTTAAGTTAATGGTGATAACTTTTAAAGTTTTATCAGAGCAGACTCCTATGTATCTGAAAGATACACTTCAGTGGTATGTTCCAGGTAGGAATATGCGGTCAATACAGGGGAATTTGTTGTCTTGATGATGATTTGTGGGCCATGATGTCTTTATTGCATTTCCACATTCAATTCAAACTTGTCCTATTAACTTAAGAGCATTCATTGTGAAGCTCCTTGTTACCTTTCCTCTCTAATCACTCCTTACACCCCTCCTCGGGAACTCCGTTCCTCTAGCAGATCCCTTTTATCTGTGCTCTTCTCTGCCACTGCCAACCCAGACTTTGCTCATTCCATCTTGCTGCTCCTTATGCTTGGAATAAACCACCCAAGTTAGTATGCCAGGCTCCTTCTCTGTCCCTATTCAAATCCAGGCTGAAAATGCACTTCTTTGAGACTGCTTTTGGATCATGATCTTATTCTGCTGCTTATCACCTATCTGTATCTTGTCATTCCCCTGTGAATTACCCTAGTCCCCTATTGTTGTTGTGTGGTCTGTCTTAATTAGATTGTAAGCTCTGACAAGTAGGGCTGTCTCTTACTTGTACATGTACAGCACTACATATGCCTTGTAGCATTATATAAATGATAAATAGTAGTAGGAAGCTTTTGAAAGCTCCTCTATTCCCCAGGGGTCAGGGAGGAGTTTGAGTAGGAGATAGATGTGTTTAAGAATACAGTGGAATGAAAGGGAATTGTTTTGAATGGTTTTTTTAGAATTAATGTATTTTGCTCTGAGTATTTCTTGATTTGTAAACCATCTAGAATGAGTTTTCATAAAAGTGATCTAACCTTTTATAATTAAATGAACTCAGAAGAGGCAGCCTGGGCATGCTCATTGCATTCACTGATTTACAATCTTACTCTGATTTCTTAGAAAAGTGGGACTAAAAATCTTTGCAAGCAGTTGGACAAACCAGAACTGGTTCAACATTTTCTTAATGATCTGAGGAAGATATACTTGAAAAAACTTCAGTAACCTATGAAGAATTTGATACTCATTTTTCAAAACCTACATATTATCTCTCTTCTTTTTTAACTAGGCGAATCGGAGAATCAGATTACAGTGATGGGGAAGAAGATTTTTACTACACGGAGATCAAACTTAACACAGATTCTGTAGCAGAGGGGCTTAGCAGTCTTTCCCCAGTTTCTCCATCTCTAGCATCTGCTCCTCCTACATTCCCGAGCCCGGACACATTGCACCCTGAAACTACATGTGCCAAAACTGAGACTAAATTGATGACACCTCTTAGCCGCTCAGCTCCTTCCACCCTCTACCTCGTGCACACTGATCATCCTTATCAGGTAATCAAAGTATATTAAGCAAGTAAAGGCTCGGCAACAATTTCACAGTTTTAAAGAGTTCATTTGTCTTTCAGATGGGATTTTTTTATACCCTACAGAACAACTTTGCTGTTTGTGGAATGCCATACTTAGTTCTATATGTTTCTTTGTTATATTTTGGCTTAGTAATAACTGACAAATATTGAGGCCTTCCCTTACAAAGAGACATTGTATATGGATGACCTAATTCAGACATAGCTGTGACCAATATCATAGATGCAACTAAGCGGGAAACAATATGGTTACCAATACATCAAGAGCCTCAACCTATGAAATACCGTGGGAAATGAAAATAGAATTATAAAGGTCCCTTATGAGAGATTTTTGGTGAAATTAAAAAGTCATGGGATAGGAAGCAGTGTACTATTGTGGATCAGGAACTGGTTAAAAGATAGAAAGCAGAGGGTAGGGCTAAATGGCCAATTTTTCCAAAGGAGAAAGGTGAATAGTGGAGTACCCCAGGTATCTGTGCTGGATCTGTTACTTTTTAACATATTCGTAAATGACCTGAAATGGGAATAATGAGTGAGATTATCAAATTTGTAGATAACACAACATTTTCAAAGTTGTTAAAACCCAAGAGGATTGTGAAAAATTGCAAGAGGACCTTGATAAACTGGAAGATTGGACGTTCAAATGGCAGAAGAAAGTTATGCACTTAGGAAAGAACAACCCAAACTATGATTACACAATGCAAGGTTCCACATTAGGAACCACCACCCAGGAAAAAGATTTAGGCATCATTGTGGATAACATGTTGAAACCCTCCGCCCAGTGTGCAGTGGCTGCCAAGAGAGCAAATAAAATGCTAGGTATCATAAGGAAAGGAATGGAGAATAAAACAAAGGATATTATGATGTCTCTGTATCGTTCCATGGTGCGACTGCACCTTAAATATTGTGTGCAATTCTGGTCGCCGTATCTTAAAAAGAATATAGCATTATTAGAAAAGGTACAGAGAAGAGCCACCAAAATGGTAAAGGGGATGGAAGGATACCCCTATGAAGAAAGGCTAAAAATGTTAGGGCTCTTTAACCTGGAAAAGAGACGGCTGAGGGGAGATATGATAGAGGTCTATAAATTAATGAATAGAGTGGAACGGGTAAACGTAGATCGATTGTTTACACCATCAAAATATAGAAAGACTAGTGGACATGCATTGAAGCTACAGGCTAACCTATTTAAGACTAATTAGAGAAAATATTTTTTCACTCAATGTGTAATCAAACTCTGGAATTCGTTCCCAGAGGATATAGTAAAAGCTGTTAATGTAGCCGGGTTTAAAAAAGGTTTGGACAAGTTCCTGGAGGAAAGTCCATAAACCATTTTTAAAGGGGACCCAGGATATCCACTGCTTGACTCAATACAAGCATTGGGGAACCTTTGCCTTTTGGGGAAACTACTACTTTGATTATTTCTTGCGCCTTGAGTCAGATCAGGACTGGTTACTTAAAATGTATTTCAGAAAGAGAATGCTTCCTTTCTGTGGTTTTGTAATCTCTTTTTTCCTGATATAATGAGGGAAACACCGAAGCGACGCAGTTTCTAATACTTTAACCTGATGCACTGCAAATAGGGGCTTTTTTCTTTTTAAAGTTTTGTTGTAAATGTTTGTTTGTGTATAAGGTGGTGTGTGATGTGTTTTTTCAGCCTACTGATTT
This sequence comes from Ichthyophis bannanicus, assembly GCA_033557465.1. Classification (NCBI taxonomy): domain Eukaryota; kingdom Metazoa; phylum Chordata; class Amphibia; order Gymnophiona; family Ichthyophiidae; genus Ichthyophis; species Ichthyophis bannanicus. The sequence goes on along the minus strand of CM066031.1, from coordinate 1,579,783,045 downwards.
TGCTTCATTCATTAATGCCAGGTTGTTGGAATCATCAGTTTCTGCACCCTTAGTAGAGAATGAGTAACTATGCTTTGTATTTTTCTGCCTTGGATTGTCTCTAGCTGCCATCTTGTCTTAGTTTTTTTTTTCTTATATTTATTTAACATTTCTTATATACTGCTTTTCATGATATCAAGGCAGTTTACATTGAACAAACTGAAATTACATTGAACAGGGCATTATAACTTGGAGATAACTATTTACAGGGAGCATGGGCAATGGAGGGTTAAGTGGCTTGCCCAAGACCACAAGGAGCACTTGTGGGACTAGAAACCCCACTCCTTCCAGCCCAAGGTTGCTGTTTTCTAGTGGGATTTGAACCCCTAACTTTCTGACCTGAGGTAACTTGCCCCAACCACTAGGTGACGCTTCCCTACAATGAAGGGTACACACCTACATTGTAAAAGGTGTGTATCCTTCCTCCTTATTTTCTGTATTCTCCCCCCTTGTTATTGAGGACTTGTAGGAGACACTTTATTTATGTTTTTATTTTCTCTTTAAGTTTACTACTATATGTATATTATTCTGAGGTGTTCACCTTTTTCTCTGCAAGATTCATCTTGGTTATATATGAATAAATCATCGATAAAGACTAAAAAAAAAAAAAGAGCTGCTGCTGTGTGTGCTGCGGGGACCCAACCACCACTGACACAAAGAGGAAAAAAACATCCATCGCAGCAGGCAAGGAGCTGATGCTAACTGCCTGCAAACTACTGGGGGCACAGAAAGAGCTTCAGTGTCTACTGGCCAGCTTGAGAAAAATGTTTCAAATAGCTAGGGAGAGGGAAGAGGGAAACAAGAGTGGAACAGAAGGGGCGCAAGGATGGAAGAGACAGGGATATTGGTCCCCATCCCAACCACACAGCCATCCAGCAAACAGATCACCTCCCCACCTATCAGCACCCTTCACATACACACACACAACCTTTCTACTTATGTCCACCCCTCCCCTACACACCATCTCTTTAGCTATTCTCACCCCCAACCACACAAATACACATGTATCCACCTATAACTCATGGTCTCTCCATATATCCTCCCTCAAAGTCAAACTCGCACTCACATAGACAGCTCTCATCCCCACCTGTCATCCCCACCCACACACCCAGCCCCTCCTCTCATACACACAAAGACACAAACCTCTCAAAAACAAACACACTTTCTCCATCCACTCTCACTCGCACATACACTCCTTACCAACAACCTTCACATCACCTCATCCCTACCCCTCTTGCACACTCCACTACCCACCCTTACACTCTCCAGATAAGACACAAATATAGACACAATACCACTCAGACATAGTCCTCATGCGGGCCCCTATGCACACAACCACACAACCCGAGAGGTGTGCTTTCCTTAAGAGATTTAACATTTCTTCCCACCGATTCCCCTCCCAGAAATGCATACATTTGTCGTTTAGTGTTGCTCTATAAGCGAACATTTTTCAACTTTTAATTTAATATCTTTATTAAAATTCATCAGCAACCTTTGCTATGCTGATGATACCACATTACCAGCTGAAAGTGAAGACGATCTGAAACATTTGCTTCTCAAGATCAAGGAACATAGGCTTAAAATGGGCCTGCACCTTAATGTAAAGAAGACCTGACAACTGGCAAAATCAATAAGTTCATCGTTGATGGAGAAGAAATTGAAATAGTGGACAACTTTAACCTACTTGGATCAACTATCAATAAAGAAACAACAAGCAGTCAAGAAATCAGACGACATATTGCTCTTGGCAGAATGACTATAAAGGACTTAGACAAGATTCTCAAGAGTAGAGATGTCTTTCACCATACAAAGATTTGACTCATTCAAGCCATGGTATTTTCAATCATGTCATATGGATGCGAAAGTTGGACAGTGAAAAAGACAGGAAGAAAATTGATGCCTTTGAATTATGGTGCTAGCGATGAATACTGTGTATATGATGGACTGCCTGAAACCAAAACCAGTCAATACAAGAGGAGATCAAACCTAAGCTTTCTTTAGAAGCTCAGATGGCAAGACTTTGACTTTCATACTTTGGACACATCATGCAAAGAGAGAGATCATTAAAGACATCATGCTTGGCAAGGTAGAAGTTCAACGCAAAAGAGGAAGACCAGCAATGAGATGGATCGATACAATAACAGCTATGGGTGCCACTCTGTCAACAATGAGCTGCCTGTATGAAGACCAAACACAGTTTAGGACAACTATCCAGAGGGTCGCCATTAGTCTACACCAACTCAACGGCACACAACAACATTAAAATTCAACAGATAAGCTAAAAGAACAAAATACAACCAAAAAAAATCATAACGATAGACATTTATAGGGTAGTTTTATTATGGGCATGCCACTGTCAGTAAACCTAACTTGTCTGTTCTTAGAAGCTAAGCAGGATCAGACCTAGTTAGTACTTGGATGAGAGTCCTGCTTAGGCTTACTGTGTGGAAGAAAGACTTGGCAATCTTCTTCTGATGACATCTTGCGAAGAAAAACCAGAGAATATTCACAACAATGGGCAACTATCCACAGAGCTGCCAGGAAGCATTGACTCAATGGTGCTTAAGAGGATACTTTATAACAGGCCACTTAGGTTAATTGGGCAAGAAGTCACCTATTTTATGAAGACATATAGCACAAATCCTGCAGGGATCACGCCTGCATTTAAGGCACAAACATTTACACTTGCTTGGGTGCAGGCGTAAATGTTAGTGGTAAAGTTCACACATACATATATATTTTATAAAATACATGTATAAATCACAGCTTTGTCCATGCTGAATCCAAACTGCCCTAAGCTTGCCTACTCTATAAATATGCAGCAACTTGCACTGGACTTACTTTTAGGCATGACCTAATTTTATAAGAGGCCCTTTACTAACTATTACTACTACTTCTACTATTAATCATTAAATAGCGCTACAAGGCATACACAATGCTGTACAGACACATATAAAAGACAGTCCATGCTCATCAGAGCTTACAACCTATTAAGACAAACAATACAATAGCTGAGAACAAGGAGTACAAATAGGGAAGGTAAGTAGACACAAGGAAAACAAGGGATCAGGATCCAAAAGCAGCCTCAAAGAGGTGAGCCTTTAGCATGGATTTAAAAAGGGGGAGAGATGAAGCCTGACATAGTTTGGGTAGTTTGTTCCAGGCATAAGGAGCAGCAAGGTGAAAGGAACGAAGTCTAGAATTGGCACTGAAAGAAAAGGGCATAGAGAGCAGCAAGCCAGTGGAAGAGCGGAGTTTACAAAGAGGGGAGTAGAGAGAGAGGAGTGAGGAGCAATAGAATGAATGCATTTATAGGTCAAAAGGAGAAATTTGAATTGGATACGGAAACAGAAGGGGAGCCAATGAAGTGAATGAAAACAAAGTTGAAGCAGTGTTTGCCACAATACGCTCAAATCATCAATTGACTATCAGGGAGCTTGCTGAGGACATAGACATCTGTTTTGGGTTGATACAGTCCATTTTTACTGTCAATTTGGGGATGAGACGTGTGTCTGCAACATTTGTGCTGAAACTCCTGTCCCCTGACCTTAAAGAAGATCGACTGCAGCCAGGAAGTTGTTGGAATGCGTTGAAAATGACTCAGATGTCATCAAAAAGATTATTACTGGTGATGAATCATGGGTTTATGGTTATGACCCAGAAACTAAGGCTCAATCCTCACAATGGAAGACTCCAAACTTTCCCAGACCCAAGAAAGCCCATCAAGTGAGGAGCAATGTTAAGGTCATGCTTACAGTCTTGTTCATCATGAGTGTGCTCCAAAAGGCCAAACCATCAATAAGGAGTACTACATCCAAGTTCTGACTCGTTTGAGAGATGCAGTTTGTCATAAAAGGCCAGAGTTTCACAGGAATGGTGAACGATTACTTCATCATGATAACGCCCCAGCTCACACATCACATCTTGTTAAGCAGTTCATGGTCAAACACCAAATCGAGCAAGTCCGTTAGCCTCCATACTCACCTGGCCTCGCACCCTGTGACTTTTTCTTGTTTCCAAAACTGAAATTACCACTGAAAGGAAGGAGATTCGACAATTTGGAGACCATTAAGCAAAATTCGACACAGCAGCTTCACAGTATAGCGAAAGAGGCATTTCAAAATTGTTTCCAGCAGCGGCAGGAATGCTGGAGGAAGTGTGTTTTATCAGAAGAGGGCTACTTTGAAGGAGACTGAGTGCAATAACAGTCAGTGTTATACTTCTTGTGTATCATATGCAGTCATTATAAGTCCACCAGGAAGGAAACAGCAAACTGCCACGTGGATGTGCGCAGAAAAACAATATAGAGACGTGGGCAGCATTTAAAACTCACAACTTTTATTGGTCCATTTTTAACAAAGGGGGGCCAAACCCAACATAGGCTGTGTTTCGTATTGTACTTCTTCAAGGGTTGAGGCACACCATAAAAACTATAAAAACACCATAATAAAATATAAAAAACAACATATAAACTACTAAAAATAAGAAACATTAAAAATATACTAAAAGAATGAATAAGAAAATGAAAAATAAACCATGAAATGTTAAAATGAATCTAATAAACAAACCTTATATGTTAAACACATAATAAAAGAATAATATATAATATATAATATAATAAATACACATGAATAAAAATAATAATAAAACATATTCTGAAAGTCATATGAATAATAAACAAAAAATCTTGTAAAAACACAAATACTATATAACAAATGAGTGTATGTGATCAAAAGGACATGTAGATCATAAACAAATAAAACACTAATACAATTGAATAATTATAATAAAACCATAACTTAATATAAATAATATCCTAATATATTCATGAATTCTAAAAAAGGAGAAATCCAAAGGATGGTAATTAAAATAACCAATTCAATAAAATAAATAAAAATTAATGATGAAAGAACTACTTATGGACACAAGAGAGCAGGAGTGAAAAGAGGACCAGTTACCTTAGGACCGTGAGGGAATGCCAACTGTTGAAAGAGGACACTGTAACTCTAGATAATATCCAAGTTTCTGTTAGATCCAATAATAATTAATGAGAACAGAATCATAAAGGGGACCAATGAAGCATGCTTTAATTTAAAACAAACATAGATCATAAAATGCAGCTGCAATTATGTGATGTAGATCATAATGCAATCGATCTGAATAATGGTTAGAAAAAGTAAATAACACAACTGTTATGCCTGGATGGTTAAAAATGCACCAAGAATATACGTGTGTTATGTGTACTCCATATATGTAATATAATAATAGCATATATAATGTACCACACGCTGGTCAAAAAACTCTAAAATAGGTAGGTCCCAAGATGGCGGCGAAGGAGCAGATGCCGAAATAAGAGGTCTGAGCTCCGCGAGCCTGGTTTGACTATATGGGGAAGAAAAGGAAACAATGAGCAGCAAAGCCCCCCGAGGCCTCTTCACCTGCAGTTGGTCTGACTCAGGCTTAGGGGTATGTTTACTAAACTGCGGTAATCGTACATAACGCGCGTTATGTAACGTTAACGATCATAAGCGCATCATAACGCGCGTTATGATGCGCTTAGATCGTTAACGTTACATAACACGCGTTATGATGCGCGAACGATCGTAAAGCTCCGCGACGTGGTAAAACACCGCAGAAGGTGGAGAGAGGGTGGAGAGAAGGGGTCAGTGGGCGGAGAGTGGGCGGGGAGAGGCTCCCTTCACACTAACGCACTGATCTGAAGAGCTGAATCCAAACGCGATTGAAAACCTGCCGTTAAATGCACATTACAGGGGAGAAAAACCATTTCAGTGTCAGTAATGTACAGCCCAGGCAGGGAAACAAAAAAAAGTGATAAGTGTGATACATGTGCACAGAACAAAAGGGCACATAAACACTGAAAATGACCCCAACAAACTGGAAAAAAACCATAACCAAGCTGGCCAATAGTGGTATCAATGAGAAACATCAACCCCTCCTCCCCCCCCCCCGAGTAAGCTCCATAGAACAGATATAAATCGTGGAAGGGTCTATACTCCGTCCCCATACAAGGTGAATGAGCCCACAGTGAAATAGCGCTGCTCAGGGTTTTCCCCACCATCGGACAGGGTTCCTATGGTGTGCACATGTCCCGCAACATCAGGGCGGGCATGTCGGAACGGCAACTGGACAGATGCCGGAGAAGGGGATACAGAGGGCCGCAAGCGGCACATGCTGTGGTGGAGCTGGGCCACAGTGCAGACTAGGGTGATGCCTAGGTGGCCCATACGAATGCTGAAACATCAGAGCAGCCAGACAGCAACTGCTGAAGGCCCAACATGGGCACGAGTGTGTTTCCCACAGTGTCACAGGGGATAGTACCCAACAGCTACCCCCAAGGGCACGGAACATTGGCAGGCGGGGCTGGGGGGAGCGTGGACGTCTATGCAGGCACCCCTACCCCAGAACCCGCACCATAGGCAGCCGCCTACCTGCACACTGGATGGCCTGAGACTGCGCACCACCAGCACCACCAGCAGAAGGGCATGTCAGCATGGTGGCTGAGGGATACTGGTGGTGGAGGGGGTAGTGGCAGCTGCCCAGAGCAGTCCGTGGCCTAGCCCTGCGTAGGTGGGTGCCGTGTACTGCAACAGACTGGCCCTGTCTGATGAACAGTCATGGTATCACCAAGGAATGTACTGACTCTGTGACAACAAGGTGGTGCAGTGCACAAAACCAGTGTATTCAGAAGCAGAGGGTCACAGGTTCAAATCCCAGCTGTGGCTCCTGCCAACCCAGTCCCAATATTTTACCCACTACTACAACGTGCTAATACAGACAGCACCTTTATTGCAGATGACGTAAACATGCCCAAGACACCTACATTTTACCCTACAGAGCACGGACACCATAAACATGCACATTACCTAGAGCAGAGTCTCCCAAATTCAGTCCTGGAGGGCCAAACACCATTCCAGTTCCATGCTGCCTCTGATAAAGATGCCTGTGCTGCATTTCTATGCGCCACCCCCATGGTATGCAGATGTATCTCATGCATATTCATGAGGGACGGCAGGAAAACCCGAACAGTGTTTGGTACTGCAGGACTGGAGTTGGGAACCTCTGCCGTAAAGCAGCAGCCAACAGGGGCAGACACACCCGCACCCACAGGCCCCATTATCCAAAGTCTCCTGGAGAGGCAGGACTTTGGGCTCTGTGTGCATCTCCCAATACTAGCACTTGCATACCTTAGTAATGCTACCCTAAACCGTGGAATATGGTACACATCTATCAAAAGGTTGCTATGTTTACTGGCAGATAGCAATTCCTAAGTTAAGTACACTTTTCTGAGTGAGCTGCATCATAGCAACCTTTCTGATGTCTGTGGATTGTGCTACAGGTCTTGTGTCTGACAGTGTTTACCAACCTGGGGAGTGACTCCTACAGTATTGCGTACCATAGCCATGCCTGCACTGTGCCCAGGATTGGTGTGATGGCCTGGGCTGCCCAACACCTCTATAGCTGCACAATGCTGGCATAGGTGTGGGGAGTGTGTGTCTGTCTATCCAGTGTGTGGTGGCTGCCAACACCCTCCACAGTCCACACTGCTAGCACTGTTGCCAGTATTGGCCTGCCAATGTGCATAATGAGGAGCAAGGTACCGTGGGAATAGCCTGGATAGGGTGGCCTGGCCTGGATGCATCTGCACACGGCATAGGGCAATGGCTCGGACATTGTAGTGCCCTGTACCACCTGCACGGACAAGGTGGCCATAGCATGTCCTGCTGGGAGGTCACTCTCACCCTGACTGAGCAGTGACCATGGCATGGCTAGGTTCCCCCATAGTACTATATAGCATTTCTCTCATGTGATATTTATGGGTTTTCTTTTGGGGCCCAATCACTGACTTATCTGCTTGGTGTGTATGCTGACATCCCCGGTCTGGGTACATGCATCTCTTCCAGGACCATGCACTATGGACTAGCTGGTGGACTGTCTGCAGCTAGTATGTGTTTTGCTGCAACACCTTGCAGGGTGCAGCGGCTGGAGGCTTGCTGCTGGAGAATGTCAGATAATGGTGGGGGGCAGCTGAGCATTTCCAGGCCTGCTGTCTGTCTGCTATTGCGTTATGGATGTGTACCGCTCTGTCTGTTCCCCAGCAGGCCTGGGGTTGATGGTCCCCTCTACTGCTACCATTGCAGGGAGGTAGACTGTGGATCTATTGGTGGGTGATCCTGTTTCCCATCCTGAGCCCCAGAGGGTGGGTTGTGTGGTGGTACATGATCTGCCTATGGGTCCATACACCCCCCCCCCTTCACCTACAGCAGGTAACCATGGCACCAACACAGGATATGCACTATTCTGGGTGCATCATCGCCCATAAGGACTAGACATGACCGAGACATACAGCAGGACACAGATGTATCCTAGGTGTATCTAATGGAACTACCTATCACACACTGCTGGGGACCTGCAGCATGCAGTATTTCAGCCATGAAAGGTGCTGTGGACCTGGTGCTGGGCGCCCCATCTCAACCTCAGGGTGGGCACAGTACCCGCACAATGTGACTGTCTGTGGCTACTCTGTGGCAGTGCCACACACGGTCTGTTCTCCATACCAGGCCGAGGTGCTGTGGGGGTGCATACCCAATCTTGTGCCCATCTCTCGACTGCTGATTTGCATGTGCAGTGCATCATGGGTACAGGTGGGTTAACCCTATCCTGGTAACCACAGCAGACAGTTTGTGTGGTGACATGCAGTCCTTCTGCAGCCAGTCAGCCAGGGCTTTGTTCACAGCCTTATAAGGTGTCCTATAGGGGACATTATAGGGTGCCTTGGCGGACAGTACACTTTATAATGTGCCCTATGGAGTGCATTATGGGGTGCCTTATGCGGCACCTTAGGTTATGCCACCGTGAGGATGTGTTTGCTGGCAGCACTAATTAAAATAAAGGTAAAATGCCTCAACAATCGCTACTTAAATGTAAAGGGTGCTGCCTCAGTTAGCCTTATACATTAGGCCCACTGGGGAATCAAACCCATCACCCCTGTACCATCAGTCAGTGTTGTAACCATTGTGCTACAGCTCTGTTGCTGTGCTTGTATGCCTGCGCGCCTTCTTAAGATTAACGCGCGGTAACGTGCCTTGTAGCGCTCGTTCATTTATGGCGCCTTGTAACGCGCGTTATCGGTAACAATGTACCGCCCATGTCCTTATTTGGGGTTTCTGTCTCTACCGCGGCTCCTAACGCGAATCACACTAACGCAGTTTAATAAACATACCCCTTAATGGACTTTGTTCACCTCAAATTTAATTAATCTCAGGTCCTTAATGTATGCCTGATGAGGATAAACAGCTGCACCTGAGAGTGAATATGTGTACCTCCTTTCCTTTACGAGGTTTAAGCACCTATAAAGCTACGATTATCCCAGGGGTAGGTGGGATTCGGGGATGGAGGGAGGGAAAGAAGACTTATTAAAATTGGCTGTTACACAGTACCCTGTCCTGTGCTTCTAAGGTAAAGGCTTATCAATTTATTTTCTAGGTTAAGTTAAACTCTGATTTGATTTAAATTAAAAGCTCTCTAGAAACAAATTTATTTCGAAGTCTATTTACTCTTATTTTATATTCTATGCTAAGCTATTCTCTGCTTTAACTAAAATACAAAGCTCACTGGTGGTACTAAGACTTGACTTACTGAATTCTAAAATACACAAATTTATCAGCTTTACCCCAAAAAGTCCCTTTTACCCCAAGATTTGGAGTTTATTCCAGAAGATTATACTCACAAGTGTAGATCTACTTCCAGCTGTTGCAGTCCCTTTGGGATGCCCTCTAAAGCTATCTTGTAATTAAGGCTTCAAATTTTAGGTTTTAAATGATAAACACCAATAAAACATAAAATAAAAAATAAATAAAAACGGTCTTTCTTGGATAAATACTGGAAAAAACAATACTTTTCCTAGTATTCTTTCACCCCCTCCATTTGTCTGCCTTGGATCATTCTGCTTTTATACCCTTTCTGTGCTGACAGCTCCTCATCTGCACAAATATATGTATTTGACTTCACAAGAAAAGGTAATGTGAAACCACCAATAAAAACAGATATTACATACCCTCAAAGAAACCCTAATTAGCTGGAAGATAAATACCTGCTTTTACGGTTTATAAAAACCTAAGAAGAGAAAGCCTATTTATAGTCAATATGTGCTATATTGGGGTTTCTATTTTAATTACACGTAGTCATTATACAGCATCAACTAGCCTTTGGTTCTTTTATTGCCCTTTGATTCTATCACCATCAATGTGATCATATATTCTATCTGCATTTATTATGATAGACAACTTTGCAAATTGTAGGTAAGCAAGTTATTGGACGTTAGTTTAGGGGAATATTAGTAGGGTCTCCCTTTGAAAGAAGTATTCTTCTAGTTATCAACCACTGTGGTATTAATTCTGGCTGTTTGAACAATTGATTTTTGCAGTCTGACAAATCTTGGTAGAAGGATGTTAAACATATGAATCGAAAGTTGGACACTCCATCAGTGCCAAGGCTCTTCTTAAGCTAATGCTGTGTATGAAGAAAAATGAACCTTCAGGATCTATGGATATTGAAAGAAATGAAAATATTATTACACTTTCAATGTGAAAGAGTACCAGATGGCACTAATCCTATATTTTTATTGTGAAACTTGCTCATCTGCACAATTTATTGCAGTACGGTCTGTCTTTTGTTACTGTGCCGGTATTCTGTCTTATCAGTTCTAGTCATTTAGATGTCTGTTCTCCTGCAAGCCTGTATTTATTATCAACCTTTCTTTTTACACATCTAACATTCCGTAAGCATCCATGCAGGAGATCAATCAAATGTAAGAAAAGTGACTCCACGTGCAAGTATAATATATTTTCATTTCATGTCCATATTTAAAAACAAGTTGAAAAGTGCACGCTTAGAGGTAATATTATAAAGCCATTCCCACACGTATGTGACCACATGCGTGCATAGGTGATCTTTTATATAATTCTGACCAGCATAAAAAAAATACGTGCTTTGGCATAAAACTTTGCCAGTAGGTGTAGCTGGGGGTATGGTCTGGGCAGAGTGTGGGTAGAGTTTATACTTAGGGGTCTGTCTACTAACCTGTGTTAGCTGCTACCATCTCTGCATTTGTACGAGCAAAGATGGGGCCTTTCTCGTGCTGTTTCGTCCTAGTGGCAGGACACTAGGTGTTAGCACCGTGAGAAATGCGCCATTTTGTAAAGTGATGATGGCACTTCTGCACCTGTGTCAAGTGCGTTTAAAGTAAAGGCTTGGACATGGTCAGGTGTGGGGTCTGGGACTCCCCATTAGGCCAACTGACTAGCTGGGCTATTACTTTTTGAAGAAGAGGCCTTTTTAAGCTAGATCAGGCAGGTGGGAGGGAGTGACAGAGGCCGACTGACTAGCCAGCTTTTACTCTAGCGTCAGGGAGCCCTGATCCTCCCAGGACAGTTCTTTATGAGGTTGATTCTGTAATGTGCATGTCCAGTTGTCAGAAATGTCTAAAGGGAAAATGGGCACGTACTATACTCAGTTCTGAAACCGTGGAGATAGACGTGCTTGCAGTTCTGGAATCTGGGAGATATATGTTTCCGGTGCAGCACAAACAGCATGTCTGGGGAAACACAGCCCCATGCTGCTATAATGGGACGCGGGTAAATGTAGCAAGCGGCCTGTATGTCCCTGTGCTCGCCATATTCTGAAAGATGGACGTTTGTGATGCTTTCTGTCTCCATGCGGCCACGCCTCCCCTGGCAAAACCTACATCTCCTAAGCTGATACTCACACTGACAGTGTTGTGCTCATGCAAACAACACAGAAATACTGATGAAAAAGATAAGACCATGCAACCCAGGCTATATAGACTAGGCTGTTGCATGCCCAAAACACTACAAGATTATCTTGAGTTTCCCAAAGCCATTGTAACAGCAAGTGGAAAGTGAGATGTTTGTCCTGACAGACCCCGCAGAAAAACATCCATGGCATTTGATGAACACCCTTGTTATGCCTTCAATGCTCATTGCTGTAAACAGTTTTCATAATCCTAGGAATGGGTCAGAAAAAACTGAAATGGGTCTGTACAGCTACAAGTCATAACATATCTCTGCCATCCATAGGAAACCATCAGGATGAGAACATGCAAAAGTGCAAACATCAGAAAACATGCCCAAAAGCACCATCATCTGTCCTGACACATCGTTAGAGACCCCTTATGGTGCATTTGGACATGCATTAATGCTGCATGCTCTCACTCCAAGAGTCCCGCACCATTGGCAGGGGCTTGCCCTGATATGCCGCTGCAGAGCAGCTGTACAGATGTTACTGCCCATTCACACTGGCACCTTGTGATACTGTGGTCAGCCGTGTATGGTCCAGGTACTGGCCAGGCATACATTTCCCTATATCAGCGATGGCGAACCTATGGCACGCGTGCCAGCTGTGGCACGCGAAGGCCTTGCAGCTGGCACGCGGGTAGGTCCGCAAAAAAGAAAAATCTGGCTCTGGCTGCTGCCGCGGACGCGGCAGCTGCAGAGTGCAGTGTCCCGCGGGGCCCCCTCCGCCCGCTAAGCCCCTCTGCAAGGGCTTTCAGATTCGCGAGGGAGAGCGTCTCCCTCGCGTCTCTGTTAAGCCCGCAGGGGCTAATGGGAAATTCCCCATCAGCCCCTTTAGACGCGAGGGACTGATGGGAAATTTCCCATTAGCCCCTGCGGGCTTAACAGAGACGCGAGGGAGACGCTCTCCCTCGCGACTCTGAAAGCCCGTGCAGAGGGGCTTAGCGGGCGGAGGGGCCCCGCGGGACATTGCATTCTGCCGCGGCAGCGGCAGCAACCAAAGCCAGCTTTTTTTTTTTTAAATATGCAATGGGTGGGGGTTAGGACTGCTAATGGGCTAGGGGGGGGTGTAGGACTGCTAATGGGCTAGGGGGATAGGACTGCTAATGGGCTAGGGGGGGGGGGTAGCGGGTAGGACTGCTAATGGGCTGGGGGGGTAGGACTGCTAATGGGCTAAGGGGGGTAGGACTGCTAATGGGCGGTGGGCTGATGGGGGCTGTCTGGAAATGGGGTGAGGGGGGGTTAGGACTGGTAATGGTCTATGGGGGGTTAAGACTGCTAATGGGCTTTGGGCTGATGGGGGCTGTCTGGAAATGGGGTGATGGGGGGTGCGGACTGGTCAGGGGCTATGGGGGGGGTAAGACTGCTAATGGGCTTTGGGCGGGTGGGGGCTGTCTGGAAGGGGGGTGATGGGGGTTAGGACTGATAATGGGCTATGGGGGGGGCTAGGACAGGAAATGGGCTGATGGGGAGGGGTTAGGACTGGATGGGCTGTGGGCTGTTGGGGGGTTAGGACTAGTAATGGGCTATGGAGGGGGTTAGGACTGATAATGGGCTGTGGGCTGATGGGGGGCTGTCTGGAAATGAGGTGATGGGGGGTTAGAACTGCTAATGGGCTATGGGGGGGGGTTAGGACTGATAATGGGCTAAGGGGGGGGCTAGGACAGGAAATGGACTGATGGGGAGGGGTTAGGACTTGAGGTGGGCTGATGTGGTTAGGACTGGTAATGGGCTGTGGGCTGATGGGGGGGGGTTAGGACTGGCAATGGGCTGTGGGGGCTGACTGGAAATGGGCTGATGGGGTTAAGACTGGAAGTGGGCTGATGGGGGGTTAGGACTGGTAATGGGCTATGGGGGGGTTAGGACTGATAATGGGCTATGGGGGGTTAAGACTGGTAATGGGCTTTGGGCTGATGGGGGATGTCTGGAAATGGGGTGATGGGGGTTAGGACTGGTAATGGGTTATAGGGGGGGCTTAAACTGAAAATGGGGTGATGGGGGTTTAGGACTGGAAGTGGGTTGATGGGGGGCTAGGACTGGTAATGGGTTGGGGGGTTGCTATGACTGGAAATGGGCTGAGTGGAAGGGGAGGCTTGAACTGCAAATAGCTGATGGGGAGGGAGCTTGGAATGGAAATGGGCTGTGAGGGAAGGGAGCTAGGACTGAAAAAGGGCTGATGGAGCAGCTAGGATAGGACTGGAAATGGGCTGTTGGGGGGAGCTAAGATTGGAAATGGGCTGTGGTGGGGGCTTGAATTGAAATGGACTCATGGAGGGGCTAGAACTGGAAGTAGGCTCATGGGGGGCTTGGACTGGAATTGTACTGAGTGGAGGGGAGCTATGATTTGACATGGGCTGAAGATGGGGCTAGGAAATGACTAGAAATGGGCTGATGGGGGGCTAGGATTGGAAATGAGCTGATGAAGGGACTCAGACTGAAAATGGATGGGGGAGCTAGGACTGGAAATGGGTTGATGGGGGGCTAGGACTGGAAATGGGCTGATGCAGGGACTAGAAAGGAATGGATGCTGGGTGAGACTGGAACTAGAAGGGAGCTGATGTTGGGGGAGGATTAGAATGGGATGGGGCTGGGAGAGTAAAATGGAGAGGGGAAAAATATTTTGTGTGGGAGGAATGAAAATCTACAATTGGCCGGGTATTGGGAGAGTAAGTGGGGATTGAGGATGGAGCGGTAAAATTTGTGTGGATGAAATAGGAATGAGGAAAGAGCAAAAGGAGAAAGATTAGTATGTTAAAGCAGATGTAGAGAGAGAGAATGGAAAAAAAGACTAGAAGAGAGAAGAAAGAACAAATGGACAGCAGACGATGGAGAGTTAGCAGAAAACATGAAGAAACCAGAAGAAAGTGGCTGGAGCAATTGCAACTGAAAAAAAATGCACAAAAGGTAGAAAGATATCTCTTTATTTTGAATTTATTAACTGGAATATGAAACCTCTGGGAAATGTGCATCATTAACGTCTGTGCTTTGTTTGGTACAAGAGGAAATTAACTTATAGTTTTATTTCTACAGTGTTGTACATTCCAAGTTTGGCTTTTGGGGTTCCCAGTTTAATTATTGCCTTCCTGTTTCTAAATTGTGATTCCTTGTTTGGTGATGGTCTATGTTCTGCATGTGTAACTGAGCTGAGGTTTAATTGACGTGCTGGCACTTTGAGGAAATTCTTTGGTTTTGTGCGGCAGTTTGGGCACTCGGGCTCAAAAAGGTTAGCCATCACTGCCCTATATTATGCTACATAGTTCACCATGTTCAGTGTTCTAGAGTTACTCTATTGTTTAATCTGTTAAGTTCTTTCAACAAAGTATTCCATGTAAAGTTCAAGTTCTTTCATTCCACTTGTTCCTTGTAAACCATCATGACTAGTAAATACAGCAGTATAAAAGAGTTGTTAAATAAATAAAATAAATGTCCCCCCAGAGTTGTGGATCAGCACACCAGGGCCTCCTCTGCAGCCCTCAGACCACACACACACACACTCTTGCTTGCGGTCACAAATAACATTCCTCTGCCAAAACCATGCTCTGCACCTATAGGCAACTGCTGGTAATACATAATAGCAGGGCGCCGCAGGACCACACTTCTCAGCCAATCACTCTTCTGCTCCATACTAAAACTCAGATATCATCCCTACATCTACATTCCCATTCTACAAACACAGGAACTGTTAGGGAAGCCTAGAATAGCCCATTTAGCATAAACAGTACATTCCAGCAAAGCCAGAGGAAGGACTATTGCAGTGCTTTATATTTCTGTTGGGGTGTTTTTTATTGTTCCCTCACCTTAGGAATGTCTCTCACCTCTGCATTCTATTTGTTACAACTGCAGCTTGTGCTCTCCCAGACAGGTCACTAAAACATTGTCACAGCCATTCATCTCTATGGAATGCATTGTGGATCAGAGCAGAAAATCTTCTAAGTGCTGGCCTTATTCCACGTTGCCACTGGTATAACGTAGGCATCCGTGGGATCACTCAGGACATACATACACAGGACTTTCCTGAATATGCTTTCTGTGTCTACCTGGCTTGCCATGCCCCCATTCCACCCCCTCCCGTCCATGTTCTGGGATCCCCGTTTTAGTGCTGTGTACATCAGGGCTGCATGGTTGCAGAATATGGGTCTAGATGTTTTCGCGAGCACAACATCTATCCCGAATGTCCAGGTGGCCTATTTGTGTTTCACAATGACCCCCTATGTGCACTGGGAGCTGTCCAGGGGGATCGATGCTGAAAGGGGGGTGAGAGTCCAGCACTTTGACATTGTCAGTGCCGTGGATCAGTACCTCTGCGGGACCGACAATGTTGCAAGGTGGGAGGCCAATCGTGTCCTGGGCAGGAGATTGTGGTGATCAGGGGGGCAGGTGCCTGCTGATTCAGGGATCACAGGTCTCTACAGTAAGTGCAAATGTTCTGTAGTATCTGCAGGGGTAAGGCAGGGAACACCCCCTGCAGTTAACACGAGCCTTCTGCAGCTACCCTGGGATAACTACAAAAGCATATCACAGTTTACTAGACAGACTCCTTAGGTGTGTAGATTATAAAACACATACCTTATTAATCTATGTGTGTACATTTGTAAAGTGAAACATAGAAACATGACAGCAGAAAAACACCACGTGGCCTATCTAGTCTGCCCTTCCATATCAAATACAATAGTCCTCTTTTTTACCTTTAGAGATCCTCTGTGTTTGTCCCATGCTTTTTTGAATTCAGATTCTGTCCTCGTGTCCACCATTTCCACCGGGAGACTATTCCATGCATCTACCACTCTTTCCGTAAAGAAATATTTTTGCATATTACTCCTAAGTCTATCCCCTTTCAATCTCATCCTATGTCCCCTCGTAGCAGAGCTTGCCTTCAATTGAAAGAGACCATCCTGTGCATTTATGCTACGGAGTTATTTAAATATCACCGCTATCCTGCCTTTCCTCTAAAGTATACATATTGAGATCTCTAAGTCTGTTCTCATATGCTTCATAATGAAGACTACTAACTATTTTAGTAGCCACCCTCTGCACGAACTTCAGCCTGCCTATATCCTTCTGAAGATGTGGTCTCCAGAATTGTGCACACTATTCCAAATGAGGTCTCACCAGAGACTTATACAGAGGTATTATCACCTCCTTTTTTATGATGGCCATTCCTCTCCCTATATACCCAAGCATACTTCTGGTTTTTGCAGTCACCTTTTCTACCTGTTTACCTACTTTAAGATCATCAGACACAATTACGCACAGATCCTGCTCGTCTTTTGTGGACAGAAGTACCTCGCCCCCTACATTGTACAGCTCCTTTGGAGTTTTGCAGCCTAAATGCATGACCCTGCATTTTTTAGCATTAAATTTCAGCTGCCATATTCTAGATCATTCTTCAAGTTTAGCTAGATCCTTCCTCATGTTGTCAACTCATTTCTGTATGTCTACTCTATGGCAGATTTTGATATCATCTGCAAACAAGTGTACATGATCATTTGCACCTCTTTGTAAGCTGATGTAAGTGATGAACGCCTATATTATCTACAGATTTAAGTGATGAGCGCCTATGTTATCTACAGATTTAATCACCTCTCTTGTTGTTCCCATTTCCAGATCATATATGAATATGTTAAAAAGCAGCGGGCCAAGCACAGAGCCCTGGGGTACCTCTTTATTCACCTTTCTCCATTGTGAAAATTGGCAATTTAGCCCTATTCTCCAATTTGCAGAGGACACAAAATTATTCATGGGTGGGAGCCCACGTATGTGCTATTCTACAAAACAAGTAGGTGTTTACTTGTCGCATATGTGGCTTGGCCACTATTGAAACAGGACACTGGGCTTTATGCACCTTTGATCTGACCCAGTATGGCAAATCTTCTGTTCTTATGCTCTTATATGCATAGAGATAGATGCATAGCAGAAGGAATGGCAGTCAGGATAAAGGAGGTTATATTGCTTCTGTATAAGTCTCTGATGAGAACTTATTTGGATGACTGTGATAGTTCTAAAGACCACACTTTCAAAAAGATTCAAACTGGATGGAGTAGGTCCAGAAGGTGGCTACTAAAATGGTCAACAGTCTTGGTCAAAAAGTATATGGGGACAGAATTAAAGATCCAATCATGTATATCATGGAGGAGAGGTAGGAAATAGAAGATATGATAAAGAAATTTAAATACCTATAAGGTATATCTGTTGTGTGCTGTCAATGTTGACTCGGGTTTTGTTTATGGAGGAGAGGTGGGAAATGGAAGATATGATAGAGACATTTAAATGCCTACAAGGTATATCTGTAGATATGTGCCATCGATGCTGACTCCTGGATTTTGTTGTTCAAAGTGTGACTGAGAGTAGATTGCCAGGACTTTCTTCCATGCAGTAGCCTATAGTATCTGGTATTCTGTAGTGGTCTCCTATCCAAGTACTGGCCAAGCCTGATTTCAAGGGTGACACAGCCTTAGTCAAGGTATAAATTTAGAGGAGTCAGGCTTCTTTCAATAGAAAGATAGCTCAGAAATAAGGAATCATAGAATAAGGGTGAAAGGAGTAATCTAAGGAAATATTTCTTTACTGAAAATGTAGTGCTTGCATAGAACAGCTTCCCAGTAGAAGTTGTGAAGACAAGGCTATTTTGGGGGTCATTCTGGAAGCCCTATTCATGCTTTGGATGTATGAAAATGGGCATAGAGACGTCCAAAGCACAGAGATATCTCCAGAGCCATTTTAGAAGCAGGGTCTGTGGACATTCCCAGTGTGAGGATATCCAAGTCTGAACAGGGGTGTGGTGGAGGCATGACTGGGACGTTCCCATGAACGTGGACGTCCCCATGTGATCTCAGAAATGTCCTGGATGCATGAAGTCTTGTCTAAGTTTAGACCTGCTCCAGGCACCTGAAAAGTGCTTACTTTGGCTGAAAAGCATCCAGATGGTGTAGAAAAGAAAGTACTCCATCATCCCCAGTATTCAGCAGAATTTAAATGATAGCAGCCATGGCTGCTACTCTAACCATTAGGCTATTCCTAGCTATCCAAGTGCCGAGGATATCTATGTAGATGGCTCCTGCAAAAGTCCATACCTGCAGATCCACATTTGTGAAATCATATCTGCACCTGGACATGCCTGCTCTTTTTTTCATATGCTCTGGCTTAGACATCCCAGATTGCATTTGAATGTTCTTTCTAAAATCCTTCTCCACAAGAATTCAAGAAAGCATGGGACAAGCACTAATGATCTCTGAGGGAGAAGCGATCAAAGAGACTGGGCTACTGGTTTGGGTGGGAAGAATGGACAGGCCATATGGTCTTTTTCTGCCATCATATTCTGTGTTTCTATTTTTCTATTGCCATTCCATCATTCACACTATTCCAAAGTGTCCACTCTTACATTACTAATGTATGGGAATAACTCACCATTTGCTCCAGATTCAGCTGCCCTTACCATCTTGTTTTGCTATGCATTGCTTCCTGACTGAGTTCTACACCCTAGGTTTTCTGGTATAGTAGCAGTGGACTGCCCTTGCAAGGCTCCAGACTGTCCTTTACCCAGCTGATGTCAGTCACAGAATTCCCATGCCAGATCTACGTACAGAGTTCCTAGTTTGTCCATGCCCTTGCAGCATCTACAGTTTTCACAGCTCTCTTTTGGCTCCTGTGTTGGTGCTTCACTGGACAACCTCCTTTGTTCACCATGAGCAGGAGACTTTATGCCAGAAACTGGATATGGGTGGCCATTCTCTGTTTGCAACTGGCAGGCCAACTCTGCTCCTGCTTTACTCAGATGTTCTGCTAGAGGTAACCGTGATTATTGAGTCCCTGTGCCACATATGCAAGCCACATGGCTTCACTTTCTGCCACCCTGCTGGCAAGCAGAGCTCCAGTCTATGGACCTCCAGTGTTGCTCTTTAATTTATGTGTCTGCATTCTGGCTCATATCTGCTTTCCTGTTCTTGCTACACAATCCTCTGACCATTGGGTTTTCTGCCTTCCTGGAGTCATTCTTCGCCTGGACTTCCTGCTGCTTAGGGCTAGAAGGATAAAGTGCTGCACTGCTGCCGGCCTGCTCACTATTCGCCACTGTCAGCTTTGATACTGTGTCACTGGTAGGTAAACCTCTCCTGGAGAACCACTCGACTTGGAGGAGAGGATACAGCCAGCTCTATGCTCTGGTCTTCTCGTTGCTTACGCCAAGAGCCCCTTTGTTCAAGCAGTGTGGCCATGTCATGGTCTTCTTCACCGAGCACACCAGAGGCACATATATCATCTTTATTGCATTTAGCATACTTTGTTCTCATCAATACAGTGCTCTGTATCTTTATTAGAAGAGTGTAGACCCAAATGTTTCACAGACAGCAAATGTGATGCTCTCCTGGTACATTTATTAGACTTAATAGTATCAACCTTTGATTGGTTACTGTGAACAGAACCCCCACTTTACACTTTGATTAAATCCCTGCAGCCAGCAAAGTGTTTAAATGAACAAATACACAGATAACAGTGCTATTTAATTTCTCTGCATATTACTATGTGTAATCAGAATTTTTAAAAATCCAATATTGCCTCCAGTGTATTTTATTACCAATAAACCAATCACTTATTTACACATTTTCCCAGCAAGAGCATAATATTTTCTATCATGCCTGTGACATAAATCTTGGCTACATAGGTATCAGTGGGGCTAACATAAGAATGGTAAATCATGTTGCAACATAAATTGAATCTCCGAAGTATACTTTATGTTTTTCAGAGAAGCTGTAAATGAAGATATTTTTCAATGACCTCTCATCTGTAGCACACACTTTCTCGGAACAGTAACCAGCTTGTCAATGTTAGGCAGTCATATCTTCACAACTGGTTTCACGGAATACCAACATTTATCAACCCACTTACTAGAAAAACACTCAGTTTGATGCAGCAAAGTGTGCTGCAGTTTAACAAAGGCAATAGTACAGTGTTTGCACAGAATTTCCTATGCTCCTGCAGGCACAGAATGCAGGAAGAAATTTAATGCAAGCATAAGCAATGCGCAAATGCCTGTGCTAAGAGCAGCGCCCCATGCATTTAAATCTGGTAATGAAGCATTTAGCTATGCAGTATAGATGCAGAGATGTGCCTAGAAGACCAGAAGGTTGAACTAAATGCTGGGATTTTAACACGAGGTCTGAGGAGGCATTAAGGGTTAGCTCATAAGTCTGCAGTCAGTGCTGGTGAAGAATTTTTGATCGTTTCTTTAGCATACAGCACCCGCAACTTTTTTCTAGCTTTGCTGAAGAGAGTGCTGAAAAAAAAGGCAGGGGGAAGTGTGCTGGAGCAATGTCATACGCATGTGATAGATTGCTATCTGGCGCATAAACAGCAATATTATTCTGCGCAGAAATTCTATATAGAATATCATTGCTGATATTATTTTGAGCAGAACTTCTGCGCAGAATAATATTTTTGTTTATGCATCAGATAGCAATCCATAGAGCAATTTATGTGCATCTGTGCCAAACTGTTAATTTTTGTGCACAGGATATAGATACTGCTAATGCAGACCCCTGTGCTCATGTGTCTGGTTTTCTCTCCTTGTTTAGTTCAGACTTTTTCTGCACAGCTGATTTGCATGCAGTTTGCCTACTACAGCATCGCTAAGCAAAGCTTCTATGCTAAACTTGGGTTAGAAAATCTTGTGCCACAGCTACAAGCACATTCATTCTGAAGCTCCTCATAACCTCTTCTCTCATCTTTCCCTACACCCCTCCTTGGGAGCTCCACTCATCGGGCATATATGAACATAAGATATGCCATACTGAGTCAGACCAAGGTTCCATCAAGCCCAGTATCCTGTTTCAACCAGTGACCAATCCAGGTCACAAGTATCTGTCAAGTTCCCAAAAGGTTCACAGATTCCATGCTGCTTGTCCCATGGGTAAGCAGTGGATTTCCCCAGTCCTCTTTAATAATGGTTTATGGACCTTTCCTCCACAAGTTTGTCCAAACCTCTTTTAAATCCAGCTACACTAACAGAATGGCTATGAAAGACCTAGATAAGATTCTCAAGAGCAGAGATGTCTCTCTCCATACAAAGATTCGACTTGTTCAAGCCATGGTATTTTCAATAACATCATATGGATGTGAAAGCTGGACAGTGAAAAAGACAGACAGGAAGAAAATTGATGCCTTTGAATTATGGTGCTGGCGGCGAATACTGTGTATACCATGGACTGCCCGAAGAACAAACCAGTCGGTACTAGAGGAGATCAAACCTAAGCTTTCTTTCGAAGCTCAGATGACAAGACTTCGACTTTCATACTTCGGACACATCATGCGAAGAGAGAGATCATTAGAGAAAGACATCATGCTTGGCAAGATAGAAGGTCAACGCAAAAGAGGAAGGCCAGCAATGAGATGGATCGCTACAATAACAGCAGCTACGGGTACCAGTCTGTCAACAATGAGCCGCCTGACTGAAGACCGGACACAATTTAGGATAGCTATCCAGAGGGTCGCCATGAGTCGACTCCGACTCGACGGCACTTAACAACAACAACACTAACAGCTTTTACTACATCCTCTGGTAACGAATTTCAGAGCCTGATTCGCATTGAATGAAGAAATATTTTGTCCAATATGTCTTAAATGTCCTACATTGTAACTTCATTGTGTGTCCCTTAGTTTTCTACTTTTTGAAGGGGTAAATCGATCTACATTTACCCATTCTACTCCTTTCATTATTTTATAGACCACTATCATATCTCCCTTCATCTGTCTCCTTTCCAAGTTGAAGAGCCCGGATCTTTTAAGCCTTTCTTCATAGGGATAGCCTTCCATCCCTTTACCATTTTTGTTGCTCTTATCTGTACCTTTTCTTATTACTTTTTAAGATATGGCGACTAGAATTGTGCACAATAGGTGCGGTCACACCATGGATCAATACAGAGGCATTATAATCTCCTTCGTTTTATTATCCATCTCTTTCTTTGATTCCTAACATTCTATTTGCTTTCTTGGCCACCACTACACACTAGGCAGAGGGTTTCAATGTATTATCCACGATGATGCCTAAATCTTTTTTCTGGGTGGTGGTTCCTAATGTGGAACCTTGCATCATATAATGGTTGCTTGGGTTGTTCTTCCCTAAGTAGATAAGCACTTATTTACATTAAAAATCATCTGGAAGGACATGGCAAGATGGCCACCTGAATTGTTTGCTGCCTGTGTGTTCCCCTAATGGGTAAGCAGAAAGCTAAAGCAAAGATGGGGAAACCTCCCTCAAACACCTCAACTAAGCCTGCATTGAGTCCTATGGATCGATACTTGTATGGGCAGACCTCGGTGTGGAGTTCCTGTGAGAGTCCATCTGTATCGATGCTGTGGTCAGTGGACTCAACTTCTTTCTTGCACATCGACATCTCTTTGAGCCCGGAGGAGCATCTTCCCCCTCCACCTCCTGGATCAGTGGTGTTTTTGGCATCCATCTCTGGTGGGCCACGGCTGAAAATCGGCATGATGGCTTCCACTGCTCAAGAGGGAGCAGCCATCCATAACACTGAAGAACTTGCTATGTTGGTTACCCCGGTAGTAGCTGCTGGAGGATTTGAGAGTGGGACAGAATCGGGAAGTTTGGATGGCCTGAATCTCGAGGCTCCCTCTGCACCTCACCCTGCATTTTTTGGAGTTCTCTCTGAAGCAGTGTCTTTGGTAAGACCAGAAAAGTTTACATTGGAGACTATTTGGGACACAGTGTCCAGCCAACTCAACAGTTGCAGTTGAAGATTCAGGACAATGCTAATACTATTGCTCAATATCAGACTGCGATTAAGGGTTTGAAAACTGTCTTGGTAGATCATGAAGCTAAGATTGACTGTTTGCGTGACTCTATGGTTTCTATTGTGAGGCTTTGGAAAATTTGTCTAGGGCTTCTAACCTTAGTTTCATTAATTTTCCTAAATCTGCGGTTGTGTCTGCCCGGGAGATGCTCCAGAGATGCTTGATTGAGGTTTTACAGGTGCCAAAAGATGCAATTCCCCCTATCTCACAGATTTATTTTCTAACCGGGTAAGGCGGACACGTCGCCTCTCGCCCTTCTCAGCCACCCCCACTAATTTTCCCCTCCAAACCACTAAATTCAAAACAAAACACATGACAACAATCTTGGACTTAAACTGGTCGCAGCTTTAATAGCCTTTTTAACAAACCAACCAATACAAATCAACACATTATAACTCCCCCCCCCCCCAAGCAGAGCGAGCCCTCACCAGCCATGTTAGTAGCAAGGTGACACCGCATCCGCTTCCGCCGGGTACAGGCCCGACAATTTTCCACGCCCTCCCTCTTCCGGCTTCGCCATATTATTAGCAAAAACCTGAGGGATTAACCGGGTCGGGGGTACCCCACCCCCGCCCTCATGCTTGCCACCAGCTCCGGACCGCAGAAACCTCCGGGATCCCGCCAAAAAACTCCCCCCTCCCCAAGCTGCAACAACCCAATACCCCCGTAGATCGAGCATCCCCCAGCAAGGACGGGCGGGTGGGACGTCCGGCGCCTCCAGCCTCACACCTCCAATGGCCGGAGCAGCGCCGAGTCCCCGCACCACCACCCCTCGCTGCCCAAGGTCCCAGCCCTCTCATTGGCTCCCACGCATTTCAAAACGCCACGGGAGCCAATGAGGCCGCCGGACCACGCGGTACTCACTCCGTCCCGTGCGCCACCGGAACGCGGGGGCGCAATCGGACTGCCGCCCCCCCGGTTAGAAGTGGCCACGGGAACGGGGGCCCGCAGCCTTACATTAACCGGGTAAGGCGGACACGTCGCCTCTCGCCCTTCTCAGCCACCCCCACTAATTTTCCCCTCCAAACCACTAAATTCAAAACAAAACACATGACAACAATCTTGGACTTAAACTGGTCGCAGCTATAATAACCTTTTTAACAAACCAACCAATACAAATCAACACATTATAACTCCCCCCCCCAAGCAGAGCGAGCCCTCACCAGCCATGTTAGTAGCAAGGTGACGCCGCATCCGCTTCCGCCGGGTACAGGCCCGACAATTTTCCACGCCCTCCCACTTCCGGCTCCGCCATATTATTAGCAAAAACCTGAGGGATTAACCGGGTCGGGGGTACCCTACCCCCGCCCTCATGCTTGCCACCGGCTCCGGACCCTGGAAACCTCCGGGATCCCGCCACCGGCTCAGGTCAGCCATGACCAGAGCCGCCCCCCAAAGGTAAGCTGCGACCAGCCCTCGCCCCCAACCTAATACCTTCCAAGGCCTCCTGCCAATCGTTAAGAAGTAAATCCAACCCCACCGGGGACAAGTGCATGCCATCTGACCTGTAGAGGCCAGTGCCCTGAACATCCACCCAAGGGTGCAGAATTTGACAGCCTCCCTGCTCCCCCACCCATCTGCCAATTTGACGGTTAATCTTCGTCACACCCCGTGACCACCGTCGCTGAGCCCAACAGGCCGGCCTTGGAATGATATCAGACCAAACCAATATGACGCCTGGAAACATCCCCAACACCACCCCAAAGTCCTTTATAACTGCCCGAATCAACTGTCGGCAAGTCCAGGAAACCAGATCGTTGCCACCTAAGTGGAGCAGCAAGATGTCCGGCGTGCCTTTTGAACGCTGGTGGTGCCGAAGCAAAGGCAAGAGCTCGATCCACCGGAGTCCGTGCTCACCCAGCCATGTGACGGTCACCGCACGCTCTGGAAGTCCCAAATTCGGCCCCATCGGGCGCATCGCTGCTCTCCGGCCAGCCCAGAACACAAAGGAGTGGCCAATCAACCAATAACACGATCCTGGCCCTGCATCTGCAACAGAAAGCATAGAAGAGTTAGCGCCCCCCCCCCCACACTCCTACAAACGCACGTAGCTGTGGAAGGCCCGCGACCGCCATCTCCCTATCCGCTGTATCTTCTGTTCAGGCAGTCCAGCAGCTGCTGCACTAGTCGCCGCCCCAATCCGGAAGGAGTGAGGAGCGAACGCACCAGGATCCTCACCAGTCAGCTGTAAGGACAGCCGCAGCACTGTCGCAAACTGAAAACGCATAAGAACCCACGCATCCTGATGTATAAAAAGGCTACCGCCGGTATCCAGACGCACGCGTAAGTATGCCTGCAGTAAAGCCACAGGACACGAGGGAGAGCCCCGCACAGCTGTCAATTCCACCCACATACCTCTTCCCGCCTGATCCGTCTTAGAACGGGCAAGGCGGATACGAACCCCGCCCCCAATCAATTGCACTTGATGTAGCTGGACCTCCCTCCCATTGCGAATCCGACCCGACTCCGCAACCAATTCTCCCACCCGAAAAGCGCCGAAAAAGGCTACCGAAAAGACAGCCCGAAAGAGCACCCCTTCATAAGATGATGAAATCACTTGAGGCAATGCGCCGCATAAACGCCGCAGCAAGTCATGCGTGATGGGGCGCCGCCAATCACCCGAAGAAGGGCAGGACCGCTCCCAACCACGCAAAAGAGTACAGGTTAAAAAGCCCCCGCCCGCCCCCCCCCCCCACCCTAGGGCCCGCGCAAAAAAGGAGAAGCCCGCCAAATTTCTCCGGACAGTAGTCCGCGACAGTCCCGCAGCCTTAGCTGCTGACACATACTGACCCAGCAGCTGATCCGAGGCTGGACCCTCCAGCCATCCGTGAAGTACCAAGAAGGAGACCACACTGCAGCAGCCCCATTGATAAGCTACCCACGTTGCCGAAGAGACGGAATTCCGCAGCAGCTCCATCATGGCAGGAGGCCAATCCGCCATAAATGCTCCAGGACCGATGTGCCCTCTTCGTCCGCATCTGGCGCCAAGGTCCGAAACAGCTCCCACTTAAAACGGGAAAGAGCATCAGCAATCGTGTTAAGACTCCCCAGAATATGACAAGCCTTAATCACTAGATTCAACTGTAAACAAGTGAAAACCACCTGCCGCATCAGGTCGGCTACAGGCCTGCATCTTGGGGAATAATTATTGAGCACTGACACCACAGCTTCATTGTCGGACCACCAAAGAACTTTACGATTTCTGAGTCTGTCAGGCCATAATGACATGACCACCAAAATGGGGAACAACTCGAGGAAGGTAATATTCTTCGTAAGCCCTACGTCCCGCCAGGACTGCGGCCAGCCCTCCGCGCACCAAGAGCCCCCAAAATAAACCCCCAAGCCCAAACCCCCAGCCGCATCAGTATACAACTGCAGATCCGCAGAAGTCACCTCCCGGCCTCTCAGAACCGTGGTACCATTGAAGTTACTTAGGAAATCGTCCCAGATCCTCAAGTCCGCCCGCAGGCTGCGTGACATCCATATCCGATGATAAGGCTTAGTAACACCTGCAGTAGCAGCTGCCAGCCGACGCAAGAATACTCTCCCCATCGGGATAACTCTGCAAGCAAAATTAAGTGAACCCACCAAGGACTGCATCTCTCGCAACGTCAGCTTGCTGGAAACCAGCGCATTGGCAACCAACACCCGCAGCCGCATAACTTTCTCTTGCGGCAGGCGGGCTACAAGTGCCACGGAATCCAACTCAACTCCAAAAAAGGTAAGAGTAGTCGCCGGACCCTCAGTCTTACCCGAAGCTAAGGGAACACCCCACACCTGGGCTAATCGGACAAAACTGTTCAACAATGCCTTGCACTGCCCCGTATGCGCAGGTCCAACAAAGAGGAAGTCGTCTAAGTAATGCACCACAGTGTCACACCCCACCCAGTCAACAAATGCCCAATGTAAAAACGAGCTAAACTGTTCGAAATAAGCACAGGAAATCGAACAACCCATAGTCATGCTCTTATCAAAGTAAAATTGTCCTTCGAAGCAAAACCCCAACAAATGACAGGCCGACGGGTGCACCGGCAATAAACGGAAGGCGGATTCAATATCCACTTTCACCAGCAAGCACCCAGGCCCACATGCTCGCACGAGCTCGACAGCCTCATCAAAGGAGGCGTAACGTACTGCGCACAATTCCCGAGGAATGTGATCATTGACCGAGGAACCAATGGGAAAGGAAAGATTACACAGGTACACTAAAAAAAATTTTTTTTAAACTGCCTCTAATGTTTCGATTGATTTTTACGTTTTTTGGTGCGCTGAATCCAAATCTGGTAACCAATTTGCTCCATCACGTACAGATTTTTTGCTACATTGGGTTAGCAGTTTGAGGTGAACGTTTCAGATTGAGTGCGATCGAGATAAAAGTTTCTTGGATGAATTCTTTATACTAATTGTTTAGTAGTTATTCAAATAAGAATAAAGAAAATTGTAACAAGGCAGCACATAAGAATAGAGTAATGTCAACAAAACACACTGTGATGGTAGCAAAATTGTCTGCACTTAAAACAGCCACATACATGTGCACAAACATTGAGCATATAAGAGCGAGGTTAGACACAAAGCAAAGCAAAGAAATGTGCAAAAAATGTTGTACAGGTATGTATGTAAGAATAGAAAACGCAAACCGCACCATTGCAATACATGAAGACAAACACCCGATGGTGTGAAAATAAAATTCTAATAAATGAGATCCGACACTGTGGTAATAACTAGCAAATTTTTATTTCAAAGTTTAGTAAAAACACGATATTTGTCAACACAGTTTAGATTTTAAAGTCATTCTTGGGTCAATCAATCTCCTGGTGGGCCCGTTTCTTCTTCCCCCGAATGCTTCTCTTGGTGCGCTGCTTGGCATATTTTTCATCTGGGGTTTCCCGCAGCAGCAACCAGCAGAAATCAGCCATCATAGTGGTGTTCCATCTTCCTTGGTACCTTCTCTCTGCGTCCTTGATGTCCTGGTGAAACCTTTCACCTTGTTCTTCACTGTACGCCCCCAAGTTTTCGGAAAAGTAGTTCACATGGGAGTGCAAGAAATGGACTTTCAGGCTCATGTTACAGCCTTGTTCTTTGAAGGCATTGAGCATCCTGGCAACAATATCCTTATAGTTCTCATCCCGCCTGTTCCCCAAGAATTTGAGAACAACATCCTTGAAGGAATCCCAGGCTTCTTTTTCCTTCTCAGACATCGTTTCAGCGAATGCTCCATCTGAAATGAGTTTCCTTATATCAGGGCCAACAAACACTCCTTCCTTTAGCTTTGCTTCAGAAAGTCGGGGGAACTTTGAGCAAAGGTACCGAAAGTACTCACCATCTTTTGGAAGGGACTTGATGAATTGCTTAATGAGACCCAACTTACTGTGGAGAGGTGGTAATAGAATTTTATCACGAGGTACCAAGCTCTCATGAAGAACATTTTTCTCACCGGGTCTCAAATACTCCCGAATTGGCCAGTCTTTTTTCCCCCAGTGTAGGTCGCGGGCCCGGCTATCCCACAAGCAAAGGAAGCAGGGATATTTGGTGAAACCGGATTGCTGCCCTAATAGCATGGATAGAATTTTAAAGTCTCCACAAATCATCCACTTATGCTCATCATAACGAATCTTCTGAAGAATCAGGGCCAAATTCTAATATTTTTCTTGGAGAATAACAGAGTGAGCAATAGGAACTGAAGCGAATGTGTTGCTATTATGAAGAAGAACACCTTTTATGCTGTCTTTTGACGAATCAATGAACAGCCGCCATTCAGCAGGATCATACTTGAGTTTAAACTTTTCCATCACTCCGTATATATCATTGCAAAATACCAAATCTTCCTCTTTGCTGAAATACTTCAAAAATTGTGTCTCGCGGTTGCGGTACCAATAAAAAGTTGTTCTTGGTGACAATAGATTTTTCTGTTTAAGCCGAGAACCTAGCAGTTGGGCAGCATCTTTTGGGAGTCCTAAATCCCGGACTAAATCATTCAATTCAGCTTGAGAGAAAAGTTCAGGTTTCGGATCTGGTTCAGTTTCAAACTCGGAAGTACTGGACTCATCGGGAAAAGCCATCTGATGAGTCTCATCATGATCAGAACCGTCCACACAAATATGATCCAAAGATTTTGGTGGTTCAGGCACAGGTACTTCGTTGCTATGAGGCATAGGCCTAATTGCTGAGGGAAGGTTGGGGTAACTTATTACGTTCTTATTTTTTAAGTTGTATCCCTTCACAATGCAAGAGCAAAAATAGCAGTCACTGCTGTGGTCTCTTTGTTCACGCCACATCATAGGTATTCCGAAACGAAATGCTTGTTTTTTACCTTTCATCCATAAGCGTAGATCTTCCTCACATGTCTTGCACACTTTGTGAGGAGCCCACGGTTTGTCTTGATCGCCTAACTTCAAACCGAAATAGGCGAAATATACTTTTTTAATAAATGCAGAAATGTTCCTCTGCCGCTTTTTCACGGTATATTCCCCACAAATAAAACAAAAACTGTCCGAAGAGTTGACGCAACCTCTGGCTCTGTGAGCCATCACAAATACACAGCACTGCAAACTACAACTGTAGTGAACCACTTCGGAATAAAGCTGGATTACGACTGAGCAAACAAAAGGTAATAATGAACTTGCAAGAAACTGAAATTTGACAGGAACGTTCATGTCGCAACCACCCTGTTTGAGCGAGCGAACGAGGCGAGGCGAACAGGAAAGAACATGCGCCAGCGCGAGTACTGGATTTAGCCCCCCGCCTCCCAATTGTCCTGTTAATGTATAAAATGAATACAAAACACTCTAAAATATCATGAGGGAGTGTTTCTAGTTAGTTAACCATTACAACCTCTATTTTGGGCCAAGAAAATAAACTGCAGTCGGCTAAAAAGAAATTATGTGAACATTCCTTATATGGGTAAGAAATCTAATTTTGCAAGAAAACGTGACGTGATGGAACATTTTGGCTATTTTTCCTGGATTCAGCACCCCAAAATCTATAGGAATCAGTTGCAAAACTGGAGGCAGTTTTTTGGTAGTGTACCTGTGTTATGTATTAAGCGATACTTTCCCGGCTCCTTCTTTGGAATGATACCCAAAGGAGATACCACAAAATCAGTGAAAGGCTGTTCTCCGAAAGGGCCCGCTACCCTACCTAACTCAATCTCGGTTGCCAACTTATCCCGTACCAGCTGCGCAAAACGCCGAATGGAAGGCGAATTCCGGGCCTTGTTCGCCCCTACGCTACCTACTACCGGTATAGGAAACCCCTCCTTAAACCCATTCTCTAACATGCAACTTACCTGTCTCTTCGGATATCTCTTAAGCCACGGACCTAAAACATCAATCGCAACAGGAGTGGGGGCCAAACTCCACAAGCCTCTACTACTTGTGGGGGGGAACCGCGGCTCCCCCGACACTCTTTTTGACACATTTGAGTGCTGAGTGGCCCCAATTACAGATGGAGCAAGCGTGCCGGAATTTGCAATCCAGAAAGGGGCATGAAGACTGGTTGAACCGCCAGCACAATTCCCCAGCTCCCCCCCCCACTGGAGCTCTCTGCAAAACGGGGGGCACGCCCAATCGAAAGGGCCATTCCGTCCTTGCGGTAACAGACGTTCCACCTTTTGGCCCGCTCAAACTTCCGCCTACCGGTCTGATCGCCATCTGCGTCAGCCAAAGATTAATGTCTTGCGTTCCCCAGGAAAGCAGTTGATTCTCTTCCATCTTATCACAGAATTTCTCATCATAGTTGAGCCAAGCCCAACCTTCATGAGTCTGTGATGCCTCTAGGATGGAATCCGCGTAAGCCAGAAGCATACCATACTGCTCCGGATGCGAATGCCCCCAGACACTAGGAAGGCACGAGTCCAATTAACAACATTCCGCGCCACTCTCTTAACCCTACCAGCCTTCTCATCCTCCTTTCGCTTCCTCCGACTATCCCCAAACCGTTTTCGACCTTCAAGTAAACGGAAAATATCTAAGTAGCGACGCTTCATAATCTTCCTCCGAAGATTCTTCGGCACTCCCTCCCATAACTCGGAGAAAGCCACCACCGTGGACACCACTCCAACCTGTCCGGCACGTCCCGCATCTCCGCTAGCCTCGCGACCCCGGCCCAATTCGTCCGAAATAGAACCGGACGAAGACTCAGAGGTGGAAGAAGAGGATCCCGAACGCCTACGCCGATGACAAGAATGCCGCCTCCTCTTAGTCACTCGCCTCTTGCCCTTATCGGCCGACCAAGTACCACCTCTCCCCGCAGCGCCATCATCCCGTACCGCAGCGCCATCATCATGCACCGCAGCGCCAGCATCCAACTCACCTGCAGTAGTTGACGCCACCTCGGTAGCCACGCCTGTCTCCTGTCGCATCGACGCCGCAGCTTCAGTTCTTCCCCCGGTTCCGTCAGGCAAGGGGCCTCCGCCTGTGCTCGCTGTCACGCCGTCCGTCTGTCTGGCAGCAGCCATCAAAGGATGTCCCAAGTAGTGCCATCCAGTAGAAACATGTGGAGAAAAAACAGGAAAAGGCGAAGGGACACCTGCCATAGCCCACGGTGACTGCCATGCCCCTAGTCACTCTGCCTGGGAAGAGCCTTGACCCCCGCCCTGCCAATGTGCCCAAGCTGGCGAGGAACCCACCCCCGCAGCAGCCGATAAACCCCCTAGACTTGCCGCCTCAAAACCCGTACCGCCCCCCTGCAGGTTTTCACCCTCACCACTCACCGCAGGAACCGGGCCAACACCCGGGCCCCCGAAGGACCCGTGAGCCACTCCAAGCCCCAAGGCACCTCTGGCCAGCCCCCTAGACCTGCCTCAACTACCCCGAGCTACAGGGTCAGCAGACGCCCCACTCCGCACCTGCCCCTCCTGCCCTGAACCTCCTACAGAGCTAGCACCCCGTCTGGATGCCCCGCTACGGCTAGGAGCTCTGCCCCTGACACACACACCCCCCCCCCCCCCGCCCTCTGGCGCCGGGAGCGGCTGGCCCATGGGGCCCACCACCATACCCAGACACCCCTCTGCCCACCTGATCCCGTCACCCGTCAGGCCCCAAGGAAGCTGCCCCACCTGCCCCAGTACATCTCGTGCTGCCCTTAACAGACCCTTTACTCTGTCTGGGGCCCCCCTTTTTTCCTCTGCCCGACATGGCAGGCATAAAGCTGGAGGAACCCTATAAATTCTAGTTAATTTAATTATGTATTTGTCTTGTCCCTTTTCTTCTTTTTTTTTTTTTTTTATATATCCTTAATTACCCTGCACAACCCAGCCTACTGCAAACCGTAGGTGTTAAATATATATAGAGAGAGGTTTTATAAATAATGGGAACCACTTGCCTGCAGGAATAACCTCCTGCCGCTCAGCCCGGGCCGCTGCCGTCAGCCAAGAAAAACTGCCGTCACCGAAAACGCTGCTGTCCGACTCCCCGGCTGCGGACACACTGCCCGACAACTTTCCTTCTTCCTCCCGCCGCTCCACAAGGTAGGATTCACCAGCCAGCTCCCTCCAACACGTCCGGCGCCTCCAGCCTCACACCGCAAACGGCTGGAGCAGCGCCGAGTCCCTGCACCACCCCCCCTCGCTGCCCAAGGTCCCAGCCCTCTCATTGGCTCCCGCGCGTTTCAAATGCCACGGGAGCCAATGAGGCCGCCGGACCACGCGGTACTCACCCCGTCCCGCTTGCCGCCGGAACGCGGGGGCGCAATCGGACTGCCACCCCCCCGGTTAGAAGCAGCCACGGGAACGGGGGCCCGCGGCCTTACATTTCCCATGGGGAAGAAAGAGTCTTTAGGGGAACCTCAGCCTATGGTTATCTTGAATGTCTCTGCTTTATTGGAGGATTCACAACTGGAGTCAGTGACCACAGCAACATTGCTAGTTACCTGTGCATTATTAGTTAATCATGACTGGATACTGAAGCTTTTGTTCCAAAAAAGGAAAGTTCCTTTTCTCGGACCAACTATGAGTGTCTCCCCAAGTCTTGCATGAGAGACACAAAAATGTAGAAGAGAATTTCTCCTTTTAAAGTCAGGTGTCCTTCAGCTGGGGGCACTTTTCTTACTTAAATTTCCTTACAAATGTCTAGTCAAATATAATTCTGTTAATTATGTTTTTTACCTGCTTAATGAATGGTTATCCTTTATTAATGCTAGACATCAAACTAGTTCTCCATCCGACCATCCTGAGTTTTAAGATGCTTATATAAGTTGTATACTAGGGCTTCAAGATACTGGCCATTTTTTTTACTTTTTTACCCCAAATGTTTTTTTTCCCTTATTCCATTCTAGGATCATGTCTCCCCTTTCAATTTGAGGGCTTACAGAATATAGCAATGTGTCTTTTACTCTGATATTTTTATTTCAATTTTGTGTATTTTCTTTCTTTTTTTCTAAACAAGTGGATGCTTGGATTTGTATTTGAAAATACAATAAAATTAAATTAAATTAAAATAAAATAAAAGTCATCTGCCATTTGGGTGCCTAGTCTCCCAATTTATCAGGATCCTCTTGCAATTTGTTACACTTTTGTTGTGTTTTAACAACTTTGAATAATTTGGTGTCATCTGCAAATTTGATCACCTCACTCTTTCTTCCCATTTCCAGGTCATTTATAAATATGTTAAAAAGCAGCAGACCCAGCACTAATCCATGGGGTACTCCACTCCATTGAGAAAATTGGCCATTTAGCCCTACCCTCTGTTATCTGTCTTTCAAGCAGTTCCTAATCCACAATAGTACATTACCTTCTATCCTATGGCTTCTTAATTTTACCAAGGGGCATGTTTACTAAAACCCCGTTAAAGTGCGGGCCGCGGTAGTGTGTGGGTGCCATATAAGGAGTGGGCGTTTCCTGCTGAAGAAGAAAATCCGGAATTTACATATGCGCTACGGTGCGTGGCGCCCTTGTGCGCCCCGCACATTAGCGCATCAGATAGCTGCGCAGGAGGCATAAGTGGCACGCTGATGTGCACACAGAAGAACAGAGCCAAAGCACAATGGTCAAGGCACTTAGCAATGGTACAGAGATCAGGAGTTCAATCCCCCACAGTGCCCAATGAAGACAGCTGGCTGATGCATTAGTTTATGAGGCATATTAATACTGGGCAGCATAAGGCGGCAAGCTAATGTTTTTGGCGGCATATTAATACTGGGCGACATAAGGCGGCACGCTAATGTTTTTGGCGGCATATTAATACTGGGCGGCATAAGGCGGCGCGCTGATGTTTATGGAGGCATTATAATACTGGGCGGTATAAGTGGCGCGCTGATGTGCACACAGAAGAACAGAGCCACAGCACAATGGTTAAGACACTGACCAATGGTACAGGGATCAAGGGCTCAATCCCCACAGTGCTCAATGAAGACAGCTGGCTGAGGCATTGAAATAATGGGCAGCATAAGGTGGCATGCTGGTGGGTATAAGGCAGTGCGCTAATTTTCTAGGAGGCATTTCAATATGGAGAGGCATAAGGTGGCACGCTGATGAGCAAACCAAAGAGCAGAGCCACAGCACAATGGTTAAGGCACTTACCAATGGTGCAGGGATCAGGGGTTCAATCCCCCACAGTGCTCAATAAACAAGGCTGGTTGGGGTATTACTTTAGGAGCCAGTCTAATATGGGGTGGCATAAGGCAGTGCACTGATAGGCATTAGGCAGTGTGCTATTGATTTAGGAGGCTTTTTAATATTGGGCGGCATCAGGCGGCGCGCTGATGTGCAGGCACAGGAATAGAGCCACAGTACAATGGTTAAGACACTGACAAATGATGCAAGAATCAGGGGTTCAATCCCCCACAGTGCCCAATGAACAAGGCTGGCTGAGGCATTGCATATTATGGGGAAGATTGCTTTAGGAGGCATTTTATTTCTATTTTAATTATCATTAATAGCAAACGCACTCTAAAATCGTGTTAACATAAGGCGCCCTATAAGGCACATTTTAAAGTGCACTGTCAGCCAAGGCACCCTAGAATGTTGCTTATAGGGCGCTTTAGAGGGTGCCGTATGAGGTACCTCAAGGTCAGAGTACTGTTTTTTATGGCAGCACTGTGCAGTTTAAGGAATGAAAGGCATAAGTAGGTGCGCTGATAGGCAAGGAGGAGCAGCAGTGGAGCACAATGGTTAAAGCACTGACTACTGATACAGGGGTCATGAGTTTGCTCCCCAGTGTGCCTAATACATAAGGCTGGCTGTGGCATCAGCTTTGCATTGTACATATTTTTTCCTGCAGCACTATATTTTTATTTTATTAATTGCTGGCAGCAAACACGCCCTCACGTGCCGTAATTGAAGGTGCCGTATAAGGCACCCTATAAAGCACTCCATAGGGCACATTATAAAGTGCACTGTCCGCCACAGCACCCTAAAATGTCCCCTATAGGGCACCCTATAAATTGCATCACAGGATAATGTATAGTGCACCTTATATGGACGGGAACCATAAGGTGCCCTATAGGGCGCCCTATAAAGCACCCTCAGAGGCACCTTATGGGTACAGTACGCTGAGGGTGTTTTTGCTGGCATCAAATTATGTACATTAAAAAAAGATAATGCATTGGACAACCCTATCAAATAACCCCACTGTGGGTTTGAACCCATGACCTCTGGCTTCACAGGCAGTGAAGTAACCATTGGGCTATAACTCTATAGCTGCTAGTGAGCCCATGGCTGGCTGCAGAGAGCCTGCAAGTCACCACACAGACAGTCTGCTGTGGTCACCAGGATAGGGTTAGCCCACCCATACACATGATGCACTGCACATGCAAATCAGCTGTCCACAGATAAACACAAGATGGGCAATGCACCCCCACACCACCTCGGCCTGGTAGGGGGTACTGACCGTGTGTTTTACTGGTACAGAGTAGCAACACACCGTCACATTGTGCGGGTACTGTGCTCACCCTGAGGGTGCAATGAGGCGCCCAGGACCAGGTCCACAACACCTTCCATGGCTGAAAGAGGCCATGCCGGAGGTCCAAATCAGTGTTCATGTGTGAGATAGGTAGTTTCTACACAAACACCTTTGATATCTCTGTCTGTTTCAGTCAGGTGTAACCCCGATGGACTCCTAGGTGGGCTATGTACCACCACCACCCCCCTCCTCCAGGGCTGAGGGTGGCAAACAGGGTCTCCTAACAATAGATCTACATTCTACTTCCCTGCAAAGGTGGCAGTAGAGGGGACCATCAACCCCTGTCCTGCTAAGGAATAGACACCCCACAGGGCAGTCAATGCAGTTCTATACACATCCATAACACAATAGCAGACAGACATTAGGCCTGAATATGGTAAGCTGCAGCCCACCACTGTCTGATATTCCCCTGCAGCAAGTCATCAGCCACTGCACCCTGCAATCCACTCCATCAAGACACATACCAGCTGCAAACAGTGTGCTAGTTAGTCCATAGTGCATGATCCCAGTGGAGATGCATGCACCCAGAACTGGGATGTCAGCATACACAGCAAGCAGATAAGTCAGTGACTGGGCCCCAAAAGGAAACCCATATCTATCACATGAGAGAAACACTATATAGCACTATGGTGGTGCCTAGCCATGCTGTGGTCACTGCACAGTCAGGGTGAGAGTGATCTCTCAGCAGGACATACTGAGGTCACCCTGTCTGTGTAGGTGGTGGCCGGGCACTAAAATGTCCCAGTCAGTGCCCTATGCCCTGTGCAGATGCACCCTGGCCAGGCCACCCTGTCCGGCCTATACCCATGGTACCTTGCTCCTCATTATGCACATTGGCAGCCCAATACTGGCAACATTGCTGGCAGTGTGGGCTGTGGAAGGTGTTTGCAGCCACCACACACTGGATAGACAGACAGCCACCCCCACACCTATGCCAGCATTGTGCTACTATAGAGGAGTTCAGCAGCCATACCCACCACACCAGTCCTGGGCACAGTACAGGCATGGATATGGTACGCAATACTGTTGGGGGTCACTCCCCAGGGTGGTAAACACTGTCAGAGACCAGACCTGCAGCACACACTGCAGACATCAGAATGATTGTTATGGTGGAGCTCAATGAGCAAAATGTGCTTAACGTAGGAATTGATATCTGCCAGTTATCATGGGAAACATTTGATAGCTGTGTACCATATACCCAGGTGTAGGGTGGCATTGCTAAGGTATGCAACTGCTAGTATTGGGAGATACAGGCAGGGCCCAATGTCCTGCCTTTCCAGGAGGCATTGGCCAATGGGGCCTGTGGGTGTGTGTGTCGGTGTGTCTGGCCCTGTTGGCTGCTGCTTTACGGCAGAGTTTCCCAACTCCAGTCCTGGTGTTCCAAACACTGTTCGGGTTTTCATGCTGTCCCTCATAAATATGCATGAGCTACATCTGCATACCATGGGGATGGTGCATAGATATGCAGCACAGGCATCTTTATTAGAGGCAGCATGGAACCTGAATGGTGTGGGGCCCTCCAGGACTGCATTTGGGAGACTCTGCTCTAGGTAATGCGCCTGTTTATGGTGTCTGTGTTTGGTGTGGTAAAATATAGGCGTATTAACCATGCGTATGTTCTCAGCAATAAAGGTTTATCCTTACTATCACGGTTTAGTTGTGGGAAAAATATGTGGACAGGATTGGCAGTGGCCCCGACTGGCCTTTGAACCTGTGACCTTCTGTTCTTGCACACACTGTCTGTGTGCACTGCACCACCGTGTTGCCACAGATATGCTGCATTCCCTGGGGAGTCCATGACTGTACTTCTGACAGAGCCTGTCTGTTGCGGTGAACGGTGTCAGCCTGCACAGGCGTAGGCCACTGTGTGCTGTGGCTTGCAGCCACTGGCCCCTCCACCACCTGTACCCTTCCGCCAACATGCAGACATGTCCTTATCTTGGAGAAGCATATGACCTGATTGAGTTGTGGCACTCCAGGACTGCATTTGGGGGACTCGGCTGTAGATAATGCCCATTGTTATGGTCTGTGTGTGGTGTAGGGTAAAATATGGGTGTTTGAACCATGCTTATGTTCTCTGCAATAAAGGAGTGTCCTTACTATCACTGTTTAGTGGTGGGTAAAACTATGGGGGCTGGGTTGGCAGGAGCCCCAGCTGGGATTTGAACCTGTGCCTCTCTGGTTTTACAGGCACTGGCTGTGTCTTTTACACCACACTGTGGCCACAGAGACAGTGCAGTCACTGGTGATAGGAATCCTGGCTGGACGAGTCAGAAACCCTGCTCTGCACAATTTTACTGTGGGCTCATTTACCTTGTACGGAGACAAAAGTGCAAATAAGCCTCAAAAATGACCTCGGAAAAAGGGGCAAAAACCCATGACCAAGCTGGGCAACAGTGATATCACTGGGCAACCATAAAAAACACTCCCAGGAAAGCTCCAATAAAATGAAATGATTTTTGAAAGGGTCTACGGAGCGTAGACCCTTCCAAAAATAATTTCCTTTTTTTGGAGATTTCCTGGGAGTGTTTTTTATGGTTGCCCATTAATATCACTGTTGCCCAGCTGGATTATAATTTTTTATGAATTTGTTGTGGTCATTTTCAATTTATATTTGCTATTTTGTTCTGTGCACATGTATCACACTGCTCACGTTTTGCGGGTTTCCCGGTTTTGCTGTACATTGCTAACGGAAATGGTTTCTCTTCCCTTTAAATCGGCTCTAACGCGAGGGTTTCACTTGCGGTATTTTATTTGCCGAAATTCAGCCCTGCTCCTGTGCGGGGAGCCTCTCCCCTCCCACTCTCCACCCATTGACCCCGTCCCCCTGCCCCTCGGGAGCCTTCCTTCGCCCTCGACATGCCTTTCCACGCCTCTATCGCACATCAGCGCGCCCCGCTCTTGTGCGGGCGGCGTGCACTTGTGCAGGCGGCGCACACGCGTGCAGGGCACCAAAAATGCACTATTAGCGTGTGCTAAGGTACCTTAGCGCACGCTCAAGTGCGCCCCACACAATTGCGCGGTTTAGTAAACATACCCCCAAGAGTCTCTCATGAGGAACTTTGTCAAAGGCTTTCTGAAAATTAAGATTATGAATTGCAGACAGTGACGCCAAGAGGTTTGAATAAGGAGTTGGACTGGCAATGCATTCTATAGGGCATGTCGATCACCTCATCATTACATTTATTCAATCTTTTTGGTGGGTCATTACATTTCCATTGTTTTGAGCCCAATTTTTATAAAATATGTGGAGTTTCTGCCTTTGGCAGGAACTGATGTTAGAACAGGAATAGTGGGGTTGGACGTCCAACCCATGCTCAGGGCCAGAATGCAATTCAGGGGCCCAGCGCTCCCCGCATGTATACCTGGAACAGTCTACTTGACTCAGTATGTCAGGCTCCATCTCTGGTCCTGTTCAAATGCAGGCTGTAAAGCCACTTCTGTAAGGCTGTTTTTGGATTCAGACCCCCCTTATTTTCCAGTTTACCACCCTTATGTGTTATAGCCAGTTCCTCTTAGTTTTATCCCAGTCCCCTGTTTGTTGTGCTTGTCCGTTTTTCTGCCCTGAACACATTGCAAACTATTAAGTAGAGACTCTCTTTTACATGTATGTGTACACCACTGCTTATGCTTTGTAGCTCTGGACAAATGAAACTGTAAGTAGGAAAAGAGGCAGTGGAATGCTGTTTTCTTTGGTGGTAGTGGGGGTGGGGGGGCAAGCTCTGCCCCTAGGCCAACCAGACTGCATGAGGCTGTGCTTGCCCACAGGCAGGAGTAGGGGAAGCTGCAATCGCGGCAGTGAAGTTTAATGGAGCCAAGGCTCATGCAGCCCACCCATTTTCGATGCCTATGAGTGGAAATAGTAGTAGTAGCTTTAGTGCTGAGCTCTAGCACAAGGCTTTTGCACTGAATCCATTGCGATTTATCATTTATTTTGCACAGTGATCAAGATTAGTACTCTAGAATATAAGCTTATACAGAAGGTTAAGTATATGTAGTGTCTATCATTCCTATTCAGATCACAGAGCATGGATGATTCTCACGCTAACTGTGCAACTCGAATTAGGTTTATGAGTGGATGGGCTAGGGGCAGAGTGGGCATGGTGAGCTCGGTGCAGTTAGCATGCGGTATTAACCCAATATTGATTGCATTAGCATGGGTTCACCTACCGCCACCTCAATAGGTGGCATTAAGTGTGCCCACGCTAGGACAGGGCTCAGCATTAACTTCTGGGAATATGCCTTCCACACCCCTGAATGTTAACACAGAGGTGTTGCACCTAACATGCCATAGTTTCAGTGCTTTTGGCATGTTAGGTGCAACACCCTAGTGCCCGTTAATAAAAGGGCCTCATAGAAATAAAAGAGATGTAGATACTTTACACATGTTAAAACCTTTAGTAACACGCACCATAGTTTTAGGGAGAAATTGTTGTTTTATGCATTCCCCCTTCTTCTGTTAACTCAATTATTAGTACTCAGTGTTTTGTTGTCCTTTTGAATGCTTTTTAAGGGATGTTAGTATGTCTGAACTTGTTTAGTTTTTCAGCTGGATACATGTGTTATTGTAAACCACCATGACATCAAATTGAGCCTATGGCAGTATACCAAATGCCTCAAATAGGTAAATACTGCCCGTGTGCTGCAGAAGGGATTCCCAAGTCCCGGAGACAGAGCAGAATCATGCCCTATGTGTTGGAAGAGGGATCCCACAGTCACTGGCACAGGACAGGGGCTGCAAGTCACAGACACAGAATGCCAGCCCAGCATACTCACAAAGCACTGAAGTAGGGGTTGCATTAAATAGTTCCAGGATACCAGGAACAAAGAGCACGACCACGGCTAAGTTACTGTTCATTTTTATTAGAGAAATGAGTCACCATGGTAGCAATCGTACTGAAATAAGTCAGGTGATAATTGGAAGTGGAACTATAACTTTCAGAGATATGGCAAATCAACAAGTAGTTGTGGCTGATGCAAGGGTGGGAACTAGGAAGAAGCGCAAGTTACCAAAATAATTAGGCTGTATGTTGTCACCAAGGGAATACCCTAAAAAGTATTTGTGTGATCGCATTTGCTTATCCTGTTAAAATTCACACAGGCAAATTTTAGATAGTAAGTGGAGGTCGCAATTGAGATGTCGGGGTTGGGGCATACGTATTTCTGGCAGTATTTTAGAAAAATCTTTTCCAAATGTTGAATACATGTATTTGCCACTACGTAGAATGTCAGGCTCTATCTTTGGCCCTTTTGAAACCCAGGCTAAAAACTCACCTCTTCAAGACTGTTTTAGGATCCTGATCTGCTTAGTCTCCTGCTCTTCAACTGTGTTTCCTTACCATTGCCCTAGACCAGCGATGGCGAACCTATGGCACGCGTGCCAGCTGTGGCACGCGAAGGCCTTGCAGCTGGCACGCGGGCAATAGGTCCGCAAAAAAAAGAAAAAAGCTGTCTCTGACTGCTGCCGCGGACGCGGCAAGGGCAGAATGCAGCGTCCCGCGGGGCCCCCTCCGCCCCTCTGCAAGAGCTTTCAGATTCGCGAGGGAGAGCGTCTCCCTCGCGTCTCTGTTAAGCCCGCAGGGGCTAATGGGAAATTTCCCATCAGCCCCTTTAGACGCGAGGGACTGATGGGAAATTTCCCATTAGCCCCTGCGGGCTTAACAGAGACGCGAGGGAGACGCTCTCCCTCGCGAATCTGAAAGCCCTTGCAGAGGGGCTTAGCGGGCGGAGGGGCCCCGCGGGACATTGTAATCTGCCGCGGCAGCAGCCAGAGCCTGCTTTTTTTTTTAAAAAAATTTGCCGGGGGGGGGTTAGGACTGCTAATGGGCAGGAGGAGGGGGGGGGGGTTAGGACTGCTAATGGGCAGGAGGAGGGGGGGGGTTAGGACTGCTAATGGGCAGGAGGGGGGGGTTAGGACTGCTAATGGGCAGGAGGGGGGGGGGTTATGACATCTAATGGGCAGGGGGGGGGGGTTAGGACTGCTAATGGGCAGGAGGGGGGGTTAGGACTGCTAATGGGCAGGAGGGGGGGGTTAGGACTGCTAATGGGCAGGAGGGGGGGGGGGTTAGGACTGCTAATGGGCAGGAGGGGGGGTTAGGACTGCTAATGGGCAGGAGGGGGGGGTTAGGACTGCTAATGGGCAGGAGGGGGGTGTTAGGACTGCTAATGGGCAGGAGGGGGGTGTTAGGACTGCTAATGGGCAGGGGGGGGTTAGGACTGCTAATGGGCAGGGGGGGAGGGTTAGGACTGCTAATGGACAGGAGGGGGGGGTTAGGACTGCTAATGGGCAGGAGGGGGGGGTTAGGACTGCTAATGGGCAGGAGGGGGGGGGTGTTAGGACTGCTAATGGGCAGGAGGAGGGGGGTGTTAGGACTGCTAATGGGGAGGAGGGGGGGTGTTAGGACTGCTAATGGGCAGGAGGGGGGGTGTTAGGACTGCTAATGGGCGGGGCGGGGGGGGTTTAGGACTGCTAATGGGCAGGAGGGGGGGTGTTAGGACTGCTAATGGGCAGGAGGGGGGGGTGTTAGGACTGCTAATGGGCTGGGGGGGTTAGGACTGCTAATGGGCGGGCGGGGGGGGTAGGACTGCTAATGGGCTGGGGGGGTAGGACTGCTAATGGGCTGTGGGCTGATGGGGGCTGTCTGGAAATGGGGTGATGGGGTTTAGGGCTGGAAGTGAGTTGATGGGGGGGGCTAGGACTGGTATTGGGTTGGGGGGTTGCTAGGACTGGAAATGGGCTGATGCAGGGACTAGAAGGGAATGGATGCTGGGTGAGGCTGGAACTAGAAGGGAGCTGATGTTGGGGGAGGATTAGAATGGGATGGGGCTGGGAGAGTAAAATGGAGAGGGGAAAAATATTTTGTGTGGGAGGGATAAAAAATCTACAATTGGCCGGGTATTGGGAGAGTAAGTGGGGATTGAGGATGGAGGGGTAAAATTTGAGTGGATGAAATAGGAATGAGGAAAGAGCAAAAGGAGAAAGATTAGTATGTTAAAGCGGATGTAGAGAGAGAGAGAATGGAAAAAAAAACTAGAAGAGAGAAGAAAGGACAAATGGACAGCAGATGATGGAGAGTTAGCAGAAAACATGAAGAAACCAGAAGAAAGTGGCTGGAGCAATTGCAACTGAGCTGAGGTATTCTGTTTATGTAATTCCTTTTTGACATTGCCACTTGTTCTCTTTCCCCAGTAGGTCATGTATTGTTATTGTCTGAAATGTATTGGTTTAATATTTGCAGTGTTGCCTTTTGATAGGTATGGTGTGGTGCTTTGTGAGTCCTGGTAGTGCTGTTAGGATACGGCGGGTTTGCTATTGGTTCTAAATGGGCAGTGTTTGTAGTAGTTCCTAATGTGCCTGGCGGTTGGCACTGGATTATAGTAATGTAGAAATCTTTTAGTCTGTCTTTATCCATACACTCATTAAGAGACATGTTTACTAAAAGTTAGTGTATGTTAGCATTATGCAAATATTTATGCAAATTGACGTGCTGGCACTTTGAGGAAATTCTTTGGTTTTGTGCGGCAGTTTGGGCACTCGGGCTCAAAAAGGTTAGCCATCACTGCGCTAGACCTATCCTAGTCCCCAGCTGTTGTGTTATCTGTC
The DNA here is from genome assembly GCA_033557465.1 of Ichthyophis bannanicus. Classification (NCBI taxonomy): domain Eukaryota; kingdom Metazoa; phylum Chordata; class Amphibia; order Gymnophiona; family Ichthyophiidae; genus Ichthyophis; species Ichthyophis bannanicus. The sequence goes on along the minus strand of CM066031.1, from coordinate 1,579,738,874 downwards.
TTGAGTAGACTAAAAGCTCTGATAAGCAGCGACTGTCTCTTACATGTCTCTGTACAGTGTCTGAAAGCAACTTCTCCAGAACTATACACAGTACAACTGCTGAATGAGTTTCAATTCCAGAGAAGTAAATTAAGAGGAAACAGAACAAGTTTCAAAATGCATGCTCTAAGCATTGCACAAAAGCATGTGAGGGGGAGTGTGTGTTTCACTGAGCATGTAACTGCAGAGGTAATGAATAACTGAATAGGTTGTGTGAGTGACCGCAAGTTTTGTGCAAGTGAGTAGCTAAGGGAATGGCAAGGAAATGGTACAAGGGGGTACTTGTGTGCGGGAGAGGTTTTGTATGCGGAGGATGAATGGTCCTTCCCCACTCCTTACTCCTCCCCTCCTTCTATTCTTCCACCTCTCTTCTCCCCTCCCCTTTTCTCTCCATTTCCTTCTCTTCCCCTTCTTCTCTCCTTCACTTTCTTTCCACTTTCCTCTTCTAATCTTCCCTCTTCTTTCTCACAGCACCTTTTTATCTCTTCTAACCCTCCCTTCCCCTCCCTCTAAATTCCTTCTCTACACAGCTCACAGGATGGAGGAGTAGCCTAATGGTTAAAGCATTGGCTTGGTAGCCATATAGACCAGGGTTCAATTCCAACTAGCACTCCTTGTGACCTTGGTAAAGTCACTTAACCCTCTATTTCCTTGGAAAAATGGCTTGGCAATCTATTTCTGGTCACACTGTCAAGAAAATGCTGGTTTGCCAGGAGTTGGCACTAACTTGAAGGTGCATTATGCATACCCACCTCACACATCTCTAGTCAGGTCAGAGTCACTTGCTTTGTCTGTGCCTTCCCACATTCTGCATTGGGGCACTGCTCCCCTGGTCAGGCTTGTGTGGGCATGGGAGGGAAGATCCCTGTGCCATCACACCAAGGAGCCAGACTCCAGATATATCACCAATCTTGCAGCTTTCATTGATCCTTGCCTGGGTATGGATGTAGGCCGCATGGGTCAATCTGGGGAATGTTGGCACTATATCAGTCATGTCTCCCAGTGCCTGGCACAACGGAGGTATGGCTGCTCTATCATACTGCCAACAATGTATGATCTTATTAGAGTATCCTATGAAAAATAACCCAGAAAGAATCTGCATAGGTTCCCTATGGCTAAATGTCACAACATATTCCTGTCAATAATTTATTTATTTACTTATTTATTTAACAGGTTTTCTATACCGCCTTTGTCCAAAGCAGTTTACAAAGAACAACATAACAATCCCAGTAGAATTGTTTTACATTAAACAAGGGGAAAACAACTTGGAGATAAATATGGGGTTAACTATGGGAAGGGAATGAACTAAAGCAGCACTAATACATGCTTAATAGCAACACCAATGGTCTCAAAAATATGATTTATGGGCATGCATCAGTGCTGCTTTAACTGTTGAATGCCCTTATTCTGAAGGTCCCTTATTATTGACAGGGATGTGTTATGACATTTCTCTATAGAGAAACTTCTCTGATTTTGTCTGCTTGATCACACTGACACCTGGTAATGCTGCGGTCATCCATACAGTCCAGGTACTGGCCAGGTGTTCATGTGCCCCCTGAATTGCAGATGAGCGCACCAGATCCCTCCGTGCACCCCTCAAACCACACACACACACACACACACACACACACACACACTCTCTCTCACTTTCATTCACAATAACATATTTCTGCCAAAAAGATGCTCTGAACCTATACATAATAGCTATGAGGGAGGAGTGGCTCAGTGGTTGGGACAGGTTACCTCAGGACAGAAGGCCAGGGGTTCAATTCCCACATGGGGACAAGCAACTTCTGGCCAGAGGGACTGGGGTCTGTAGTCCCATGGCCACTCCTTGTGGCCTTGGGCAAGCCACTTAACCCTCCATTGCCTCAGGTACACTTAGATTGTGAGCCCTTCAGGGACAAGGGAATAAAAATTACCTATTAGTAGACATGTAAACCACACTGATTCTAAAGAGCGTGGTATAATAAATAAATATGACATGACATAATAGGATAGGGTACCAAGAATCCTTCCCCTACTATCTCTACATCAGCAGTCCCATTTTTAGAACATGGGAATTGTTAGGGTCCCCTAGATTGGCTCCTTTAGCATAAAAGCACATTTCAGCATTGCCATAATACACACAATTGCTCTTCTTAATATTTCTGTAAGAGTGTTATTAATGTTTCTTTACCTTTACACCATTCCCTCACCTCTGCTCTCTATTCCATAAAACTGCACCTTGTGTTTATGCAGACTGCAGTCACACCATTCAAAACATACTTGTCACAACCATTCTTCGATATTGAACGCATTGCAGAGAAGAGCAATATTTTTTCTAAGTCCTTTCTTTATTCCATGTTTCAGCAGGAATAATGTAGACATTTCCGGAACACACTTAATACATACAGGACCCTTTCCTGAATACGCTTTATCTGTCTCCACGACTGACCATGCCCCTATTCCACCCCTTCTGGGCATGTTCTGAGATCCCCATGCTAGCGCCATGTACATGCACATTAGTATTGTGGCCATCATCTCCCTCCTTATCTGAACACAGAGTCTTTTGTAAAATATGTATATTGGCATGCAGGTGCAAATGTGTATTTGCTGGCACATATGGCCATTTTAGAAACCTACTCATGCAGAAAAAAAGTGGCGTCAGGGCTCTAGACATGTAAACGCAGGCATCTATATATGTGGGTGCTGAATATGCAAAATACACATGCAGTTTCTGGTGCATATGCATATATGTACCGCATTGTAAAAATGTAGTGTAGACAACTGCAAAGTAGTTTACATGGGGAAAATAATCCCAACTACAGGCACAAAATGCTGGGTGGAGTTAGGAGTCATCGCCCAAGAAAAGATCTTGGAGTGATTGTGGACAATACCTTAAAATGTTCATCCCAGTACGCTACAGTTACCAAAAAAGCAAATAAAATGGTAGGGATCAGGGCCGTACCAAGCCAGAATTGCGTCCCTTGCACCTCCATCCAGCCACTTTCTGCTCTTACCTTGCTGCTGCTGCCCTCTGTTTTCTTCACAGCGGGACCGGCAGCAGGGCAAGAACAGAAAGTGGATGGACAGAAGTGGAGGAGAGGGCACACACCCGATGTGCAAGTCGCCGGCACTTTAAGCAGATCTGTCCCCTCTCTGCTCTGATGTCATGTCAGAGGATGGAGAGACCAGACCTGCTTAAAGTGCCACGAAAAGGCTTGAGGGATGCATTTTGGCTGCCTGCTGCTGTCCAGCCACCACTGAGAGAAGAAGAGGTGGCAGCAACAGGGCAACAGCAGGCAGCCGAAATTTATTTAGCTGTATTTAGCTGTATTTATTTAGCTGTATTTATATCCCGCTTTTCACCTGGTCAAAGCGATCAATTGGGGGATACATTTAACACGAGGGGATATGAGACACATACACTAATACTTACAGGGAATGCGCCCCTTAAGCCTTTGCGCCCTGTGTGGCCGTACCGCTCACACAGGGCTAGGTGCAGTCCTGGTAGGGATTATTCAGCCTTGGTGGAGAACAAAATTAAGATTATCCTGATAGGTATAAGGCAATGGTTCTCACCTCATTCACTGGGGCACACCCATCCAATTGGATTTTCAGGATATCCACAATGAATATAAATGCATATTCATTGTGAACATCCTGAAAACCCAACTGGATGAGTGTGCCCTGATGACTGGGCTGAGGACCACAGGTCTATGGTACCCTAAATATTGTGGGTGTTTCTGGCCATCCCATCTCAAAAAGGATGTAGTGGAACTAGAAACATTTTACAGAAGGATGACAAAAATGATCCAAGGGGATGGAATATTTATCTTAAGAGGAAAGGAGTACACAAGTTAGGGCTGTTCAGCTCGGAAGAAAAGATGGCCAAAAGGGAATATGATAGAAGCTTATAAAATTAGTAGTGGATTGGAAAGGTTAAAAAGGAAACAGTTGTTTAACCTTTCAAACAATACTAAAAGAAGAGGATGATCCATTAAACTAATCACCAGCAGATTGAAATCAAATTGTACAAAGTTTTTTTCATGCAGCTGTTGCCAAAGAACATGGTCAAGGCGACTAACATAGCAGGATTCAAAAGAGATCTGAACAAGTTCTTAGAGGAAAAGTCCAAAAATATAATTTGCCAGGTAGATTTGGGAAAGCCATCACTTATCTCTAGAAATGAACTATGAGAAATGTAATCTACCCTTCGAGATCTACCAGGCAGGGTCAGCAGGACACTTTTTAATGGAGGGGCCAAACAAACGAGCCTCTGGCCCTCCCACCCCCACCCCCTAAGCACGCTAATTGCTGAAACTGTGTAAGGCAAAATATTGGATGGGCCATCCCCCCAGTGGCCCGCCCCTTTCAGTTGCCTATACTGCCAGCTATTGTGATTTAGACTGGCCATTGTCAAAGATAGAATGCTAAGCTCACTGGACCTTCATCTGACTCACTGTGGCTTTTTTAATGTTTTTATGACAGGCAGGGGATCCCCTGGAAAGGTTTTATTTTGTTTTGCATTTTTTTTCTATTTTACAGGAGAGATCTGAAGAGAAGGAAGATGGCCTCAGCCTCTCCTTCCTTATGCTGTCTCCCTACACAAAGGTTTCTGTACATATTCAGATGAACAGACAAAAAGGCACATGCATTGAGCCTCGACAATAGTTGTCTGATATGAAACATGTCTCAAAAGTACAGTTCGCAAATAGATTATTTTATGCAGTTGATATTTTCTAAAAATGTGCTCTGAAAACCCTTGTTCTCTGTTTCATCAGGCCCCAGGTATCTGCAGCAGCTTACGACAGATTCTGAGGCAACGTTAGAAAATTATGCAGCATTTTTGTTTTTATCTTCCACTTTCTTCTTTTCTTTTTTTCAGGTCCCCTCTCTCCTCCAGTTTCTAAGCCTGCATAGTTACTGTGCTAATATTTATTATTTTAAAAGTTTTTATGACTCTCTAATCCTCTTTTGTATTTAACATAAAATTCAATGAGGTCAATTTTCCAAACAATTTTTGTGGTCAGCAATGGGTGCCGGACAAATAAGTGGTTTGTGCTTAAAATAGACTAAGGGGTCTGTTTACTAAACATTCCTAACGTGCGGGGCCGTGCTAGTGTGCCTGTGCCATATAAGGAGTGGGCGGTTCAGGCAGAAAATAGAAAAAAAACGGTAGTAAGCAACCGGATGTGTGTGCGTCGCGCTAATGTGCGGGGGTCGACATTAGCGCGTGGAAAGGCAAAGTGGCACGCTGCTGAGTATACAAAACAACAGAGCCATGGTACAATGGTGAAGACACTGACCAATGGTGCAGGGGCCATGGGTTCAATCCCCCAGTGTGCGCAACGACAAAGGTCAGCTAAGGCAGTAATTGTAATGATTAACATTGTTTTAGGAGGCAAATTAATTTGGAACGGCATAAGGCGGCGCACAGTTATTTTTGGGCGGCAGAAGGCGGCGCACAGTTATTTTTGGGCAGCAGAAGGCGGCGCACTGGTCCCCTTGGGCGGCAGAAGGCGGCGCGCTGATAGGCACAAGGCGGCGCGCTGATGCACAAGCACAGGAACAGAGCCACAGCACAATGGTTACAACACTGACCAATGGTGCAGGGATCAGGGGTTCAACACCTCACAATGCCCAGTGAAAAATGCCTGCTGAGGCAGTATGTAGTATGCTGTAGGAGGCTGTATAAATTTATTTTGTTATCACTACTAGCAAACGCACTCTCCCAGCATGTTAACATACGGCGGCCCATAAGGCACATGTTACAGTGCACTGTTCGCCAAGGCACCCTTGAATGACCCCTATGGGGCAGCATGTATGTTGCGACACAGGATAATGTATAGTGCACCCTATAGGGATGGCAACCATAAGGTGGCCTACAGGGCGCCCTATGAAGCACCCTCAGAGGCACCTAATGGGTATAGTAAGCTGAGGGTGGTCTTGCCGGCATAGACATATGTACAGTAAATAAAAATAAAGCTGTGGACAGCCCTACCAAAGGGCCCCACTGTGGGTTTGAACCCATGACCTCTGGCTGCACAGGCAGTGATGTAACCATTGCGCTACAGCTCCATAGCTGTAAGCAGGCCCCTGGCTGGCTGCAGATAGCCTACACGTCACCTCACAGACAGTCTGCTGGTGTCAACAGGATAGGGTTAGGCCACCCGTACCCATGATGCACTGCACATGCAAATTAGCTGTCCGCAGATGGACACAAGATGGGGAATGCACCCCCACAGCACCTCGGCCCTGTTGGGGGAAGTGACCAGGTGCACCCACACAGCACCTTGGCCTAGTAGGGGGCACTGACCGGGTGTTTTACTGGCACAGAGTAGCCACACACCGTTACATCGTGCGGGTACTGTGCTCACCCTGAGTGTGCAATGAGGTGGCCAGGACCAGGTCAACAACACCTGCCATGGCTGCTGGAGGCCAAGCGGGCGTTTCAAAGCAGTGTTAATGTGTAAGATAGCTAGTTTCTGCACAAACACCATGGATATCCCTGTCTGCCGCCATCAGGCACCCCCCCCAGTGGCAAACATGGTCCCCATCAAGGGATCCACACTCTACCTCCCTGCAAAGGTGGCAGTAGAGGGCAACATCAACCCCAGTCCTGCTGAGGAACACCACCACCCCCCCCCCAGGCAGGCAGCTCCATACACAGCCATAACACAATAGCAGACAGACATAAGCCCAGGGTATGGTAAGCTGCACTCCACCACCAGATATTCCCCTGCAGCAAGCCAACAGCCACTGCACCCTGCAAGCCATTATAGCAAGACATTTACCAGCTACAAACAGTCTGCTGGTTAGTCCATAGTGCATGTTCCCAATGGAGATGCATGCACCCAGAACTGGGCTGTCTGCATACACAGCAAGCAGATAGATCAGTGACTGGGCCCCAAAGAGAAACCCATATCTATCACATGAGAGAACTACTATACAGCACTATGGGGGGGCCTAGCCATGCTGTGGTCACTGCACAGTCAGGGTGAGCGTGATCCCCCAGAAGGACATGCTTTGGCCACCCTGTCTGTGTAGGTGGTGGCCGGACACTACAATATCCCAGCCAATGTCCCTGCCAGGGCCCTATGCCCAGTGCAGATGCATCCTGGCCACGCCACCCTGCCCTGGCTATACCCATGGTACCTTGCACCTCATTATGCACATTGACTGGCCAATACTGGCAACAGTGCTGGCAGTGCGGGCTGTTGAAGGGGCTTGCAGCCAACACCCACTGTATAGACAGACACACACTTCCACACCTCTGCCATCATGGTGCTACGATTGAGGGGGTAAGTAGCCTTGCCCACCAAACCGGTCCTGAGCACGGCAAGGCATGGATATGGTACGCATTACAGCTGGTGGTCACTCCCCAGGGTGGTAAGCACCGTCAGAGGCCAGGCCTGGAGCATGCCCCGCAAACACCTAACAGATTGTTTGGATGGGGTCAACTAGCAGTATGTACGTAACGTATGGATAACTGCCTGCCTGTGCTCCTAGCAAACGTCTCCGAGCTGTGTACCGTATACCTCAGGTGTAGGGTGACATTGGTAAGTTATGCAAGTGCTCGTTTTGGGTGCTGCATGCACGGTCCAATGTTCTGCCTTTCCAGGAGACATTGGCCAATGGGGCCTGTGGGTGTGGGTGTGTCTGCCCTTGATGGCTGCTGCTTTACGGCACAGATTCCCAACTCCAGTCCAGGTTTGCATCACACTGTTCGGGTTTTCCTGCTATCCCTCATGAATATGCATGGGCTACATGTACATGCCATGGGGGTGGTGCATAGATATACAGCACAGGCATATGTATGAGTGTCAGCATGGAACCTGACTGGTGTGTGGCCCACCAGGACTGCATTTGGGTGATTCTGCTCTAGGTACTGCCCCTGTTCATGGTGTCTGTGCTCAGTGGGGTAAAAGATAGATGTCTTACCATTGCATATGTCCCCGCCATGAAAGGTGTGTCCTTACTATCACTGTTTAGTTGTGGGAAAAATATGTGGGCAGGATTGGCAGTAGCCCCAGCTGGGCTTTGAACCTGTGACCTTCTGTTCTTGTATGCACTGTCTGTGTGCACTGCACCACTGTGTAGCCACAGATTGGTTGGATTCCCTGGACTGTCCATGACTGTGGATCCGGCAGGACCTGTCTGTTGCAGTGGACTGTGCCAGCCTGCACATGGCTAGGCCTCTGTCTTCTGTGGTTAGCAGCCACTGCCCCCTGCACCACATGTACTTGTCCGCCAACATGCTGGCATGAACTTCTCTCAGAAAAAGCAGTTGACCTGATTGCAATGTGGCAGTATGGGACTGCATTTGGGGGACTTGGCTGTAGGTAATGCCCATTGTTGTGGTGTGTGTGCGGTGTTGGGTAAAATATGGGTGTTTTCCCCATGCATACAGGGGTGTCTGCGCTATCTTTATTTAGTGGTGGGTAAAATATAGGGACTGGGCTGGCAGGTGCCCCAGCTGGGTTTTGAACCTCTGCCCTCTGGTCCTAGAGGTAATGACTCTGTCCGCTGTACCACACTTTGGCCACAGAGACAGTGCAGCCCCTGGAGGCAGTAAGCCTGGCAGGATGGAGTCACAAACCCTGCTCTACGCAATTCTACTGTGGGCATATGCACCCTGTCTGGTGACAAACGTGCACATAAACCCCGGAAATGACCACGGAAAATGTGGGACAAAATATCACCACGCTGGGCAACAGTGATATTAATGGGCAACCATAGCAAACACTCCCAGGAAAGCTCCAATACGTGGCAATGTTTTTTGGAAGAGTCTCCTCTCAGTAGACCCTTCCAAACGTCATTTCTTTTTTCTGGAGCTTTGATGGGTGTGATTTCTGTATTTGCCCATCACTATAACTGTTCCCCAGCTGAATTACTATTTTTAATAGTTCTGTTGTGGTCATTTTCTATTTTTATTTTCACTTTTGTGCTGTGCACATATATCACACTGCTCACGTTTTGCTGGTTTCCCCGGTTTTCCTGTACATTGCTGACGGAAATGGTTTCTCTTCCCTTTAAATGCTTTCTACCGCGAGTGTTTCACTCGCGGTAGTTTTTACATGCAAATTCGGGCCCGATACTGTGCGAGGAGCCTCTCCCCTCCCACTCTCCACCCATTGACCCCGTCCCTCCGCCCCTCGGGAGCCTTCCTCCGCCCTCAGAATGCCTTTCCACGCCTCTATCGGACATTTGCGGGCCGGGTACTTTTGCGGGGCACGTTAGTGCGGCGCGCAATTGTGCGGGGCCCAAGCGCACTTGTGCGGGGCGTTTAAGAGCGTTTCTGAGCGTTTGAGTGCCGCGTTTCCGTGCGCTATTGTGCGGCACGCAATTGTACGGCTTTTAGTAAACATGCCCCTAAGGAATAGATAAATTTTGACTGTAAATCAAATAGCTGGTATAACTTTATTTTTTCCCCAACTCTATATATGGCAAATTTTGAAGAGGCCTATATATATGTTTCTTCCTTTTTTGCTTCAATTCCTCTGTGGTGTAGATTTTTAAATGGTATATTTTTTGTATGGTATGGGTCTTTTCAACAACTTACAGAATTTGAACAATGGATTACTGATTTTCATCTGTTTTTGAAGTTTACTATGAAAGCTTCTACTAAGCAGATTGAATTTTTGGATATTATGGTTTTACATACATCAGATGGCCTGACTACATCTATCGCAAGCCAGTGGATCACAACACTTTATTGCGATTCACTAGTGATCATCCAAAGCGCCTTAAGCAAAGTGTGCCAATTGGTCAATTTTTATGGTTTCGGCGTATCTGTGCGTCCTTCACAGGTTTTCTGGCAAGGGCAGAAGACTTTAAGAAGCGCCTGTTAGAAAAGGGTTATCCACCAGCTGTCATACGGAAGTCTTTCAAGCATGCTAGATATGCTCATCGGGAATGGCTTTTGTTGCCTAAACATGAATCACAGGACCAAGTGGATCGCTTGGTATGTGTTTTACCATATTTGAATTTGGTGCCACGGATAGCTGGATTGCTAAAACATCATTGGTGCACCTTGCAGGCTTTACCTAGTATCCCTATTTGCTCTCTTTGCATGGCCTATAGACGTGGTAGAAATATCAGTAATTGGCTGCAGAGGCGAAGGGATTCCGCTGAAGGGAACCATAAAGCTGTGGCTGCTGTTGTTGGTGTTGGAATACCGTTATTGTTCCCTCCTGGATCCATCCTATAACTCATGAGCAATTTATAGCATGACATACTACATCTTGTCTTTCAACGCATGTAGTTTATGTGATGGTCCTTGCCCGAGAATCTATGTTGGTCGCACGGTTTGCCCTATTTGCAAACGTATTAGTGAGCACCATAGTAGGCTGGCCAATAAAGTATTGACAACACCTATGGTTTCTCATTTTGTGGATAGCCAGCATCAGGCAGATCAATTTCAGTGGCAGGTGCTGGATCAGATAACATCAGATTGGCGGGGTGATCAATTGAGTCATTTAAACTTTATTGTACAGAAATGGATCTTTTGTTTGAACTCATTAGAACCTATGGGTTTAAACAATCAAATGGAGTGGACTTCTCTGATTCATAATTTGGGTTAATTGTATTTAATTGTATTTGATTGCATTTACCTGAATTAGTTAAGTATATACATCTGGTTTGGAATGGGCTATGGGCTTTATATTTGGCTATGGCTTGTTTGTAAGACACTAGCTTAGGAGCTAGCTTTTGATGCAGTTGTGAATTTGTGAAGCTAATTCCCTGAAGCAAGACATGTTAGTCTGAAATGCGATATCATGTCGGAGATTGTTTTGTGTTGTACTTCTTATGAAGACTAGTTTATGTTTGTTGTTCCACGTTCAGATGAGACCAAAGAATGATACTGCTGGAACTTAAAGATATGCAGGTATACCTGTTTATTCAATCCTCAGCTTTGCCTTAACGGTTTCTCTGTTCATGGTTTATTTCACAGCTGCATGATTGTAAGATGAAAGTGTCATATTAAATGTAAACCTGTTGATAAGTTAATTGGGGAGTTTGTGGGAATTTAGGACATGATTATTGGCACCCTTATAAACAATTCAAATCAGTTTGAACAAAAGAATCACATTCCCATTGCAGTAAAATTAGATGCACCTATGATCAATTGTCAGTACTCATATGACTTGAATCAACCAATGAATGATGGCTCTAATATTTTAACTGGCCACATTTACTCCCTGTTCCATTTTCACAATGGTGAAGACAAGAGAGCTGCCTGAGATCATCATAAAAGCCATTATTACTAAACATGTGAAAGGGGATAGACTCAGGAGCAATATACGGAAATATTTCTTTACGGAAAGAGTGGTAGATGCGTGGAATAGTCTCCCAGTGGAGGTGGTGGACACGAGGACAGTATCTGAATTCAAAAAAGCATGAGACAAATGCAGAGAAGCTCTAAGGGTTAAAAAGGTAAAAAGGGACTATTGTTGTTGATAGTAATATAAATGATCCACCCCCCCCCATACTTGATCCTCTGTTGAACTGTGACCTATTCCCCTCCCTTTGTTAACCCCATATATATCTCCAAGTTATTTCTCCCTGTTTATTATAAAACAAATCCACTGAGATTATGTTATGTTGTTTTATGTAAACCACTTTGGGCAAAGGCGGTACAGAAAAGCTGTTAAATAAATATATAAATATGGAAGGGCAGACTAAATAGACCATGTGGTCTTTTTCTGCTGTCATGTTTCTATGTGTAACATTAAACTTCAAAGGGGTACAAGCCTATCTCCAAATACCTTGGGATTCCTGTGCCTACGGTTTGCATTGTTGTTAAGAAGTTTTCTGCTCATGGAACTGTCAGAAACCTCCCAGGATGTGATGAGAAGAGGAAAGTTAATCCAACAAGTCTTCAAAGGTTAATGCAAACTGTTGGAAAAGCACCACGTACATCATCCAAAGAGCTTAAGGTTGACCTGCAGCAATCTGGAATGGTGGTTTCAGCCTGCACCATACGCCGCACACTAAACAAAGAAGGACTTTATGGGCAAAGGCCAAGGAGGACCCCACTCTCAAAAAAAGGCACGCCTGATCTTTGCCCAAACCCACCTTGAGAAAGCACAGTCCTTCTGGGAAAATGTTCTGTGAACAGATGAAACCAAACTTGAGCTGTTTGGCAATGCAGACCAGCGATACATTTACAGGTGAAGAAATGCAGCTTATAACAAAAAAGCCCCTTCTACAGTTAAATATGGTGGAGGTTCCATAATGTTGCAGGGCTGTTTTGCTGCCTAAGGAATTGGACAATTTAAAGGAATCATAAAGTGAGAGGACTACCAAGATGTTTTGGAGCATAGTGTGCTACCTAGTGTCAGAAAACTAGGTCTGGGTCGAAGGTCATGGGTCCTCCAGCAGGACAATGACCCAAAACATATATCCAAAAGTACAAAGCAATGATTAAAAAGGAAAAAATGGATTGTTTTAAACTGGCCAGCAATGAGTCCTGATCTCAGTCCAATTGAGAACCTTTGGAAAGAGCTGAAATCTGCCATTGGTAAAAGGAATCCTGGAAACATTCATGAGCTGGAACAAATCGTAGCTGGAGTGGGAGAAACTACCAGCAGACATATATATGAACTTATAGATGGCTTCATGAAAAGTTTGGAGGCTGTCATCATTGCCAAGGGTTGTACAACCAAATATTAGTGAAGGGTGCCATTAATCCTGTCCAGGTCATATTTAGTTTTTTTTCTCAGAAATTACTACATCTAAGTTGCACAGTCATCTTTTTATTTGTTGTATACCTTTGAACATACTATTAAAATATTATGATGACATACAGTTAGTTTATTTATTTATTTGATTTTATATACCACACTTTCTATAATCAGCACAATTGGAGTGGAGGAGTGGCCTAGTGGTTGGGGCAAGGTACTTCAGGCCAGAAGGTTGGGGGTTCAAATCCCACTAGAGGACAGCCACCTTGGGCCAGAAGGACTGGGGTTTCTAGTCCCACAGGTGCTCCTTGTGGTCTTGGGCAAGCCACTTAACCCTCCATAGCCCATGTTCCCTGTAAAATAGTTATCTCCAAGTTATAATGCCCTGTTCAATGTAAACCACACTGATGCAGAATAACATGGTATATACAAGAATGTAAATAATAAAAAATAAATAAATACATTTACAGGAGAACAATGCATTACAAGGAACAGGTTAAATTACATGGAACAAGTTACAATAAATAAGTAAACATAAGATAATGCAATAACAGATTACATTGAATTTATTTATAACCCGCTTTTCACCGGGTCAAAGCGGTCAATTGGGAGATACATTTAACACGAGGGGATATGACACACATACGCTAATACTTACAGGGAACATGGGCAATGGAGAGTTAAGTGGCTTGCCCAAGACCACAAGGAGTGCCTATAGGAGTAGAAATCCCAGTCCCTCCGGCCTGAGATTGCTGTCCCCAGGTGGGACTTGAACCCCCGGCCTGAAGTACCTTGTCCTAACCACTAGGCCACTCCTCCCACTGTGAACAAGAACTTAGCAAAATGATCAATAACAGATGCCTTTAAGAAAGTGAACTATATAAAAGCTGAAGGAATCTGGGAATTGTATGGAAGACAATAATGAGCTATGGTACATGGTTGAATGAAAACTGGAATAAATGTGTCTTTATTGCTTTACAGAAAATTGACAGGTCAGTGATGAGATGAATAGGAGCAGGTAGGGAATACCAGAGCAAAGGGGCAAGGAGGGAGAAGGCTCTGTGCCTGGTGAATTGGGAGCTTTTGCCAGCTAGGGCTGGGATGGCAAGAGTGTTTGACATATTTGTTCTTCTGGTTCTGATGTCAGGAATCCAATGCAGGAGATCTTCCAATGAGGATGCAGAGAGATGATGAAGGATTTTTTAAATTTTATTTTATATATTTATTAAATTCCAATATAACATCCAAGCAAAATTACATTGAATGAAAGAAACTTTATGGAAACATCATTAAACTAAATAGTATTATCTAAGCAAAACCTCCATATACTTTCCATTTATCTTAGTCCAAAACAAAAAAGAAAAAAAAAAGGGGAAAGTACTAAGAAATATAAAGATAGACAGGCATGTAATACATGCCCAGCTATCACAACAAAACAGAGACATAGCAGATAAGAGCCTTACACGTCACCCATATGGGTAGGAGCCACAATTTCAATCACACTTCCCTCTCTAGCTTCCAGAAAAGTTAGAAGTTGTTTCGGTTCAAAAAACAAATACATCTTTTGTTTACATCCCACATCGCATTTAACAGGAAATTTAAGCTGAAAAGTGGCTCCCAAGGCCACCACCCTAGGGCGAAGGGCCAAAAAAGCCTTCCTTCTCAGTTGTGAACCACGTACCAAATCAGGGAATACCCACACTTTAGAACAAAAAAAAGCCTCACTAGCACTCCTGAAATACATTCTGAGGACATACATCTTATCTGACTCCAGGGCTAATGTCACAAGAAGAGTAGTTCTTTCCATTACTACCTCCAAGGAACTCTCAAGGAACGCAGATAGGTCTCCCACCACAGGAGAAGTAGAGGCAGAGGTGCCCGCTCTGTCCCTACTACCCAGGGACAGATATTGTGCTCTAGTAATAGGGGGGAAGTGCTCCAGGGGAATCTTCAAAACCTCCCCGAAGTACTTCCGCACCATCTCCACCGCTGACACTATTGGAGATCTAGGAAAATTCAGGAACCGAAGATTGCATCATCGGACCTGATTTTCCAGATATTCCATCTTTCGACTAGAAACATCTCTGTCCTTAATCTGTGCGGTGAACAGTTCTCGCATCTCTGTTAACTCATTCTCCAACTTGGTGATTCTCCCAGTTTGTTCCTCATATGACCTGGAGACAGTTTCACAAGCAGATTTCACCAACTTTATCTCAGATTCAAATGACCCATACATTTTTGTCAGGGAGAGGTTTAAAGTTGCAATCCCTTCCCACAGCGTTTCCATAGTATATGCCGCTGGTCTCACCAACAAAGGAATCCCGGAAAGCACTTCCCTCTGGGTCGGGTCGGCCACCACAGCATTCTCCAATGTTAACCTTGCTCCATTATCCTGCCACATCACACAACCGGGAAAGGAATTCATCTCCAAACTGACTCCTCCATTGCCCTTAACCAAAGGTGTACTTGCCGTCACACCCTTCGGAATAGCAAGAACAGCTGAGGTAGAGCTTCCGGGTCACGGCGGGGGGGTGCGTTCCTCCGGCGAAAGCCACACACCCAACACGCTCTGGGGTGAAGCTCCCTCTTCAGCCCCAGCTGAAGACGCCGCTCCAGCACCCTTCGTAAAGCCACAATCACCGAGAGTCCGCTGGTTTCCAGGATTCAGCAGGCCCCCACTGGGAGGATTGGCTGCCTGCTTCCGCTTTCTCCGCCCCATTACCAGCAAGGGCACCTCGATCACCTGAGATTCACCGGGAGCAGCCTACGCATCGGCGCTTCCGTCCACCATCTTGATTACTTCCCCCATGATGAAGGATTTTAAATGTCATTAGAAGAGCTTTGTACTTGAGTTGATTTTTATTGGAAGCCAATGTAACTGTACTAGGAGAGGTGATACGTGATCATATCTGGAAGCTCCGTAAATGGTTCGTGCAGTGGTATTCAAGGCCATTTGTAAAGGATTGAGAGCATAGCCAGGTAAGCCATGTAGGATGATGTTAGCATAATCGAAGAGAGGAGTGTCGAGAGCTTGGAAGACAGTGCGGAAGTTGGTAGGTTCCAATAAGGGTCGAAGCTGATGGAAGGAACATATTTTGAGATAGACAGCCTTTGTAATATTGCTTATTTGGGATCCATATTCAGGTGTTGGTCCAAGGTGACACCTAGATATCTAACCTCATGATTAGTTTTCAGTTCAGCATTCTTAACATGTAGGGTAGCAGGAGGTATGAATGTTGGAACCTTCGTGATGAACAGAACTTCTGTCTTATTATAGTTCACTTTCAGGTTGTGAGCTCGTAACCAGTCAGAGACAACATTAAAGCAGTCTGTGATTACAGTGAAGCTAGGGTTATCCATTGAGAAAGGGGAATAGAGCAGCACATCGTCTGCATAGATGTGGTGATGAATGCCAAAGGACTGAATGATCATGCATATTGGCTGAATATATATGTTAAATAGAAGGGCAGATAGGGAAGAGCCCTGCGGAACTCCTTGGGTTTGTTGAAAAATAGCTGATGTTTGCGTACCTATGCGAACCTGTTGTTGGTGTCACTCTTATCTAACAGATCGCCAATCTAGTGCTGAGCTCTGAATACCCTTACGTTTAATTTTATTAAGCAAGAGACTATGAGAGACTATATCAAAACCTGAGGCAATATCCATGAAGATCAGGATGAAGTCCTGTTTTGGTTTATTCAAGCCTATAATCAGATTATCAAATAGGGAGGTGAGCAAGGTCTCAACACCATGAGATTGACGGAAGCCATACTGCTGTGGATCCTAAGGAGCATATGTTTCAATGTGGTCTTGAATTTGTTGATGTGCTATCTTCTCCATTATCTTAGCCAGGAAGTGAAGACCTGATATGGGATGATAGGAATTCAGGCCCAGAGGATCTAACTTGAGATTTTTTAAAAGTGGTTTAATGGTAGCAGTTTTCAGAGGTGTTGGAACAAGACCCTTGTTGAAGGAGAGGTGAACAATTCTGGAGATGTGAAGACTTAATTCAGAGCAAGCAGACTTGATCCAGTGGGATGGGCATGGATCCACAGGTGAGGTGGTGGAGTTAAGTCTTTTTATTATGTTTTCAATTTGTTCTGTGGAGCATAGGTAGAAAGAGTTCAGAGCAGGGATATTGGTGTTTTCAGTCAAAGGGCTGTCTGTGCAAGGATCTCCAGAATGACTGATGATCAATTTGGTTTTATTATGAAAGTGGACAGCAATCTCCTGCGGGTGAAGCAAGTTATCTGTTTGATGTAGCGGTCTGTCCTTAGTGAGGGACTGGATTAAATGAAAGACCTTGTGGGGCCTATTGAGGGAGTGCATAAGGATTTTAGTGTGGTATTCCTTTCTTCTTGTTGTAATAGCAATGCAGTGGTCTTGTAAGGCCTTCATATATATTTTTCTGTCGTGGGGAAGCCTGGAATTGCGCCGTTTTCACTCCAGTTTCCTGAGACTCAGTAGGGAGTCACGTAGGTCAGCTGTAAGCCATATAGCAGAATGTGATCTTTTAGAAGAGCGCCTGTGCTGGGAGAGAAGAGCAGCCTGACTTAGGGTCAAGTTCCAAGAGTATATAATGTCGTCTAAATCAGAGGTGCAGGAATTAAGGTTAGGCAATGTTTCAGCAAGGAATGCATCTTTGTTGAATAGTTTGAAGCGATGAGCTGGCGGTAATGCAGTCAGGGCTGGCCTGTCCATTGAGCAAGAATGTTGTTTTGCACAGGGCCCCATGTTTCAGGAGGCCCCACGCAAACAACATTCTTCATTAAAAGCCCAGGGAAAATTTAAAAAAAAAAACCTGGCTGCTGCTGCTGCTGCCTCCGTGGCAGCGGTAGAATCAAGTGTTCCGCAGCACACACATCCCCCCCCCCCACCTGACCGGCAGAGACCCCTGAATCACTCCCCTCGGCGCTGGCTTTCAGAGCCGCGAAGGGAGAGTTTCTCTCTCGCGGCTCTGTTAAGCCTGCCAGCGCTGATGGGAAACAGGCATTTCCTGTTTCCCATCAGCTCCGGCGGGCTTAACAGAGCCACGAGAGAGAAACTCTCCCTTCGCGGCTCTGAAAGCCGGCACTGAGGGGAGTGATTCAGGGAGGGCTCTGCCGGGCAGGCGCGGGACACTTGATTCTGCCACTGCCATGTTGGCAGCGGCAGCAGCCAGTTTTGTTTTGTTTTTTTAATTTACCTGGGCTGATGGGGGGAGGGGGTTAGGACTGGTAATGAGCTATGGGCTGATGGGGGGGTTAGGACTGGTAATGGGCTATGGGGGGGCTAAGACTGAAAATGGGGTGATGGGGGTTAGGACTTGAAGTGGGCTGATGGGGGGTTAGGACTGGTAATGGGCTATGGGGGGCTAGGACTGGAAATGGACTGATGGGGAGGGTTAGGACTGGAGGTGAGCTGATAGGGGTTTAGGACTGGTAATGGGCTATGGGGGGGCTAAGACTGAAAATGGGGTGATGGGAGTTTAGGACTGGAAGAGGGCTGATGGGGAGCTAGGACTGGTAATGGGCTATAGAGGGGCTTGGACTAGCAATGGGCTGGGGGGTTCTGGGAATGGAAATGGGCTGAGTGGAAGGGGGGACTTGAACTGCAAATAGCTGATGGGGACGGGGCTTGGAATGGAAATGGGCTGAGTAAAGGGGGGCTTGAACTGCAAATTGCTGTTGGGGAGGGGGGTTAGGACTGGTAATGGGCTATGGAGGGGCTAGGACTGGTAATGGGCTGGGGGTTGCTAGGACTGGAAATGGGCTGAGTGGAAGGGGGGCTTGAACTGCAAATAGCTGATGGGGAGGGGGGCTTGGAATGGAAATGGGCTGTGAGGTGAGGGAGCTAGAACTGGAAATGGGCTGAGGGAGGAGCTAGGATGGGACTGGAAATTGGCTGTTGGGGGTGCTAAGATTGGAAATGGGCTGTGGTGGGGGCTTGGATTGAAATGGGCTCATGGAAGGGCTAGAACTCGAAGTAGGCTCATGGGGGGCTTGGATTGGAAATGGGCTGAGCGGAGGGGAGCTAGGATTTGACATGGGCTGATGGTGGGGCTAGGAAATGACTAGAAAAGGGCTGATGGGGGGCTGGGATTGGAAATGAGCTGATGGAGAGACTCGGATTGGACTGGAAATCGATGGGGGTGCTAGGACTGGAAATGGGCTGATGGTGGGGCTAGGATAGGACTGGAAATAGGCTGATGCAGGACTAGAAGGGAGCGGATGCTGGGTGGGGCTGTAACTAGAAGGGACCTGATGTTGGGGGAGGATTAGAATGGGATGGGGCTGGGAGAGTGAAATGGAGAGGGGAAAATATTTTGTGTGGGAGGGAAGAAAAATCTACAATTGGTCGGGTATTGGGAGAGTAAGTGGGGATTGAGGATAGAGGGGTAAAATTTGAGTGGATGAAATAGGAATGAGGAAAGAGCAAAAGGAGAAAGATTAGTATGTTAAAGCAGATGTAGAGAGAGAATGAAAAAAAAACTAGAAGAGAGAAGAAAGGACAAATGGACAGCAGACGATGGAGAGTTAGCAGAAGACACAAAGAAACCAGAAGAAAGTGGCTGGAGCAATTGCAACTGAAAAAAATGCACAAAAGGTAGAAAAATATCTCTTTATTTTGAATTTATTAACTGGAATATGTCAGCTCTGGGAAATGTGCATCATTAACGTCTGTGCTTTGTTTAGTACAAGAGGAGATTAATTTATAGTTTTATTTCTACAGTGTTGTTGTACATTCCAAGTTTGGCTTTTGGGGTTCCCAATTTAATTATTGTCTTCCTGTTTCTAAATTGTGATTCCTTGTTTGGTGATGGTCTATTTTCTGCATGTGTAACTGAGCTGAGGTATTCTGTTTATGTAATTCCTATTTGACATTGCCACTTGTTCTCTTTCCCCAGTAGGTCATGTATTGTTATTCTCTGAAATGTATTGGTTTAATATTTGCAGTGTTGCCTTTTGATAGGTAGAGTATGGTGCTTTGTGCGTCCTGGTAGTGCTGTTATGATACAGCGGGTTTGCTATGGGTTCTAAATGGGCAGTGTTTGTAGTAGTTCCTAATGTGCCTGGCAGTTGGCACTGGATTATAGTAATGTAGAAATCTTTTAGTCTTTCTTTATCCATACACTCATTAAGAGGCATGTTTACTAAAGGTTAGTGTATGGTAACATTATGCAAATATTTATGCAAATGAGGCCCCGCACCAAGTCTCCGCACATGGCCCCGCACCCCCCTCTACACCTGCAAGAGTCCCCCTCTACACCTGCAAGAGTCCTATCCTCTTGCTTCGTTTGTTCCCCTCTACACCTGCAAGAGTCACGCTCCTCCTTTGCACCCGCACCCCCCTTGGGCCACCCCTGAATGCAGTATTAATAGATGAATCTGGGATGGCACCTGGAATGTGGAATATGATGGCTTGTGGTCCGACCTCGGCACTGGAAAAATTTGTGGATGGACAGAGTTGTTGGAACCATATGTGTGGGAGGGTGCAAAGATAAGGTCCAATGTGTTTCCTCTAGAGTGGGTAGGGGCATGCATTAGTTGATCATAATTAAGAGCAGACATTTCATCAAGAAAAGCTGTAGAGTTGTTCTTTGATAAGACAGGGAGATTGAAGTCCCCCAGGATTCAGAGTGGTCTAATCTTCAGTGAGTGATTACAGACTAAATCCAGGGCTATGGAGAAGTCATCCACACTGGTGGAGGGAGCACAATAGAAAAGCGCTATTGCTAACTTCTTATTAGCAATTATGATGGTGTTGAGAGTAGTAGAGTTGTGGGAGTTGAGGTATTGGAATTGTAGGTCAGATTTAGCCATTATGAGGGTGCCACCACATCTTCTGTTAGTTCTTGGACTGTTGAAAATATCATAGTTGGGAAGTTTAAGTTGATTGGTATAAACTGCATCTGCGTCTGTGAGCCATGATTCAGTAATGAGGATTATGTCTAGATTATGATTATCAACATAGTCCCCAATAATTGGCCATTTATTCTGGATAGATCTTGCATTTATAAGCATACACTTCAGGGCTTTTTCTTCTGTGGACTTCTGTGGGATTTTCCAGGGGGCTGGCATACAATGTTAATGAGGTGTTGGTGCCTTGACAGACGTGGTGGTCTCAGTGAGTTGAAAACATCTTCTTGTCTGTTTCGACCATAGTCATGTATGGTGGAAATTAGGCCTTGCTGGTAAGAAAAAGATCCAGCAGGTATGATGGATAGGGCCAGGCCATATAGAAAAATAATGTAGGGAATTAAATCTGGCATTGTAATAGAAGGGAAGAGGTTATTTATGGGAAAGGTAGAGCTGATGATGGCACTCCTCAGACTAGACAAGACTAGGAGGGGAGAGAGGAGACTGAGTGGCTAGCGGGGACAAGTACAGTAATGCATATACTTCAGTGTAAGAATAAGAAACTTGCTGCAGTCAACTGAGTAGCAGAAGATGGAAAGCAGCAAGAAGTGTAATCAGGAATGCAATAAACGGCTACAATGCAATAAGGGAGAGCTACAATGTAACAACAGAAAACGTTACAATAGCATATAAAGTCCTTGTCACAGTTGGAATATTTCCAATTATTTTTCAAGATATTGTACACAATATACCTAAAACGCAAGGGTGCCAATAATGTTGACCACGATTGTATAAGTGTACATGACTGCTTACACATGTTTAAATTGTGAATAGGGCTTCTTAAATAACCCCATTTGTGCCTAAATTATTGCTAACATGATTTCCACCACGTTCACAGCACAGGTGCCATTTTAAAAAAAATAATGACTTTGTAATTTTTTTTTATTTTATTCAAAATGAATATTGCTACTCATCATATGCTTTTTGAACTATCAGTACACAGAGGTATAGTTTTCATGTCAAACATGCTGTAAGAAGTTTCAAAGTTCATCAGTAAGCTTATGTGATGCTGATGGACCCTGGTGAAATTCATCTGAAAATGTTTTTTCTTTTCCTTTGGACAGGCCACTGCTCCAGTGAACATTCCTGGATCCGCAAAATTCACTCCTAATGGCAGCAGCTTCAGTGTCTCCTGGCAGTCTCCCCCTGTCACCTTCATGGGCACACCTGTAAGTGGAATTGAAACAAAAATCCTAAAAATCGGAGCACGCATCAGCCATAATTTTTTTTGGAATGCCAACTTATTTCAAAGCATTTTGTGCTAGGATGGATGCATCAGTCTTGGTTGGTATTGCCAAAATCAACATTTAACTGGCAATATATAAACCACTAAACACATCATCTGTTTACTAAAGCGCAGCATGCACTGACTGTTACTGCATGGCCATGGTAATAGTTACCACACAGTGACAATGCTTAGGGCCCCTTTTACTAAAGCCTGGTGACCAGTTAATATGCATTTTTAACACGCCGCAACTAGCAGCTGGGAACCACTGAGGGGTGGATATGCCAGCCACCATGTGTTAAAATGTGTTTATCCTCTTTTTGTTTGTGTGGGTTTCTCTATTGCCTTGCTGTGCAGACGCCTTTAAGTCCGACCCCCTGTTCATGTTAGCCATTCCAGTCTTCTGGGGTTGGCATCCAGGGCCTATGCTCTTCGCCCCCCCAGGCTCATTAGCGCGCTGTACGGATAATCTGATCTCCTGCAGTGGTACCGCCGGATTATCATCTTCCTTCTCTCGGTCGTCCTCATCATCGCTAGCCTCGCTGACTCTTAGTTTAGTTCTTTTAAACTGTCGCTCCCTTAAGTCTAAATCGCTCCTGGTTCACGACCTTATTTGCCACCACTCACTTGATCTCTGTTTCCTTACCGAAACATGGCTTAAAGACGGTGACCAACCGGTGCTCTCTAGCTCCCTCCCTTCAGGTTTTGCAGCCCTTTCCTCCCCCCGCAGAGGGAGGGGTGGGGTAGCTCTTCTATACCATGCTTCTCTCTGTATTGAAGAAGTCCCCTCCCCAGTCTCACTTCCTTCAGAATTCCTTCTCCTGAAGCTTTCCTCCGGTTCTCATCCTCTCTATTTCCTTCTTCTATACCTCCCTCCTTCTCTCACTGACTTGCGATGGGATGCGGCTCTCCAGAGTATCTCTGATCTTGTATTACATTTTCCTAATCTCATCCTCCTCGGGGATTTCAATGTGCATTTCGATAATCCTACTAGGTTGAAAGATCGGACTTTTCTCAGCCTCCTGGCTGATACCTCTTTGCAGCAGCATGTTGCCGGCCCCACGCATGCGGCGGGTCACACATTGGACCTTATCCTTTCCCCTCTGTCTCTGCAGTCGGTGGTCGCACCGCCCTCTGTTCTCAGCATCCCTTGGTCAGATCACTTCTATTTATTTATTTATTATTTTTTATTTCAATTTTTTATATACCGCGCTATTTACAATCAGCGCGGTTTACAGAGAACCAAAGACCAGAACAACAGGCTGCTCGGTATTACATAAAACCGGAAAATAAATTTGGATAAGATAAACATGGATAATATGGGGGTAAAACTATATACATTGAACTATATACATAGAATATTAATCTGCTAATTCGATCACATGAGAGAAGTAATTATGTAATATTATCAATAATGTTTGGAAAAGGCGGGAATTCTGTTAAGTTTGTGGTAAATATTAAGCACTTTATGTAGGGTAGTATTTGATGAATAGGTTATGTTTGAGGGCCTTTCTGAATTGGACTATGCCGGTTATGGCACGAATTTCAGGTGGTAGGGAGTTCCAATGTTTTGGGGCGCAAAACATGAAGGCTCTGTTCGCTGTTGCTTGGCTACAGGTTGTTATGGCCTTCGGCATAATTAGGGTGTTTGTCGCTATTTTTCTTCTGGCTCTAATTGTAGGTAGAACTTGTGTGAGATCAGTTAGAGAGTTTGCAGACAAACCATGTATGGCCTTGTATGTGAGAATTAGGGTTTTGAATATGATCTTGCCTTGTAACGGGAGCCAGTGAAGATATTTGAGAATTGGTGTCACGTGATCACTCCTAGATGCTCCTTGTAGAACCCTTGCAGCAGTGTTCATGGCAAGTTGAAGAGAACTTAGGGTGGATTGTGGGAGACCTTGTAGAATTGAATTGGCGAAATCGAAATGTGGTAGGATAAGTGCTTGGAAGATGGTTCTAAAATCGTCTGGGTCCAGTAATGAGCGTAGATGCCTGAGTGTGCGTATCTTGAAGTACACAGCCTTTGTTATATTGTTAACGTGTGATTTCATATTGAGACGGTGGTCCAGCGTGACTCCAAGGTATCTTATTGCTTCCTTGGTGGATAGATCAGCTCCTTTGACACTTATTTGTGCTGGTGGAATGAAGTTAGGGTCTCTTGTAACAAAGAGAACCTCAGTTTTCTTATGTTGGATGCGGAGGTTCTGTGAGAGGAGCCAATCTGATACGGCATTGAAGCAATTTATTATGGGCAGTAGATCTAATTGCATTGTCGAAAATGGCATATAAAGTAGGATGTCATCTGCATATATCATACCTTTCACGTTGAAAGATCTGATGATATTGCAGATGGGCTGCATGTAGATGTTAAACATGAGAGATGAAAGAGATGACCCTTGCGGTACTCCTTGTTTTTGGTGGAAAAGATTTGATTCTCCTGTTGCAGATTTTACATATTGCATTCTGGTGTCCAGGTAAGATTTGCACCATTCCAGCGCTGAACTACCGATGCCTTTTTCCTTCAATCGTGTAATGAGTATCTCGTGATTTACCGAATCAAACGCTGCTGCTATATCTAAGAAGATTAGCACGACGCCTTGGCGGATGTTGTCTATACTGGTGAGTATGTTATTGAGGAGGGTGGTGAGGAGTGTTTCAACTCCATGATGTTCTCTGAAGCCATGTTGAAAGTAGTCGAGAGGAGCTGTGGAGTCTATGTGGTCTTGAATTTGGCGTTGAACCTCTTTTTCAAAAATTTTTGCTAGGAGGGGAATTCTGTGTTTTTTCCTCTATATCCCTCTCTCCTGTGAAACGTGGCACCTCAGGACCCACTCCCGACCCTCTGCTTCAGCGTCACATATCTGCTGAAACATTACAGGCTTTTCCTCCCGCCCCTTCGATATTCCCGCCTGATTTCGCCACCCGCTCTACTGACGATCAGGCTGCTCTTTGGGACTCTCTCTTGACCAAATCACTGGACGGACTGGTACCTTTTCGTCCAGTCTCCCGTATTGCCAGTACACCTTCCTCACCTTGGTACCATCCTGCACTACGCCTCTTGCACACTCAACTGCGTCAGGTCCAACGTCATTGGTCCCGGCATCCCTCTCAGGAATCACTTCTCCGGTTCAAGCAATTGTCGTCTGACTATCGCTTAGCTGTGAAATCCGCTAAGCTTGCTTTTTACACCGCTGAAATTTCGGCAGCTGCCAGTTCCTCCCGGCAACTTTTCACTATCCTTCGGAAACTATCATCCACTAGCTCCCAGGATTCTCGAGTTATTATTAATGCCCCAGATCCCCAGGCACTTGCTACCTATTTCTCTGATAAGGTGCTGACCTTACGTTCTTCTTTTTCTGCACCTATCCCTCCCCCCCCCCCTCTTTTGCCCTCTTCCATGGTTTTGCCCTCCTCTCCTGTCTCCACTTCAGGTGATCAGGTCTTTGCCCACACTTGGTCGTCCTTCCGCCCTGTTCTTTCAGCAGAGGTACTGACATCCTTATCCCGGTCTCGGCGGACCACTTGTGTTTTGGACCCCATCCCCTCCCGATGGCTCTCCGAGCCTTCTTTGCAACTGGTCCCGTT
Source organism: Ichthyophis bannanicus (assembly GCA_033557465.1). Lineage (NCBI taxonomy): Eukaryota > Metazoa > Chordata > Amphibia > Gymnophiona > Ichthyophiidae > Ichthyophis > Ichthyophis bannanicus. The sequence continues at coordinate 1,579,713,453 of CM066031.1, read as the reverse complement.
CATCACCACCATCATTAACTCCAATCTCTCCTCAGGCCATTTCCCAATGTCTTGGAAGTCTGCAGTCCTCCGCCCCCTTCTGAAGCAACCTTCCTTAGATCCTTCTGTCCTCTCACACTGGCGCCCCGTGTCAAACCTTCCATTCATTGCCAAACTCCTCGAACGCTGTGCATTTGATCAGCTGAACTCACATGTTGAAGCCACGCATTCACTTCACCCGCGCCAAGCAGACTTTCGAAGCGGCCATAGTATTGAAACTGTCCTTCTTGCTTTGTTGAACGAATTGCATGTCTCCCACGACCGTGGTGATGTTACCCTCCTGGTGTCCCTTGACCTGTCAGCAGCCTTTGACCTCATTGACCATCGTACCCTTCTGTCACGGTTATCGGACATAGGTCTCTGAGGTACTGTCTGGCACTGGTTTCGCTCTTTCCTCTCCACCCGTTCCTTTTCTGTTCATGTCAACGGGCAGTCCTCCACTGTTCTTCCCCTCACTTGTGGTGTTCCACAGGGTTCTGTCCTTTCCCCCTTACTATTTAACATCTTCCTCTCTCCACTACCATTAATTATGCAGCAATATCCCGTGTCATCGTACATCTACGCGGACGACATTGTCCTCCTTTTCCACACGTCACCACTATCTCCTGATATCTCCCAGCTTAGTCTCTGCCTTACGTTGCTTCCTGGCTGTCTGAAAATTTTCTCCACCTTAATCCTGCTAAGTCCTCAGCAATGTGGGTGTCACTAAGTGGTACATGCCCCACCCTGGTTCCCTCCATCGGCCCAACTGCTATCCCTTTAACGTCTTCCTTCCGTTATCTGGGCGTTCTTTTGGATCCGTCTCTCTCCTTTCAGGAACATATCACATCACTCTCTCGCCGCTCCTTCACTGCCCTACGGCAAATTCGAGCCATTCGGTCAGTGCTACCTCCTAGCTCACTGGTTACCCTCGTCCTTGCACTAGTTGTCAGTAGGTTGGACTATTGTAATGTTTTTCTGGCTAACCTCCCTAAGTATCAGCTCCAAAGACTACAGCGGATTCAAAATACAGCAGCACGCCTAGTTACTTTCTCCAGTCGATTTGATCATATTACTCCCATTCTCATCCGGTTACATTGGTTGCCCCTTCGCTTTCGCTTCCATTATAAATTTCTGATTCTGAGTCATCGAGCCATCCATACCGGAAATCCTCTCTACTTAGCAAACTGCATTTCTCTGCATTCCCCTTACCGCCAACTCCGCTCAATCCATGCCAACCGCTTATCACTTCCCTCACCATCTCAGGCCCACTTAGAACAGACTCGCCATTCTGCTTTTTTTCTTCTTGGACCCCTCCTCTGGAACATGTTACCAACTCCCCTCCGGCTAGAACCCTCCTACCCCCAGTTTAAGTCGTTACTTAAGACCCATCTATTCCAGAAAGCCTATGACCTTCCCCCTGAGGCCCCTCCCTGATCATCCTGTTTTTTGTCTTTTTGTTTTTGTCCCTCAGGTTGTCTCCTGTCTGTCCCTTGTTTTGCTTGTCTATGTTACATGGCTGGACTATGTCTGTCTATGATTTGGTATTAGTGTGGTATTACTGGTCTGTTCTTGCCTCCTCCTTTCCTGTTTATTATTGGCGTTCCTTTTCTTGGTTTGCAGTGTTAAATCCATCCTTTTTATTGTACACCGCTTAATGTTCTTACAATAGCGGTTTATCAAATATGAATAAAGATAAAGATAAAGATAAAATGCATGGTAATCAGCCATCATGGGGTGGGGCAGGGAATGGATGGAGTGTAGGCTTGGAGAGCGCACTTCAGCTAGCTCCAGGGCAATTTTGGGTTCACCTGTATGGGAGTCAATAGGTGAACCTGCCTTACTGGAGTGTGCATTAGAGTTCATGTCCCAGTATTAATTGCTGGTGACATGCTGGTTAGGCCCCTGAAACATAACACAGAGGCTTTGCACTTAATGTCCATTTGTTTCACGCATTAAGTGCAAAGCCTTAGCAGGCTGTAAGAAAAGGAACCCTTACGGTACGCTAATTCACACACTAAGTGCTCACTGTAGAAGAGGCAGAAAATGGGTGGAGAATGGCTGGGTTGTGGAGCGGATGTCAACTTGCAACTAGCACATGGACTTACTGCCCCTTGAACAAAGAAGGCAGTAAGTGCATCTCTGCTACTGAACTGCACTTACTGTGGTGTTGCATGTTGAAAAGATCCTCCTGCCCTCCTCCCCTCCCTCTGACAGCATGTATTGAATCCCCTTCTGCCTTGGCCTATCCTTTTTATACTTGTAAATTATACACCGCCTTGATGTTTGAGGGGCGGTATATCAAGTAATGCAATAAACATCAACATAAACATTCCAACTCACTGCACTGTAAACCTGGAACAAACTACTTGTATCAGTACCTCAGGCTGCATCTCTGGTCCTATTCAGTCCAGGTTGAAAACCCACCTCTTCAAGGCTGCTTTTGGATTCTGACTCCCGTTTAACACCATGTGTTTTTCGAATCCTTTCCCTCAAGAACTGTCCTACCCAACAGTTGCCAAGTTACCCAGTTGCAGGAGTGAGATTTTAAGCCAGCCCTGGATTTCTGACAAGCTCATTCTGATGCATTATGGGACCTGCAGATCTGATTGAAATGCGTAAAATCAGGGACTACAAATACCATACGAAACACTAAAAAAGCAGCAAACCACGCTGAGCAGAGACAACCAGTCCAAGGCGTGGTAAAAATGGAAAGACAATTCTTTATTAATTAGCCTTTGACCGCCCGGCACAGGCCGTGTTTCGTCACCCTTCGTCAGGGGCTAGCCAGGCACAGAAACTAAAAACATAAATATACAAACCATTTAAAATCATAGTAAAAGAACAGACGGCAAGAGAATAAATGAAAGCAATAAACACCATCATAAAATACCATAAGATATTAAATACATAAATACCAATATCAGATAAACATATAAAATCATGTAAAGGAACTGATATGCTCGGGACCTGATGCATATAAATAAAAAACGTGAATATATAAAAGAATACTAACCTCAGTTAAGGATTATTAGAAAACTCTTACATCATGTGGTTATAAAACTGTCTAGGTGAATATGCTCACTAAAAAACAAACAATAAAGTTAAAATCAAATACAGATTAAGATAATATCTAGCATAAATAGATAAATACATAAATAAATAAATAATTAAAACAAAAACAAAGAGAGAGAGGAGGAGACAGGATCTGGCATATTGGATACAAAAGTATTTCTCTAAACATTGTGACAATAATAACTCCATTATGGCAAGAGTGTGTCAGGACCGTTACTTGTGTAGCTGCATGAGTGAGTCAGTGGAAAAAACAACATAACAGAAAAATTAAACATTAGGTCATGCGGCCCAGATGACTAAAAAATATATATCAAAAAGTACAGCTTGTCATGGCATTCACTGTTCTAAAAAATTAATAATAAGGCCATATTGAATCTGATGAGCAGCATGTAAACATTGACATTGTAAAAAAATAAAAAATAAAAGAACCATCTAAAAAAATGCCAAGAAAAAGGAGACCACCTATCACAATAGAAACTCAAAACATAGTAACAATAATAACTCCATTATAACAAAAAGAGTATGTCAGGACCGCTACTGTGAGTCAGTGGAAAAAACAACAACCTTAAAAAAATACAACTCAGATGACTAAAACATGTATCAAAAAGGGCAGCTTGTCATTGCAATAAAAAACGGATAAACCGTGAACCAACCCCAAAAATTTGACATTGTATAAATAATGAAGCCATGTTGAATCTGATAAGCAGCATGTAAACATTAAAAAATGAAAGGAGGACCATCGAAAAAAATGCCGATAAAAAGGAAACCAACCATCACAGTAGAAAAATCAAAAAAGCATCGTTTAAAATTTGACATTGTATAAAATTTAAAAACTATAACATCAAAAAGGCATCGTTGAGAACCTCAAAAAACAAACTTTTCACATATGGTGCAAAATGTGAACTTGCCGACAAGATCAACATGCATCGGATGATCCTACCTGCTTAAGCAAAGAGAGACCAAAGGTCAGTAATTCTTCAATCACAGGGCAACATCACATGTGTGAAGATATCCCCCACGAAATGTACCAATAAAAAGCTCATGAGTGGCATAACCATATGTAACTTCAATAAAAGTGAAGAAAAAATACCTTCTGAACGCTGCCGACAATGCTTGCAGACTAGCAGCGAGGCTGGAAAAAACGCCGACACATGCGCTGAAAAACAATTCAAAAGGGGGCGGGGCTAACATGCACAGCGAGGCAAATAGTAGAAAGGAAAAACTAGAGGGCATACAACTTCATACAGGCACTTCAAAAGACGTTTCAGATGAAATGATTCGAAACAAGGAAGAAACTTGCTGAAGGGAATCATGAAAATATGCACAAAGCACGGGAGTGAGAGGTGAGGCAAACACATGAGCACAACAGCGATGGTAGATGAACAGGTTCCACAGCTGACTCATAAAAATAAGGATCAAAGAAAAACCGACAGATCTCTATCCAAATTTAAACCTGTTGGAGCCATTGTATCTAATTAAAAAATAAATCTCTGTTCCAGTCTTTTAATGGTTTTATCAAGATCTCCTCCTCTCCAGTTGACTCTCACCTTTTTAATAACAAAAAATTTTAGATCTATAATTTTATGGTGGGCGTCTAGCCGATGCTGAACTAAGGGCTTGTCAACTAATCCACGTTTTATGCAGCTTTTATGCTATATTATTCTAGTCCTTAAGGCACGGATAGTTTTCCCTACATGTAATAACTTGCAAGGACATTGAATCACATAAATAACATTCTGTGTTTCACAGTTAGCTAAATCATCAATATAAAATATTTGTTTTGTAACAGGATGAGTAAAAGAATTGCGCACTTGTAAAGAATTCAAACACACTGAACATTTGCCGCACTGAAACTGCCCCTTATATTTAGACAATAACTACTTTTCTGTAAAGGCAGAAGGAACCAGAAGGTTATGCAGGTTAACATCACGTTTATGTGCCACAGTGAGTTTCAAATCACGAAAAGCGGGAAGAGTCTGGACAAGGTGCCATTCTCTCTGTAGAATCTTAATAATTTTCAAAGACTGTGATGAGTAAATGAGAGGGCAGACCATGCCCACATCATTGCTCCGTGTATTAACCCTGAGTAATTCTTCACGGGGAGTATCCCTAGCTCTAGTATATGCTTTATTAAGATGACATATCGGATATTGTCTTGCCAGGAATCTCGTTTTCATGTCCTGAGCTTTATGTGATTCAATGTCCTTGCAAGTTAGTATATGTAAGGAAAACTACCCGTGCCATAAGGACTAGAATAATAGAGCATAAAAGCTGCATAAAACGTGGATTAGTTGACAAGCCCTTAGTTCAGCATTGGCTAGACGCCCACCATAAAATTATAGATCTAAAATTTTTTGTTATTAAAAAGGTGAGAGTCAATTGGAGAGGAGGAGATCTTGATAAAACCATTAAAAGACTGGAACAGAGATTTATTTTTTAATTAGATACAATGGCTCCAACAGGTTTAAATTTGGATAGAGATCTGTCGGTTTTTCTTTGATCCTTATTTTTATGAGTCAGCTGTGGAACCTGTTCATCTACCATCGCTGTTGTGCTCATGTGTTTGCCTCGCCTCTCACTCCCGTGGTTTATGAATATTTTCATGATTCCCTTCAGCAAGTTTCTTCCTTGTTTCGAATCATTTCATCTGAAACGTCTTTTGAAGTGCCTGTATGAAGTTGTATGCCCTCTAGTTTTTCCTTTCTACTATTTGCCTCGCTGTGCGTGTTAGCCCCACCCCCTTTCGAATTGTTTTTCAGCGCATGTGTCGGCGTATTTTCCAGCCTCGCTGCTAGTCTGTAAGCAGTCGGCAGCCTTCAGAAGGTATTTTTTCTTCACTTTTATTGAAGTTACATATGGTTATGCCACTCATGAGCTTTTTATTGGTACATTTCGTGGGGGATATCTTCACACATGTGATGTTGCCCTGTGATTGAAGAATTACTGACCTTTGGTCTCTCTTTGCTTAAGCAGGTAGGATCATCCGATGCATGTTGATCTTGTCGGCAAGTTCACATTTTGCACCATATGTGAAAAGTTTGTTTTTTGAGGTTCTCAACAATGCCTTTTTGATGTTATAGTTTTTAAATTTTATACAATGTCAAATTTTAAACGATGCTTTTTTGATTTTTCTACTGTGATGGTTGGTTTCCTTTTTATCAGCATTTTTTTCGATGGTCCTCCTTTCATTTTTTAATGTTTACATGCTGCTTATCAGATTCAACATGGCTTCATTATTTATACAATGTCAAATTTTTGGGGGTTGGTTCACGGTTTATCCGTTTTTTATTGCAATGACAAGCTGCCCTTTTTGATACATGTTTTAGTCATCTGAGTTGTATTTTTTTAAGGTTGTTGTTTTTTCCACTGACTCACAGTAGCGGTCCTGACATACTCTTTTTGTTATAATGGAGTTATTATTGTTACTATGTTTTGAGTTTCTATTGTGATAGGTGGTCTCCTTTTTATTGGCATTTTTTTAGATGGTTCTTCTTTTATTTTTTATTTTTTTACAATGTCAATGTTTACATGCTGCTCATAAGATTCAGTATGGCCTTATTATTTAATTTTTAGGACAGTGATTGCCATGACAAGCTGTACTTTTTGATATATATTTTTTAGTCATCTGGGCCGCATGACCTAATGTTTAATTTTTCTGTTATGTTGTTTTTTCCACTGACTCACTCATGCAGCTACACAAGTAACGGTCCTGACACACTCTTGCCATAATGGAGTTATTATTGTCACAATGTTTAGAGAAATACTTTTGTATCCAATATGCCAGATCCTGTCTCCTCCTCTCTCTCTTTGTTTTTGTTTTAATTATTTATTTATTTATTTATTTATTTATCTATTTATGCTAGATATTATCTTAATCTGTATTTGATTTTAACCTTATTGTTTGTTTTTTGGTGAGCATATTCACCTAGACAGTTTTATAACCACATGATGTAAGAGTTTTCTAATAATCCTCAACGGAGGTTAGTATTCTTTTATATAGTCATGTTTTTTATTTATATGCATCAGGTCCCGAGCATATCAGTTCCTTTACATGATTTTATATGTTTATCTGATATTGGTATTTATGTATTTATTATCTTATGGTATTTTATGATGGTGTTTATTGCTTTCATTTATTCTCTTGCCGTCTGTTCTTTTACTATGATTTTAAATGGTTTGTATATTTATGGTTTTAGTTTCTGTGCCTGGCTAGCCCCTGACGAAGGGTGATGAAACACGGCCTGTGTCGGGCGGTCAAAGGCTAATTAATAAAGAATTGTCTTTCCATTTTTTCCACGCCTTGGACTGGTTGTCTCTACAAATACCATACTGCATTGCAATGCAAATTTAAAACCAGAACTGGCAAAAATATCTCACTCCTGCAACTGGGTAACTTGTCAACTTTGCTACCCCCTATTTGTTTGGAATAGATTGTGAGTTCTGTGAGCAAGGACACTTTCTCTTACGTGTTTATGTACAACGCTGTGTATACCTAGTAAGGCTATACAAATGATAAGTAGTAGCAGTAGTAGTAGTTCTGCCCAGGAGGGAAGGGTTAGGAAAGCCGTTTTAGGCATGTAGATAGCCATTAGGCATGTAGATAGCTGAGTAGCTGATGGGCGTGAGGATCATCTCATCACTTGCCTTTCTGGTGCACAGTGCTGAGGAGGAGTTGGCTGCCCTGGATCATGTGGATACTAATGGCATAGGAAAGTGTGGGAGGGAGGTTCTGGAAACCAAAGTTAGGTTGTTAGGTAGGAAGTTGAAATCCAAGGTAGCATTCTAAGAAATGTTCCCCATTCTATGCCTAGGATCCAAGAGGAAGGCAGAGGTCTGGAGTCTCAGTGCATGGTTGAGGCAACGATGCAGGGAGAAGGGATTTAAATTTGTTACGAACAAGGCAACATACTAAGGAAAGATGAGCCTGTTCTGAAAAGATGGGCTCCACAATAACTGGCTTGGCATCAGGCTGCTGACACTAACATTTTAAAAAAAGATGAACAGTTTTTAAATGAGAATGTGAAGGAAAGCCAACAGTCACCCTGGAGCACATGACTTGGAGTAAGGTATCTTTGAAGGATATTATCAAAACAGGAAAGTTAGGGCATCCCCATAGATAAGTTGCAATAAATGAAGAAGGGAATTTGTTCTTTTCCTTTTTCAAGAATAGCTCAAGACAAGTTACATGCAAGTATTTCCCTATCCTATTGAGGGCCTACAATCTAAGTTTACACCTCAGACAAAGAGTTAAGCAACCTGCCCAAGATCACAAAGAGCAGCAGTGGGATTTGAATTAGACTACAACAGTGAAAAAGACAGACAGGAAGAAAATTGATGCCTTTGAATTATGGTGCTGGTGACGAATACTGTATATACCATGGACTGCCCAAAGAACAAACCAGTTGGTACTAGAGGAGATCAAACCTAAGCTTTCTTTAGAAGCTCAGATGACAAGACTTCGACTTTCATACTTTGGACACATCATGCGAAGAGAGAGATCGTTAGAGAAAGACATCATGCTTGGCAAGATAGAAGGTCAATGCAAGAGAGGAAGGCCAGCAATGAGATGGATCAATACAATAACAGCAGCTACGGGTACCAGTCTGTCAACAATGAGCCGCCTGACTGAAGACCGAACACAATTTAGGATAGCTATCCAGAGGGTCGCCATGAGTCGACTCCGACTCGACGGCATTTAACAACATAACAACAACAACAACAATTTAAATAAGTAAATAGATTGTTGCTAGGCTACTCCTCTACTACTACTTCAAGCTATCTTTAAGTGAAGAACAGAGTTGAAAGATTGCAAATTATCCCTATCAACTGCTAAGCAAGTTGCAGATACAAACAAAAAACATACTTTGAAATGATGCACACAAGATCTACAAGCCTAAAAAATAAGATGGGAGAGTTAGAGTGCATAGCACTGAATAAAGAAGTAGATATAATCAGGGCTGGTGCAAGGATATTGGATGCCCTGGGCAAATCGTCAACCTTTCCACCCCCCTCCTCGATTCTAATGATTAATCTCAACAGTTATGATCATCCCAATACCACCCTCCAACAACAACCCCATAAAAATGCACAATGAGATACAGTTGTGGTCAACATTATTGGCACCCTTGCATTTTAGGTATGCTGTGTACAATATCTTGAGAAATAATTGGAAATATTCCAACTGTATGTCATCATAATATTTTAATAGTATGTTCAAAGGTATACAAAAAAAAGATGTCTGTGCAAAGTAGATGTACTAATTTCTGAGAAAAAAAAAAATATGACCTGGAGAGTTGTCGCATAACCCTTGGCAGTGATGACAGTCTCCAAATGTTTTTTAGCCATCTATAAGTTTCATACACCTATGTGCTGGTAGTTTCTCCCACTCTTCAACTGCTATTTGTTACAGCTCATGAATGTTTCCAGGATTCCTTTTACCAATGGCAGATTTCAGCTCTTTCCAAAGGTTCTTAATTGGATTGAGATCAGGACTCATTGCTGGCCATTTTAAAGCATTCCATTTGGTCCTTTTTCATCATTCTTTTGTACTTTGGATACAGTATATGTTATCCTGCTGAAGGACCCATGACCTTTGACACAAGCCTAGCTTTCTGACACTAGTTAGCACATTACACTCCAAAATACCTTGATAGTTCTCTGACTTCATGACTCATTTAATACACTTTTTTTCTTTGACTAAATCCTGGATGGAGTGGAATGGTTTGATTCTGAATGTACCTAAGGCTGAAGTTTCATGGAGTTAGCTGTTCTTTATTTTTCTATGCATCTCAGAGTTATAGCTTTTACAGTCTATCATACAATATATTCTCATGAGAAAAGCATAATGTGACAAACATGTCTATCTTATTTTTCATGTCAAGGTACCATAGGCATTATGGTAAGCGATACAACCCTCCTCCCCACTTCCTGCACTCTACTCATCAAGCCTTCCATTAAAGCTCATTACTGCCAACCTCTGTCAGGTCTCAGAGGTTTCCTGTAGGGAATGTTCACTCCAGCAGAGCTGATAAATGTGAAAATGTCTGAATCAATTGTGTTACACTCTGCCAATGAATATTATTAAATTCCGTCAAGACACTCATATGTGAAGAAAGACATGCTAGCAGAGATCCAAGCAGCACTGCTTGAGTCAAGCCGATTGAGTATAGAGGGTTCCTAGAAAAACAACACTAGAGCTCTACAACTATCTCTAGAAATTAGGTATATTTTCATGTGCAGTAGGTTAGAGCTGGGAAGGGCAAGATATTTGGAGCCAGGGCTGAGCAGAGGGTCTGGCATGCTGTTATAAACCAAACCAGAAACTGAGCTAAACAAGGAATACAGCACTTAAAAGAATGCTAAGGCGTATTTGTACTAAAACATGTTAAATCTGGGGTGTAAGCAGGTTAACTTGCCACTACATTAACATGCAATACTAAAAAGTTAAACAAGTCATTTTCCTACAATCCATTAAAATTTTAAATTAAATAAACCTTTACTTTCTGCCATTTATGAAAGGGAAAGCATGTGTGTGCTTTCCTCTGAAAATGATTCCATCAAATTACCCACAAACAATTACATCTGCTAACTTGTACAGGAGGGGGGAGGAATTCACATGCATAATTTTGGAAATTCAAAAGAATGCACATGAACGCAAACCCTTTCCTAACCCTATCCCCTTTGAATGCCTCTGCTCACTGCAGATAAAGTGCATCTGTATGTCTTACCCATGTTACAGCGGACCAATTTTGAAACCATTGGTGGAGTCCATGTGGCCAGTGAGGTGTGTGCAATTGGGCATAAGGGGAATAGTATTGAAGTGGATTACATTATTTTTAAATGGAAGATCATTTAACATTAGATATAAAGGGGAATGATCAAAAGATATCATGGGAAATGTGAGGGCCCCACAGGATTCCCCTTTGTCCTCCCTATTTTTTAATGTGTATTTATTTATTTATTTAGACAGATTTGTATACCACCTTATCCTTCAATCAAAGTGGTTACATCACAATTGGAGGGCTACATTTAACATGAGGGTACTTAACAACATTTAGACAGCACAAGTGGGGTTACATTTAACATAAGATATGCCATACTGGGTCAGACCAAGGTCCATTAAGCCCAGTATCCTGTTTCCAACAGTGGCCAATCTAGGTCATACGTACCTAGCAGTTTCCCCAAAAGACACAGGTTCCACAATGCTTGTACTGGGTCAAGCATTGATATCCTGGGTCCCTTCTTAATAATGGTTTATGGACCTTTCCTCCAGGAACTTGTCCAAACCTTTTTTGAACCCAGCTACATTAACAGCCTTTACTACATCCTCCGGTAACAAATTCCAGAGTTTGATTACCCTGTAGCTTCATTGCATGTCCCCTAGTGTTTCTATATTCTGATAATGTAAATAATTGATCTAAGTTTACCCATTCCACCCCGTTCATTAATTTATAGACTTCTATCATATCTCCCCTCAGCCGTCTTTTTTCCAGGTTAAAGAGCCCTAACCTTTTTAACCTTTCTTCATAGAGTGGAGGAGTAGCCTAGTGGTTGGGGCAAGGTACTTCAGGCTGGAAGGTCGGGGGTTCAAATCCCACTAGAGGACAGCAAACTTGGGCTGGAAGGACTGGGGTTTCTAGTCCCACAGGTGCTCCTTGTGGTCTTAGGCAAGCCACTTAACCCTCCATTGCCCATGTTCCCTGTAAAATAGTTATCTCCAAGTTATAATACCCTGTTCAATGTAAACCGCACTGATGCAGAATAGCGCGGTATATAAGAGAATATAAATAAATAATAGGAGTATCCTTCCATCCCCTTTACCATTTTGGTGGCTCTTCTCTGAACCTTTTCTAATAACGCTATATCCTTTTTAAGATACGGCGACCAGAATTGCACACAATATTCAAGGTGCGGTCTCACCATGGAACGATATAGAGGCATTATAATATCTTTTGTTTTATTTTCCATTCCTTTCCTTATGATACCTAGCATTCTGTTTGCTCTCTTGGCCGCCACTGCACACTGGGCCGAGGGTTTTAACATGTTATCCACAATGACACCTAAATCGTTTTCCTGGGTGGTGGTTCCTAATGTGGAACCTTGCATCGTGTAACCATAGTTTGTTCTTCCCTAGGTGCATAACTTTGCACTTGTCCACATTAAATTTCATCTACCATTTTGATGCCCAGTCTTCCAATTTATCAAGATCCTCTGGCAATTTTCCACAATCCTCTTGGGTTTTAACAACTTTAAATAGTTTTGTGTCATCTGCAAATTTGATAACCTCACTCGTTATTCCACTTTCCAGGTCATTTATGAATATGTCAAAAAGCAGCAGACCCAGCACAGATCCCTGGGGTACACCACTATTCACCTTTCTCCATTGGAAAAATTAGCCATTTAGCCCTACCCTCTGCTTTTTATCTTTTAACCAGTTCCTGATCCACAGTAGTACACTGCCTCCTATCCCATGACTCATTAGTTTTGCCAAACGTCTCTGATGAGAGACCTTGTCAAAGGCTTTCTGAAAGTCCAGATACACTATATCAACCGACTCACCTTTGTCCACCTGTTTATTCACACCTTCAAAAAAACATAACAGATTAGTAAGACAAAATCTTCCTTGTCTAAAGCCATGTTGGCTGTCTCCCATTAGGCCATGACTGTCTACATGCTGAGTAATTTTGTTCTTTATGATGGTTTCTACCATTTTTCCCAGTACTGATGTGAGGCTCACCGGTCTGTACTTTCCCGGATCACCCCTGGAGCCCTTTTTAAAAATTGGTGTTACATTGGCGATCCTCCAATCTTCAGGTATTAGAGATGATTTTAATGATAGTTCACAGATTATTAATAGCAGGTCTGCAATCTCATATTTCAGTTCTTTCAACACCCTTGGATGTATACCATCCAGCCCAGGTGATTTTCTACTCTTCAATTTATCTAATACTTGTAATACATCTTCCCGATGTATCGATATTTCCTTCAATTCTTCCGCACCTTTAAATACCACTTCAGTCATGGGTAACATCCCTACATCTTTCTCAGTAAAGACCGAAGCAAAGAATTCACTCAGTCTCTCCGCTATCGCCTTGTCGCCTCCTAGTGCCCCTTTAACCCCTCTATTATCTAATGGACCAACTGACTCTCTCATGGGTTTTTTGCTATGAATGTACTTGAAAAAGTCTTTATTTCGCATTTTTGCTTCCGCAGCAAGCTTCTTCTCAAATTCTCCCTTTGCCTGCCTTATCAATGCCTTGCATTTGACTTGCCAGTGCTTGTGTTGTTTCCAGGGTTCGTCGTTTGGCTCTTTTTTCCATTTCCTGAAAGATGCTTTTTTGGCAATAACAGCCTCTCTGACCTCACCTTTAAACCATGCTGGCAGTTTTTTGGACTTCCTTCCACTTTTCTTAAAGCATGGAATACAGCTGGTCTGGGCTTCCAAGATAGTATTTTTCAACAACACCCAAGCTTGATGTAAGTCTTTAACTTTTGCAACTGCTCCTTTTAGTTTTTTCTTAACTATTTTCCTCATTTTATCATAGTCTCCCTTTCGAAAGTTAAAAGGTGGATTTCTTATTATCCCTCCTCCACTAATTAAATCAAAGGCGATCATGCTATGATCACTAACATGAGGGTACTTAACAACAGGGTGATGAGGCAACATGATTTTCATGATTTGGTGCATAGGGTGGTTACCATAATGATTAGTGGTCTTCGTTATAAGACATATGGGGACAGACTTAAAGATCTCAGTATGTATACTTTAGAGGAAAGGTGGGATAGAGGAGATATGATAGAGATGTTTAAACACCTCTGTGGCATAACTGCACAGGAGGAGAGTCTCTTTTAATTGAAAAAAAGCTCTGCAATGCGGGGGCATAGGATGAAGATGAAAGGGGATAAACTCAGGAGTCATAGGCGGAAATATTTATTTATGGAAAGAGTGGTAGATGCGTGGAATAGTCTCCCAGTGGAGGTAGTAGAGACCAGGACAGTATCTGAATTCAAGAAAACATGGGACAAATACAGAAAATCTCTAAAGGAAAAAAAGGGACTATAGTAGTTGATATGGAAGGGCAGACTGGATAGGCCGTATGGTGTTTTTCTACCATCATGTTTCTATGTTTCACCTACACAGATGAGGTTGTTGGGGTTTTTTTTGTTACCTGTGCTTGTAAGTTTTCAGCTGGTCTGCAAATATATATATGTAGTCTTAGTTATTGTGTTTCCTAGCTGCTTTTTTGTAATTCTATTCATCTTTTTTACCTTCTTCTGCTGGCTGACTGTTCCTTGTTCCTCTTCTACTTCAGTTATCCCTCCCACCCACCTCTCTACCCACTCACCCCTAGGCTAATAGTCTCTTATAGCTGTCCTAGGCTTATTACCAGTATTATGCTCTGGTGCACTCTAGCCTTCTGAGTCTTCTCTCCTGGTTTTCCATCATATATCTCCTCCAACGTCTACTCCCCCCGCTTTCTCATCCCAGTGGCTCCATATTATTTATTTTTCCGATTGTTGAGACTTCCTAATATTCTCCCCTCAGTCCAAATATCTCAAGCCCCCACTCCTTAACACCCCCCCCTTTCCAACTTCATCTCTCCTGCCATTTTGTCTTCTACCCTGTCGTTGGCTCTTCAGCTTCACCATTTTCTTCATCTCATTCATCCGTCTCCCTTCTCTCTGAAAGAATCTCACTCTCATTACTGTCATGCCCCTTCCTCTTTCCCCTGCACTCTCCTGCTCCTTCTCCTTTTCTTATTGTGGGATATCAATCCCAACCCTGGCTCCCCTAGACTTCTTTCACACTTCCAGGGCAGATCCACACACAACCCCTCAAATCTTATTCCTATCCTTTCCTCGTCCTCTTTCCCTCTCTCATGCGCCTTGTGGAATGCATACTCCATCTCTAAAAAAACTCACCTTCATTCACAACCTCTTTATCTCTAATACTCTGCATCTTGCTCTAATTGAGATCTGGCTTTTCCCCGAAGACTCTGCTTCAGCTGCTGCTCTCTGTCATGGGCGCTACCAATTTTTGCATATGCCTCGCTCCATTGGGCATGGCGGTGGGTTTGGGTTTCTTCTCTCCCCTTCTTGCCAATTTGAAGCCCTCCATCTGCCTCAGTCTCACTCCTTTCCTTCCTTTGAAGTCCACTTCATCTGCCTCTTTACTCCATTACCTCTCTGGATAGCTGTCATTTATCAACCTCCTGATAAGTCCACCTCTACCTTTCTCACTGACTTTGACTTGTGGCTTTTCCTCTTTCTAGATCCATCTTATTCTTGGAGATTTTATCATTCATGTTGATAACCCCTCTTACCCTCATGCTTTAAAGCGCTTTTCCTTACCACCTCAGTCATTCTCCAGCTATGCTTTACTGTCCCTATTTACCAGCTAGGCCACTGCCTTGACCTTGTCTTCTCTAACTGCTTGCCCTCAAACCTCTGCAGCTGAGTTCTTTCCTAATCTGACCATCACCTGCTAAGTTTCACTCTTCATCACCCCCTCCCACTTCACTCTCACCCCATCTCCTCCAACATCTTTAGGAATCTTCATGCTATTGACCCATCAGCTCTCTCTTCTGCTGTCTCACCACCTCTTTCCTCCACTATGCTATCTAGGTCTGTTGATGAGGCTGTATCTTCCTACAACACTGTGCCCTGGATACTCTTGCTCCTCCCACTTCATGTCCTGTGAGGACTACTGTACCTCAGCCCTGACTGTCCTCTAAAACCCACTACCTGTGTTCCTGTGCCCACTCAGCTGAGTGCCTTTGACTCAAATCTCGCACCCTTGCAGACTTCCTACATTTCAAATTCATGCTAGCCTCTTTCCAGACTGCCATAGCACTTGCCAAGCAAGAATACTTTGTCCATCTGACTCTCAACTCTCTCCTCAAAGCGCCTCTGCCTCTGACCCCTCCTTCCCTTTCTGCCCTGACTTTGGCAGGCTACTTGCATGACAGAGTCCACAGAATTACTCTTGAATTCCCCTCAAGGTCATCTCTATCCTTCCTTCCCTCTCTTCATTCCTTAACCCTTCCCACAACCTCTGTCATCCTTTCATCCTTTTCTAAGATCACTGAGGAAGAAACTACTCATCTTCTCCCCTCCTTTATACTTAACTACCTGCTCCTTTGATCCCATTCCCACCCACCTACTAAACTCTGTCTCCTCCACTGTTGTCCCTTCCATTTGTCATATCCTCAACCTGTCATTTTATACCACAGCTGTTCCTGCAGCCTTCAAGCATGCTGTGGTTACACCACTCCTCAAGAAAATTCCTTGATCCTACTTGTCCTTCTAATTATCGACAAATTTCTCTCCTCTCCTTTATTTCTAAACTACTTGAATTTGTGGTTCACCACCGCTGTCTGGATTTTCTCTCCTCTCAGTCCCTTCTGATTCACTGCAATATGGCTTTCACCCTCTATATTCTACTGAGACAGTTCTTGCCAAAGTCTCCAATGACTTGTTCCTCACCAAATCCAAGGGCCTTTACTCAATTCTCATCCTTCATGACCTTTCTGCTGCTTTTGGCATTGTTGATCACCACCTTCTCCTCAATACTTTGTACTCACTTGGTTTTAAGGTCTCTGTACTATCCTGGTTCTCTTCTTATCTCTCCCATTGCTCTTTCAGTGTTTATTCTGGTGGATACTCCTCTGCTGCTATCTTGCTTTCAATTGGTGTACCCCAAGGATCTGTCTTAGGTCCACTCCTTTTCTCTCTCTATACCCAATCTCTTGGTGCACTCATCTCCTCCCATGGCTTTCAGTACTGTTTCTATACTGATGACTGTCAGATCTACCTCTCTACACCTGAAAATCTTTCTGGGAATCCAGGCCCAGATCTCTGCCTGCTTATCTGACATTGGTGCCTGGATGTCCGTCTACCATCTGAAATTGAACATGGCCAAAACTGAGTTTCTTATCTTTCCCCATAAACCCACTTCCCCCCTGCCTTTTGTAGATGTGGGAATGCTCACTTCTTCTACAGAGCCAGGGGGAGAGGTGGAAGCAGAAGTAGGAGTTGTATAGGCAGGGCTTGCTATGCAGACATGGATTCTAAGTTTTAGAACGGGAATCCTTGTCTGGAAAATATATGTGGATGTTGGCATTTACACCTGCCCCCAGGCATGATGAAGTGCCTGATGACAGGGGCAGATGTCCATCCTGATGTCAGCTTCCTCCCTCCCCACCCCACCCCAGCCCACACCACCCTACATCCCCAACTGCCCAAGGAGCAGGACGTGCTCCTTGGGGCGAATCAGGGGTGACCGAAGGTCAGTCTTCTCAGTCCTTTCCGCTCTCACTCATGATACCTCCTCTGGGTTTCATTTGCACATCGTGTAGGACTTCCCCTCTCCAGTATCTGCTCTTTCTGTTTTTCTGTCTTCTATTCTTGTGTCCCTTCTCAAGTATGGCTGCCATTTCCATCCACTGGGGCTGGCACCCAGGTCCCTCCTCCTTTCCCCATGCAATCTCTCCCACTTTGTCTCGTTCTATGTCTAATTTGCTGTCATGTCACATGGTCCCGCTAGATCACGTCTCTGTTCCGTTTCCTCTCAACTTCTTCTCTCTCTTGCGCTTATCAACTGCCGATCTCTCTGGATAAAGTCGTCCCTGGTGCGTGACCTAATCCTAAATCATTCTATGGACATCCTCTTTGCCCCAGAGACTTGGCTTTGCGACGGGGAGGAAGGACTTTTGACCCGCTGCCTACCCCCTGGATTTTCTGCCCTATCGGTCCCCCGGAGGGGTAGGTCGGGTGGTGGGTTGGCTGCTCTATACCGTTCCACCTCCATTTTCATGAGGTTACTTCTCCAGCTATTCACTCTCAGGAAGCTCTTTTCCTCCGACTTGATTCATAACTTCCTATGCACTTTATTCTCCTTTATGTCCCGCCCTCTGTCTCTCCCCAGTCTTGGGATGATCTTCTTTTAACTATCTCTGGTCTCCTCTCTTTTCTCCCACATTATGTTTCTGTGTGATTTTAATATCCATTGTGATGCCCCCTCTTGGCGCCGTGATAGGATGTTTGTCTTTCTTCTTGAGGACCTTTCTTTTGTACAACATGTACAAAGGAAAGGCTGTACAACATGTACAACATGACCTTTCCTTTGTACAACCACGCAGACTTTCACAAAAAACTTAAAACACTCCTCTTCCAGGAGTAGTATAATACCAACCCACAAAACAACATCCAACAAAATTCTACCTAGACTTGCCAACCCCCTACCCACCTCTCAACATCCCCCCACCCCTCACTTTCAATGTACATAGTTGCCATTTTCAGCCTTATAAACAACTATTACTTAAGTTCACTACAATCTTGTTCCATGTAAAACAGATGTTCCCACACTGTCAGTTCTGAGTTCCATGTAAACCGTCTTGAATTGTAGAAAGACAGTATATAAAAAATATTAAATAAGTAAATAAATGTTCACTTTCCAAGGCATATAGCAGGTCACACGCTAGACCTCATTATTACCCACTCCACCTCTCCCTTTCCTCTGTTAACCCTTTCACCCCTTTCTCTCCCCTAGACCGATCACTCATGTATCCTTTTTTTCTTAAGGCCCTCTTTTTGCTCAACCCCTCCCCCCCCATTTGGCCCAGCAGAGTAGGCGACATGTTCCCCCCTCCATTCTACAGCTCTTCCCGGCTGCAGATCACCTTCTTTCCTTAGATTTCTCCCTCCTGTCACCAAGCTCCCAGGTCTCCACTTGGAATAATACCCTCTCCATCACATTGGATCTTCTGGTGCCCACCTGCCCTCTCCGTGCTGTTTCCCTCCCCCATTGACACCATTGGTATCATCCTGGTCTTAGGCTCCTTTGTTCTTATGTGCGCTGTGCTAAGAGTGCCTGGTGCTCCCATCCATCCTTTGCCACCCTGGCTGTCTTTCACCAGTGTCATTTAGAATATCGTCTATCGATCAATCAGGCTAAATGTGGCTATTACTCTCAAGCTGTCTCCTCGGCCTCTCAATCCTCACGTCGCCTCTAAACGGTTTTCAGAGTTCTCTCATCCCTTCCATCGTCATCTGTCCCTCCTGCCTCGACAATCCCTGACTCTACTGCGTTAGCAAACTTTTTCTTGGACAACATTCAGTCCCTCCGTTCTTCCTTCTCTTCCTGCCCTGATCCTCTCTCTCCTCTCCCCGCCCCTGTCTCCCCTTCTCTGCCCTCATCCTCTGTGTCTCCCTCCCACATGCATTTTTGGTCATCCTTCAGTTTAATCTTAGCCCCCGAGGAGCTCTCGTCTCTCTCAGTCACCAGGAAAACTACTTGCTCTCTTGACCCTATTCCCTTGACCTGGGTCCCTGAGCCTT
This sequence comes from Ichthyophis bannanicus, assembly GCA_033557465.1. Taxonomy (NCBI): domain Eukaryota; kingdom Metazoa; phylum Chordata; class Amphibia; order Gymnophiona; family Ichthyophiidae; genus Ichthyophis; species Ichthyophis bannanicus. The sequence goes on along the minus strand of CM066031.1, from coordinate 1,579,694,022 downwards.
CTCTCTGCCTCCTTCCCCCTCTCTTGTCAATGCTCAATACTAGTCTGTCTTCTGGCTGTTTCCCTGCCTCATGGAAGCATGAACTTGTCTGTCTCATCCTTAAGTAACCCTCACTGCACCCGTCCCTCCCCGCCAACTGGTGCCCAGTGTCCAACCTCCCCTTTCTGTCTAAGGTCCTTGAGTGCTTTGTATTTTTCCAGTTATCTTCCCATCTTCTCACTATCAATGCACTCCACTCATGGCAATCTGGTTTCCATGAAGGTCATAGTATTGAGACTATCCTCCTCTCTCTGCTAAATGAACTCCATGTCCCGCACGAGCAGGGTGATCTCACCATTGTTGTTTCCTTGCATCTTTCCTCTGCTTTTGACCTTGTGGATCATTGGACTCTTCTCTCCCATCTGTCAGATTTCGGTGTTACCAGTACCCCCTCTCAAATGGTTCCACTCTTTTCTTACTACACGCTCCTTTTCTGTTTACTCTGATGTCTCGACATCCCCCAGGTGCTTCCTTCCCTGTGGTGTATCCCAGGGATCAGTCTTGTCACCCCTCCTGTTTAATGCTTTCCTAGCTCCCCTCTGTCTTCTAATTCAGCAGTCTGGCCTTTCGGCCTACTTTTATGCAGATGATACTCTCCTCCTTCATCATACCCCTCCCTCTGCTCCAGATCTCTCCGTCCTGAATTTTTGCCCAGGCCAGGTTCATTCCTTGTTGTCGGCTAACTAGTTACACCTTAACCCTGCAAAGTCTTCAGCCACATGGGTTACTTTTGGTGTCCCCCCCTCCTTCATTAGCCCCTGTTCTTGCATCCATTTCCATCTCCTTGGTACCCTCTTTTCACTATCTAGGGGGTATTTTGAATTCTTCCATAGCCTTTTCCGAGTGCATTTCCTCTGTGTCCCATTGTTGTTTTCTTAATCTCCATCAGATTCGTTCGGTTCACCCTTTTCTCTCTCCCGAGGCTCTATCCATGCTCCTCCTGTCTTTAGTTATTTCCCAAACTGATTATTGCAATATAGTCCTAGCCGGTCTCCCACAATGCCAATTACAAAGATTACAGCCATTACAGAACACTGCAACATGCATTCTTACATGCTCATCCCGCTTTGACCATGTCTTCCCTCTTCTGGCTCACTTACACTGGCTCCCTGTCCACTATCAAATTCAGTATAAAGTTTTTATTGTAACTCATAAGGCTATCCACACCTCCAATCCCCATTATCTGGTTGACCTCATTCATTTTCACACACACACACACCCCTTCCCTCCGGCTCCTGCGCTCCATTCATACCCATCATCTAGCACTTCCCTCTGTCTCACAGGCCCATTTAGAGCATACCCATCATGCTACCGTCTTTTATCTGGCCCCTGCCCCGTGGAATTCTCTCCCCCTCCTTCTGCGTTCTGAACTCTCCCTTCCCCGGTTTAAACAGCTTTAAAAACATATTTCTATGAATTGGCTTTCAATGCATCCCCTTGTGCATCTTACCCTCCCCGTTAAGTGGTCCCTGGGACTCTGATACATTATGCTGTTGTACCTGTGACTGTCCCGCCTGTGTTTCTGTCATTTCTTCCTGTTCTCTCCTCTTCTTTATCCTGTCCTGTTCCTATCCTTTTATTTAAGTGGTGTTCCTTTTCCTTTTCTTTCTTTGCAGCGCCTATATTTTATTATAAGCTGCCATATGCTTAGGCCTTAGTGATATATCAAGAGTAGACAGAAATAAACAAATAAACCCCAGGAACACTCCCTGAAAGCCTCCTCCCACCCCCACCTAAAGCTTGTATCCAATCTCCCCTCTCATCCCTCATCTGAAACTGGTAGCCAATCCCCCCTCCCACAGCACCCACAGGCAGCTACAAGCCTTCCCCCTCCCCAAAGGCACCTGATCATAACAAGTTGGCCCATTCCTGATGACAACCCCAAAGATCCCACCCACTCTCCGATCCTACCAACTACTTGTACCTGAAAGCTCAACCTGAGGAGAAGGCAGTCTAAAGAGGCATTAGGGTAACCTGCACAAAGCAGTGGTTACAGTCCTAAGCAGCAGTGCATCAGCTTTACAAGAAAGTATTTGGGTAGTCTGCATGGAACAGTAATTACAACTTTAAGAGAAATGATACAACATAAAACTTCCAAAAAGGCTGGAATAACCTAATGTAAAGACTATGATTTAAACCTGATTTGCAATGAACATGGAAAGGCCAGATAGATTTTTTTGACAGCTTTGGTCATTTTTGTGGCTGTGGGATATTATTACATAACTTAATAAATAGATGTTGTTGTATAAAGGGGATGTAATGGTTTCTCAATGAAAAAAGGCTGAACAGATTAGGTTTCCGTCTAGGAGAAGAGATGGAAAGGTGATATGATAGTGTCCATAAAATCATGAGCGGGGTCAAATAAATAAATAGCAAATAGATGTTTACCCTCTCAAATAGTATTAACATGAGGGAACACTCCATGAAACTAATAGATAGCACATTTAAAACAAATGTCGATATAGTGTATCTGGATTTTCAGAAAGCCTTTGAAAAGGTCCCTCATGAGCAACAAATCATGGGATGGGAGACGTTGTACTGTTGTGGATTAGGAACTGATTAAAAGATGGAAAAACAGAGGGTAGGGCTAAATGGACAATTTTCCCAATGGAGAAAGGTGAATAGTGGTGTACCCCAGGGATCTGTGCTGGGTCTGCTGCTTTTTATCATATTCGTAAATGATCTGGAAATGGGAATAATGAGCGAGGTAATCAAATTTGCAGATGACACAAAATTTTTCAAAGTTGTTAAAACCCATGAGGATTGTGAAAAATTGTAAGAGGACCTTGATAAATTGGAAGACTGGACGTTCAAATGGCAGATGAAATTTAATGTGAACAAGTGCAAAGTTATGCACCTAGGAAAGAACAACCCAAACTTTGGTTACATGATGGAAGGTTCCACATTAGGAACCACTGCCCAGGAAAAAGATTTAGGTGTCATCATGGATAATACATTGAAACCCTCTGCCCAGTGTGCAGTGGTGACCAAGAAGGTGGATAGAGTGGTAGGTATCATAAGGAAAGGAATGAAGAATAAAATAAAGGATATTATAATGCTTCTGTTTCGTTCCATGGTGCAACCACACCTTGAATATTGTGTGCAATTCTGGTCACCTTATCTTAAAAAGTATATAGCGGAATTAGAAAAGGTACAGAGAAGAGCCACAAAAATGGTAAAAGGGATGGAAGGGTACCCATATGAGAAGAGGCACAAAAGGTTTGGGCTCTTCAACCAGGAAAAATAGATGGCTGAGGGGAGATATGATAGAGGTCTATAAATTGACGAATGGAGTGCAACGGGTAAACATATAGGTCGATTGTTTACACCATCAAAAAGTAGAAAAACTACGGGAGATGCAATGAAGCTACAGTGTAATCCATTTAAGACTATTAAGAGAAAATATTTTTTTACTCAACGCGTAATTAAACTCTGGAATTCATTACCGGAGGATGTAGTAAAGGCTGTTAGTATAGCTGGGTTTAAAAAAGGTTTGGACAAGTTCCTGGATGAAAGGTTCATAAACCATTATTAAAGAGGATCTGGGAAATCCACTGCTTGCCACAATACAAGCACTGTGGAACCTGTGTGTCTTTTTGAGAAACTGCTAGATACTTGTGACCTGGGTTGGGCACTGTTAGAAACAGGACACTGGGCTTGATGGACCTTGGTCTGACCCAGTATGGCATATCTTATGTTCAAATAGTACGTTGATATACACAGTCTATCATCTCCAGGTGGCAGAACAATTAGGATGTGCTATTGCTGGTAGGTGGAGGAGTAACCTAGTGGTTAGAGCATTAGGTTAGTAACCAACAGGCTAGGGTTTGATTTCCCCCCTAGTACTCCCTGTGGCCTTGGGCAAGCCACTTAGCCCTCCTTTGCCTCAGAAGAAAGGCCTGCCAATCTACTTCAGGTTGCACTGCCAAGAAACCTAGGAGTCAGCATTGACTCAAAGGCACACATTACAATTTTTGGAGTTGAGGAGTAGCCTAGTGGTCAGAGCAACAGCTACCTTGACTACATCTTCAGTCAACAAATTCTATTGAATTCCTTGAATAAAGAAATACTTTCCTCATTTCATTTTAAACGTGCTCCCTCTTAGTCTCATGTTAATGCTATTTGAAACAGTAAACAGTTATTTCCTATTTACTCTTTCAATCCTGCTCATGATTTTATGGACCTACAAGGTATGTGCCTCATTTTTCCACCCAAACCTATCCCTGACTTGTGTTCATATCTCCTCCGAGCCCTCTCTACTGGATGATGAGCACTAACCTGTTTAGACTTTCTTCTTAGGGAAGCTGTTACATCCCCTTTATCATTTTGATTGCTCTTGTCTGTACCTTTCCTAGTTCCGCTATATCATTTTTGAAATGGAGTGATCAGAACTGCACACAGTACTCAAAGTGCAATCACACTATGGATCAATACAGAGACATAATACTCTCCATTTTGTTCTCCACCCTTTTCGGAATAATTTCTAATATTGTCTGTTTTTTTGATCACTGTCACATACTGAACCCAAGATTTTAGCATGTTGTCCATAGACTCTTAGCAGATCCAAAATAATATTCCTATTGGTAGGATTTTTCTCATATGCACCACTTTGCACTTGTCCACATTAAATTTCATCGGTGATTTAAAGCAAAGAATTGTGGTTGCCATGTTAGTACATTTGCATATGTGAAAATATGGATCAACAAACAAGTTGTACCTTATATCTTGTAAAAGATGATACCCTTTTATACATTTTTGTTTATATGTAGGAATGCACTTTCTTTTCTTTAAAATGAAACAATACGAAAAAAATTAAATTACTTTTTCACATGTCATCAATAGCACACACTATTCCTCAGTAGCATGCACCGTTCTTCAGTAGCATGTACTAATGTGAAGGGCAGATTAGATAGGCCAGACGGTCTTTTTCTGTCGTCATGTTTCTATTTTTCTACTTCTCAGTTAATTTCCTAGGGCACGCTATTGAGAAATAGTGCACACTATTTAATATACTTAAACTTGAAATAAAGTTTTGTTTAAGACTAAACAAACAGAAAGCCCAGAAACAACACGGAAACAAAATTAAACAAAATTTGTTTTGCCTACACACCCTTAATGCATATTTATTAGAGATATATTTATTAGAGATATTCTGAAAACCTGACCAATTAGGGACCCTTAAAGACTGAAATTGCCCACTCCTGCTCTAAGAGATACATATTTATGTCCTTAAATCTCATCTCATATAATTTTTGGTGCAGTCTACACCATTTTGGAAGCTTATTTCTTGACCACCTTTACCCATTCTATATCTTTCAGAGGTATATATTCCATGACTAGACACAGTATTCTGTATGAGATCTCCTTTTAGCAGTAACAATAAATTATAATGTAGACATATATACAATTTGTTTCCAGAGGGTTGTAAGGATTCCTGCAGTCCGTATCCCTTGGTCAAAGGCTTGCTGCATTGATAGATGAGATAAAAATGATGTTGGAAAGTCCACACCTACTGTGACACAATAAAATGTTTCCTTTTTTCCTGTGGCTCCCATCCCCTGCCTTGTTCCTTTCCGCTTCCTTGCAGAAGCAGTTTATTTAGATGAATGGAACCATTACCTCACTTTCTTCTGCCATTCCCTGTCTCTCGCTGTCTTGTTGTGCAGGAGATAGGACTTGGCAGAGGAACATGAGCTGATAGCCCCACATCTGTTAACAGATTGCTCCTGCTGCTACCATCACCATCAAGCTCTGGATTGGACATATCTTTAATAAGTTGCTGCTCAAGGGAACAGTAGGTGAGAAAGGATTCTTGGGTTGGTCACTGCTATTTTTTATTTTTTCCACAAGTGGGATGACCTCAGCTTCCTGCCATCCTAGTGAACTTTGGCTGCTTGTTCTTGCTTGCCGCTCTGTCTGTTCATCCAGTCACACATGCATAAGCTTGCACATACAAACAGATGCATGGAGACTCAACAGGCGCTATCACCTGTTCCAAAATGTGCCTAATCAATGATAAATCATGGTCTGAGTAATGATGAAGAAAGGTCTTATAGGTCTAGAAACCTAGAACAGGAAGAGGAAGACCACTGGACCAAAACATATACGGGTGATTTCAGCTAATATTGACATTGCGAAATCTTCAGTGATTCTCAGCTGTTTGTTTCAAAAGATCTGCAGTGTAAAATATTATGTAATCAGAAAGTTCAAACATTATAGTAGTAGTAAATACTCCAGCCAATGAGACATGAATGTCCACTATGGGGACAATTTTCAGTAGTCTACAGAAGTGGAAGGTATCATCTTTTAGCTAATTTCCAAAGGGAAACTATCTACATAGCAAGAATTGTGAAACTACTACATAGTGAGAATTCTTTGCAAGGCATGTGTCTCATTCTTCTACCCAAACCTATCCCTAACTTGTGCCCATTGTCTTCCTTTTATCTCAGAAATGTTCAGCTCCACTGTACATTAGGTAGTATTTATAACTATAAGAGGGCCTCATGGCACACCTTTAATCTCTGAAATGCGTCATGCTGCAGCTCCCAACACAACTCAGAAGAAAGGACATAAATATGTATTGTAAAAATGTTGCATTCCTTATGAAATGTCTAGATTGAACTGTGGTTGATGAAAAATTTAATGTTAAAAGGAAGCTTCCAATACAGTGTTCAACCTCCCCCATCTCTTTCCCTTCCCAGAATATGTAGTGTCCCTTTTTAATGAGTGTTACATTAATCATGCATATATATTTTTTTATTGTGTATCTGTGTGTATTAGGTCTCACCAACACATATTCGACCTGTGGGGGTTGGAGAGCAAAGGCAGCCAATACACACCATTCTGTCATCTCCACCCAGAGCTGGGATAGGGATGAGGTATGAGAATCCTGGGAAAGCTATGTGACAGACAACATGTCCTTATCATAATACATACACAGCAAAAGCAGGATCCAATTCGGCTAACCTAATTTTTGGTTAAGACAGACACTGTCTATATCAATGCAGTAGTTTCCCCCCAAAAAACTTGCAAGAAATATTTTGTGAGTGGCATGTTTATCAAACCTTCGTCTTCACCGAAGTCTGCCTTGACAGACTAAAGCTGTCCTCTAGTTGGGTTCAATATTTTAAAAATAACAACAATGAAAAACAGACAGGCAAAAATACTGACAGCTAGAGTTACTTATGTGCTACTATGTTAGCATGCGCTGATGGTGTTGATGTCTGTTATTAGTAAAGAGGGCCCAATGCAAAAAATGGCACCTGTGGTAGCTCACTGGACTAATGTTTAGCTTAGATAACAAAACTTGTTTCTAAGTTGAGTTGCCTTCAGAGTCCCTCCCATGTCCATCATTTCTTTATTGTGCACCTTCCATTTCCTCCAGCTTCCATCCATCAGTTTCCACCCCGACCTCACATCTGCCCTCACTACTAGTCTCCAAACCAGCTGCCTGCTTCTTTTGAATTACTTTTTCCAAGAGTTTCCATGATATCAAATATCGCTTTGTGATTCCTACTGTCACCTCAGCAATGAACTGGAACATTTCATTACCTTAAAATAATCAAGCAGAGAATCTTTTTTGCTTAGAAAAGGAATGTCATGTTCTATATTGAAAACTCATTTATTTGTACAAACCTTTAAATTATGGGGGGCATATTCAAAGTGGTTTAGCCGGCTAACAGACTAAAACGGGGCAATCCCCATATTCAGCAGCTTTAGCCGGATAGTGCCTCTCGATAGCCCCACAGGCCACGAAAAGAACATCTTCTGATCACTGGAAGTAGCAGTATACAAATGAAACCAAATAAATAAACATCCAGTTAAAACTGGGGCGGTATGTGGGTGGATTGGGTTGGTTCTAGTTGCTCTCCAGTCAGCAGCGATATTCAGTTGCTAACTAGATAATTAAACTGGTTAAATTTAGGACAGGTCAATGGCTTCCCTAACTCTAACTGGTCTTCACTATCCAGTTATCAGTTGAATATCTCCACTGCCCAGAAAAAATGAGTATTCAGTTCAGGATGCTGGATAAGTTCTGGCGTTGAATATCCTTTTTTTAAGTGGCATCAGCTAAGTATTTTAAAAACACCTAGCTGTCATCACTGAGTGTATCAGCCCCTATAGGTTTTAATGCTAGGATGTATGTCTACGAAAGTGTACATGTTGTTCTGTGTTTTTGATATAATGTATGTCTACTGGATTATTTATGTTTATTGTAACCCACCAAGGATATTCTGATTTGTTGGCAATCACTGCTCGTCACAAGGACCACATGATAAGAAAGGAATCAGCAGAGGAGAGAAGAGGCACAAGAATCTATACATAGTACTGTTTCCAGTCTCCATCTTCACTGTCAGATTCTGTGCTTCCATGCCTGCGTCTAATTGTTCTGCCCTCTCTGAATGCAGCCCTGAGAGTGAGAGCAGGTGCTGGCCTCTTATATTTTGGAAGAGGAAGGAGATGAGAGAAAAACAGAACTACACCTATGCAAAATAGCCCACAGAAGGTAAACAGGGTGAAACACAGTCAATATTAGTGCTGAAGCATAATTTTCCGGCCCACGTTTTAGTGATTGCAAATCGTATATCATTACCATAAGATAAATTCCCAAACCTGTCCTGAGAGACCCTCAGCCAGTCAGGTTTTCAGGATATCCACAATGAATATGCAAAAGAGAAATTTGCATACAATGGAGGCAGTGCATGGAAATTTATCTCAATTTGTAGTGCAGTAGCCTACGCTGCCTTTGTCAGTACTAAGGTTGTTTGGTCTGTGACAAATGCAATAACACTGGAATTAACTGCGCAGAAGAAAGGCTTGGCAAATCTGCTTCTGTATCTTGCCATGAAAACCCAATGGATACTCACAAAACATATTGCACTATAGTGCTGGAAGCTGAGACCCCCAGGTTGGAAGGCACTCAAATGGCTACTGGGGATGAGCGGAAGACTTCTCAGAGTAAAGCCAACATTTATGATGTAGTTGGATCTGTTGATGTAGCTGCGCATGAAAAGAGAGTCAGAGGATCCAAGATGGCGATTTGGTGAGGCAGCGGTTCCTGACGCTGTTTCCTCATGCCGCATCGGAGGAAAGTTCAGTGGGGGTTAGGTTCCCAGTCGTCCCTCCCAGCCTCCTCCGATTTACCTCTTGTAGGTCCTCTGGATCAATATCTCCATCAGGAGCATCAGCCACAGTCGGGGGTGAATAGCCCGGCTGAGAGGGCATTGGAGCCGGTGAGCTCAACATCACCTTCAGGCAGTGACCTTATGCCTCCGGAAGTGAAGAGGCCTCCCAAGCAAGCGTGTGTTGGGGCCCATTCGGTGAGTGAGGAAGCGGAGTGTGAGGCCTTACACAGGTGAACCTCCTGCTCTGCTGGGATCACCGCCAATCGTCATTGCAAGTGGGGAACTGCCCTTGCAACTTACTTCAGCCCCAGAGATGTTGGGAGTGCAGCGGTCGGCGTCTGAAGCAACTGGAGTTGCTTCTTCACCAGGTTCAGCCCTGGAGATGGCACGTGCTACAGTGGAGCCGATGCCCTTTGCTTTTGAGTTGCAGAGACCGGAGCAGTTCACTTTGGAAGCCATTTGGTCAGCAATCAAGCAGCTTGGTGAGGCTATTAATCCTCAAGTTAAAACTTTGCAAACCCAGGTATTACAGACTGAGAGGAATTGTCTGGTGAATTCTGAGTCCACTGAATCCCTTAAAGTAACTGTTACTGAGTCTTCTGTTCGAGCTGAGTGTTTGGATTCTCAGGTTGAGGCACTGATGAAAGACTTTAGTAACATGAGAAACCGGATGGAATCCCTGGATAATCATTCACGATTGACTAACTTATGTATGATTAATTTCCCTAAGGTTGCTGGTATTTCTGCAAAAGAAATGTTTAAGTCTTATTTGTTAGACGTATTTGGGGTATCCCCTGAGCTCTGTCCATCTTTGGTTAAGATATATTATATATCTACGGGCAGGGGCGGTTCCAGGCAATCTACTTCCTGAGGCGAAGAATGAGATGGCGCCCCCCCCCCCCTTAGAGGGGGCGGGGATTTTTCAGAACTCCAATCAGGGACTGAATCAAACCAAAAAGCCAATTAGATTATATGGAGGGAATGCAAGATGTGTGCACACAGGGCCGTACCAAGCTGCAATCATGCCCTGTGCGACTTGCAGCTTCGGCAAGTGCCACCCTCCTCCCCCCCATACGTCCGTCCAGTGCTGCCTGCTCTTTCCCTGCTGCTGCCGCCCTCTGTTTTTTCACGGCGGCACTGGCAACAGGGAAGAGCAGGCAGCGCTGGACAGAGGTATGGGGAGGAGGAGGGGGGCATGCGCTCGATCTGAAAGATGCTGGCACTTTAAGCAGATCTGTCCCTCCCTGCTCTGACATCGCGTTGGAGGAGGGAGGGACCAGACCTGCTAAAAGTGCTGCCAAAAGGCTTGGGGGGCACATTTTGGCTGCCTGCTATTGTCCTGCCAGCAGCAGCAGGGCAACAGCAGACAGCCGAAATGCGCCCCCCAAGCCTTTGCGCCCTGTGCGGCTGCACCGCTTGCACAGAGCTAGGTATGGTCCCGTTTGCACATCAAGGAACTAAAAGACAGCAAGAACCAACAGCACAGTTTATAAAACTAAATTATAACTCACTTTTATTTTGTTGTTATAAACTGAGTTATGGTTCTTGCTTTTTCTTTTTCAACATATATTTTGCATCCACAGTGGGTGCAGAGAAGAACCAGGACATTCACCCACGGAACTCAATATTTAAAAAAAAAAATTTTGATTCCGATCATCTCACTAACAACAACAACCACTATTCTCCAGTACCAGGCATACTGTGAACTAATACAAAACCCTACAACAAAGAGCAAACCTACCATACCATACCATATCAGCACAAACTTCCAAAACTCACATAAGGAGCCCATCCAAAAAAAGCATCACTGTAAATACTACAATGGGCCCTGGAACATCCATACACCTATCTGAAAAGCTGAACAAGTCAAATTACTGCAGTACAGTATAGATCTTTATGTACAAACTCCAAGTTATCAGAACACCTGGCCTCAGTCACACACTCACAACATCGACCCTCACCAAGTACAGAATAAGTAACAATAATCTAAAGTAAAAGTAAAAATATGTAGACAAAATTTAAACTGAAACCCCAAGAAGCCAGAGTCCACATACAGTGCAACATCAGATAAATAAGAGATGCAGTTCCCCAATACTGTGTAAAATATAAAGATAGCACAAAGTCCAATCACTAATATGAAATAAAATTATTTTTTTCTACTTTTGTTGTCTGACCAATTTATTCTCTGATCATGCTGGTCCCAATCTGAGGCTTCTGCTTTCCTGTCTTCTCTTAGCTCTCTTTCTGTGGTCTATGGTCCATCTGCCATTTCTTATCTTTTCTATTGTTTTCTTCACTTCTTTCCATCAGCCTGTTTCCAGTCCCTGTGACCCTTCCCAGTATCAGCCCCTTTCCAGTCCTCCATCCCAGTACCTTCCAATGTCAACTTGCATTCCCATGACTGCCATTAGTGTCCATTCCCTTCCAGTCCCCCTCCTTCCCCACTCCTTCTAGTCCAAATACCATGGCAGCCCCTCTCAGCATCCACCCCCTTCCAGTCCCATTCTCCCATCCCCTCGCATCAGCCCATTTGTACCCCTAGCCCCCAATTTTCTTCCAAGGCCAGCAGCTCTATCCTCCCCTCCCCACCATCAGCCCATTTCCAGTTGAAGCCCCCCCAATCAGCTCACTTCCAGTGCTAGTCCCCCCTCAACCCCATTACCAGTGCTAGGCTCCCCTAATCAGCCCATTATCAGTCCTAGCCTCCCCGATCAGCTCATTTCCAATGCTAGCCCCCCTGTCCATTACCAGTCCTATCCCCCTCAGTCCATTACCAGTCCTACCCCCCATCAGCTGTTTACCAGCCCTAGCCTCCCCTAATCAGCTCATTTCCAGTGCTAGTCCCCCCTCAGCCCATTACCAGTGCTAGCCTCCCCTAATCAGTCCATTACCAGTCCTAGCCTCCTCTAATCAGCCCATTTCTAGTCCTAACCTCCCCGATCAGCTCATTTCCAATGCTAGCCCCCCATCAATCCATTACCAGTCCTACCCCCCCATCACCCTATTACCAGTCCCAACCCCCCTTGATCAGTCAATTCCCAGTCCTAGCCTTTCCTAATCAACCCATTACCAGTCCTAGCCCTCCCCCCAATCTGCCCATTGCCAGTGCTAGCCCCCCCATCAGCCCATTATAATCCTAACCCGCACTGTCTCTCCTCTCTTTCCAGCATTTATCCCCTATCCAGTATGTCCCCCCTGTCTCTCCCCTTTGTCCAGCATTTTCCTCGTCTCTCCCCTTTTGTCTAGTACTTGTCTCCTGTCTCCCCCTTTATCCCCCATCTCTCACCTTTGTCTCTCCTCATCCTCTTCCTGTCCCCACTCCCTCCACCTGCACCTCTCATCTGGCAGTGGCGGGGGCACTCTGGCTGTTTTAATTTTAGATTTTGCCGCCTCTGCCCTGCCTTCCCGCTGCAAAAAAACAAAAAAAGCAGCAGGAACGCAGTGGCAGGGCAGAGGTGGCAAAATCTAAAATTTAAAAAACTGGAGTGCCGCCACCGCAAAAATTAGCCTGATGGCTTGCAGCGATCAGGCTGATTTGTTCAATGCCGGTTGTTCCTGCTGGATGTGAGGGAACCCTTGCCAGTTCCCTTCCAGCCCCCTCCTTCCTCCCTCCCTCTATGTCAGCCCCCCTACCTCCATGTCAGCCCCCATCCCTCCCTCCCTCCATCCATATCAGCCCCCTCCCTCCCCCATGTCTGCCCCATTGCAGGTTCCCTGCCCCCTCCTCCCCTCTCCCCATGTCTGCCTGCTACCACCCTGTGCCTCCTTCTTCTGCAGCAGCGGTTCCCTGTCTCTTAGTGAACCGCGGCTGTGCCTGTGAAGCCATTGCAGTGCCTTTCTGTCTCTAAACAGGCTCCGTGCAGCATTGTCCCACCACCAAAGAAAGTGGTAAACAACTTCCTTAGGAGGTGGAACAATGCTGCACAGAGCCCATCGAGAGACGGGAAGGCTCCGCAATGGTTTCACAGGCACAACCACGGTTCCCTAAGAGGCAGGGAGCTGTGGCTGCAGAAGAAGGGAGGCGGTGAGTTTGTCGCTGCCGAGAAGCGGACTCGGCAGCAGCAGTAACTTGTGCGCTTTTTTATTTTAAATTTTTTTTTAACTTGAAGGCAAAGTGAGGTGGCTGTTTTGGGGGCATTTGCCACCCTCAAAACTTTGCCGCTTGAGGCAGCCGCCTCACTTTGCCTCATTATAGAGCCGCCCCTGCCTAAGGGCCAAAAAGCTCCCTCAGATATCGATTTACCTGGTTTACCAGTGGTAGACGTTTTGAATGTTACCTCTATGCTAGAGACTTCGGATATGGATATAGCTACCCCAGCTACTTGTTTGGTAACTTTTGCCTTAGCATCAGATAGGGAATGGCTTCTAAAAATGTTTTTCAAAAAGAGAAATGTTGTCTTTAAGGGCTGTTTGGTCCGCATGTTTCCTGATTTAGCCAGGGAAACACAAAGACGCAGGAAAGAAGTTTTAATCCTCAGCCCGAGGGTTTCCCAATTGGGTAGGCTCTTCTTTTTGAAATATCCTTGTAAATGTCTTGTAAAATTAGAGGGTAATTCTTATATTTTCTTTTTTCCATCTCAGTTAATTTCTTTTTTGAATGCCCGTGGGGTTGTTAGTGGTGGGACTGTCGCTTGTTCTTCACCGATTTAATGATGTTGGTTGATTTGTCTCTGCATATTTTGAGTTCATTGTAGTCTATATTTTCCTATTTCTTTGGATCTCATTATTGTGGGCTAGAGCGAGTGTCTCAGGTTACTTTATTTCCTCTGAATTTATTGTTATATGGTTTGTATCTCCTGATATCTTGATTTCCTGTGCAAGTGATTGTATCCTTGTCATATTTAGTATATTCTATAAATATAAAATTTAAAAAAAAAAGAAGAAAAGAGAGTCAGAGGTTGCAAAAATGTCTTACATATTGGGACATGGAACATTCGAAGCATGAACCAAAGGAAGTTGGAGGTGCTCAAGAATGAAATTGAAGTGTACAACTCGATCTGTTGGGTATCAGTGAACTGAAATGGACTGGCTTTGGGCACTTTGCATTTGATGATCATATGGTCTACTATGCTAGAAATGAAAGACAAAGAAGAAATGGTGTTGCATTTATAATTAAGAAAAAACTTGCAAGAACTATAATGAAATACAGTGCAGTCAGTGAATGCTTAATTTCAGTTAGTCTATGAGGAAAGCCCATCAACACAACTGTAATTCAGGTGTATGCCCCAATAACAGCTACAGAAGAGGAAGACATTGATGAGTTCTATGAACAAGTACAAGCTGAAATTGACAGAACATGCAAACAGGATATCCTGATAGTCATGGGTGACTGGAACGCAAAAGTTGGCAACAAAGAAGAAGGCAAAATAGTTGAAAAATATGGACTTGGCAACAGAAACGAAGCTGGAGAAAGACTGATAGAATTTTGCAAGATCAATAATCTATTCATCTCAAACACTTCTTCCAGCAGCACAAGCGTTGACTGTATATGTGGACTTCACCCAATAGATTGTACAGAAATCAAATTGACTACATCTGTGGAAGACAATGATGGAAAAGCTCAATAACATCAACAAAGACAAAACCTGGAGCTGACTGTGGTACAGATCACCAACTACTAGTATGCAAACTCAAGCTAAAGTTGAAAAAGAGCAAGCCACTCATGAATGTAGCAAAATATGACCTTGAGAATTTACCACTGGAATTTACAGATTGCCGGCGAAATTGATTTGCTGCTTTAGATATAAATGACAGAGTTCCAGAAGAGCTATGGGATGACATCAAGAAGGTTGTGTTGGTAGAAAGTGAGAAATCTCTACATAACGTGAAAAAGCAAGAACGGCCAAAATGGATGACTGAAGAAACTCTGAAAAATGTCCAGAAATGCAGAGAAGCTAAAGTCAGAGGAGAAAGAGAGGCAATCACAGAACTCAACAGAGATTTCCAATGTGCAGCAAGACAAGACAAAGAGAAATACTACTATAACACATGCAAGGAAATAGAATCAGAAGCTATTAGAGGAAGAACAAGATCGGCTTTTCTAAAGCTAAGAGAGTTAAAGAAAAAATTCCAGCTTCAAACTGGAATGCTACAAGATCCTCAAGGATCCATGTTGAATGATGCTGAGAAGATCAAGAAAAGGTGGAAAGAATATACAGAGTCATTATACCATAAAGATCAAGTGGACCAACAACCATTTTAACCTGTACCTTATGATCAGGAACCATTGGTGATGAAAGAATAAGTCGAAGCAGCATTGAAAGTTTATTAAAGAACAAAGCACCGGGCATTGATGGCATTCCCATTGAAGTATTACAGCAATCGGATGAAGCTGTTACCATACTTACAAGGCTCTGCCAGGAAATTTGGAAGACAAATTTATGGCCAACTGACTGGAAAAAATCTGTGTTTATACCAATACTGAAGAAAGGTAATCTGACTGACTGTGGAAATTATCACACAATTGCTCTGATCCCACATGCCAGCAAAATTCTACTCAAGATCATTCAGCAGAAACTACAACCATACCTGGAACGAGAACTGCCTGAAGTGTAAGCAGGGTTCAGTAAAGGGCGAGAAACAAGAGACATTATCGCAGATGTGAGATGAATCCTTGAAAAGACAAACAAATACCAAAGGATATCCATATTTATTTTATTGACTACTGCAAGGCTTTTGACTGTGTAAACTATGAGAAACTCTGGGCCACATTAAGAAGCATGGTTATACCAGAACACCTGATCATTCTCTTGCACATCCTTTGCATTGATCAAGAAGCAAAGGTTCGAACAAAACTAGGAGAAACAGAATGGTTTAAAATCAGCAAAGGTATACAACAAGGCTGCATACATTCCCCCTACCTCTTTAATTTATATGCAGAACAAATCATCAGAGAAGCAGGACTGTATGAAGATAACTTAGGTGTGAAGATTGGTGGAAGACTCATCAGCAACCTTCGCTGTGCTGATAATACCACATTACTGGCCAGAAGGACTGGGATTTCTAGTCCCACAAGTGCTCTGTTGCCTCAGGTACAAAAACATAGATTGTGAGCTCTTTGGGGACAAGGAAAAAATATATATACAGTACATGAATGCACACCACTTTGACTGGTAGAAAAGTGGTATATAAGCCTAGTTAAATAAATAAATAAATAAATAATGATTGGCAAGGTAGAAGGTCACTGTAAAAAAGGAAGGTTGGCAATGAAATGGATCAATATAATAACAGCAGCTATGGATACCATTCTATCAACAATGATCCACTTGGCTAAACATCAAACAAAGTTTAGGTCAACTATCCAGAGGGTTACCAGGAATCAACACTGACTTAACAACAACAATAAGTACATTACAATAAGGCATATCAGTAATAGGAATAAAGAAAAGTGGCTCAGATCACTTTTTGAAACATTTAATATTTTTATAGCAAAACTGTTTTTTTTACATTTTTGACATTTTGCTTACAATTTTTGCATTAAATCTTTTAAAAACATTTATAGAACAATTTTTTTTGTTTTTCTTATTATTATCATTTTAAACACAAATAACAAGAACTCTTCAAGGTTACTGCTTTAATACAGGCAAATCACTGTTAATTATATGACTATACCAGTCCATTAAAGTCCATTCAGAAATTCAGCTTTATGCATGAAATTGTTCTATGCTGCCATCTGTTGTGTCTGGGTAGCTCCTATAATAAAGCACAGGCTAACTACAGAAAAGAGTAGGAGAACATCCAAACAATACTGACATTTATACATGATAACAGCCATTGATATTGGATGTTTCTGAGCAGTTCCTTGAAGTAACTTCAGGCAGTGTACCAGCATGGGTCTGGTTTCCAAACCAGTCCTCATGGTAAAATTCTACTGACTGAAAAATATCGAAGTAAGTCTTCCTCAATGACCTCATGTTTCTGGATGGAGTGTTCTTCTTTGCCACAGCATAAAATGTGTAGTTATGATGGTTTAATCACTCGGTCCTCTTTGTTGTAGGCAGTAAAAATTGAATCGGGCCTCATCCAATAGAAGATTTCATGCTTCACCCATTCATCTTGCTTGAGCTCTACTACACTCATTGTCTGGAAGTTTACATTAGGGTATACTCTGTTCCAAAACCCCCACACTCTTCTTCTCACTAGAATTTCAAAAGGAGACCAGTCTGGAAGATGGCAGCCTATGGGCTCTACCCAACATATCTCTCTTTAGGTGTTTCAGTGTAGGCATGGCTGACAAGTCTAGCTCTTCACTGCTCCCAATTCCTGAATTCCCAAACTGAAAGCTTCTTTTTTCACAACCATTAGAGCCATATCTGCTCCTGGGTGATGAGAGTTGATCCAGCTCCAAGCAAGAGATAGACCACACATTTGAAACAGTGGTAGTCGGATCTTTGACTAAAGTTCCCAAGACCAGACTCATATAGTCCAATAAGGTATCCAGAATGGGTAAGCGAATGCCAAAATCATTCTTTACTTGGCAGTATCCCTCACAGGTCAATGATAGGTTGTCAAAGGTGGTACACTTCCACTTTCTCTGACCATGATGTCGTAGTCTATAGCAACTTTCTCAGTACTAGGGCCTGCAAGTGCATTGTTTCAAATGCCTCCACATGTATTTGCTGAACACTGCCCCTTCACTGTCTCATAGCTTTGGGGTTTCCAGTGAATCATCAATTGGACAAAAAGTAGGCTTCAACTCGGTACTGGGTGCGGCACAGTGCTCACTGCTTTTCTGCACAGCAATTGTGCTTTCAGGCATCGCTTGCATTCAGGTCTCACTCTCCCTAGGCATGGTGGAGCTTTCTGGGGGATGCAGTTTCCCTTCCCCAGTATTCACCCCACAAGCTCAGTTATTGTGGTTCATCTCCCCAGCACTACTGCTACTCTGGCTTACTACTGGGCTAGGTGCAGTCACTCCAGCATACAGAATTGATGTCCTAAAGCAGAACTCCCAATTTAAGCAACTTTTTGGAGGATTGTTAGACTCTTCCAGAGGTGAGTCTGATGATTCATCTGAACTGAAGAACCATTTATGGCAAAAATGACACTGCAGTATGATTGGTAGCGGGGCATGTTCATGCTTGCACCTCAGGCAATGGGCACAGCCCACTGATACTCCTCACTTAATGGATAGCTTAAATCCTGGCTTCCACTGAGACAACATCTCTAGGCATTCTGCAACTCTCTGAAGGCCTGGGATTCTCTGGTCCTTCTGCTTCTGGGCCACTCTGCCATGAAACCTAGTTGCTCGTTTTGGCTGCTAATGAGCTGCTCATGCTAAAGGCTCATGTCCATTTGCAATGGCACTGATCCTCTTAGGTGCGGTTAAAGAACTCAACTCTCCTGCATATGCACTGATGCTCTCCTCTTTGTTGAGCTGGCGCACATGTCTTCTGACATCCCTCATTAGTGTAGCTCATGCCTTACATCAGCATGTTCTCATGTAGTAAGCACGCACGTCCTTGTGCAGCTGTGTTACTGGGTCCACCGGAAGAAAACCGCTGTTTCAATTTTTTTCAAATGCGGGAAGCTCCAACATTTTTCTCACTTGATCACCATGATCACACTTGAAAATATCCAAAAACCTCCTACAAATTTTATTGTTGGCTGTCACCTTCCCTGCTCAATTTACCTGCTCTCTGCCAGAAGTTTGCAGTAAAAATGTCAGTACAGTCCCAAAACAGCTTCATGCTGCTGATATATTTTTTTTTTCCTTTAGCCGAGTTTCCAAAATGGTTTAATGTCTTTTTTAAAAGTCAGTTTACTGCCTTTTAAGTTCCTTTTGCTCAAATGCCATCTATGTAAATCCAATCCCTGTTTGACGTGCCATCCTCACACTTATCTCATAAACTGCTTGGGAGACAAGAGAGAAAAGCAATCCTGTGAGCTTTTTTCTCAGCCTTTACGCTGGAGCTAACTATATGTTACAAGCAGTTAACTCCTTTCTCTTATCCAAAAATGGTTACAAGTAGACTGTTCTTTTCTCTTCTCACTTTGGGAGGTTACTGCCTTTCCTTCAATAACTCTTTATCTTAAGCTGAGCAATTATTTCTTTACCACTCTTGTACCTCATTTAGTAAATTGTACTTATTTGGCACTCATGCACCTTTAGTATTTAGTCTGGTTTGTCCTGAATGGAAATCCCTCTCTCTTCTCTATAGGACTTTGCCCCAGTGTACCTTAATCTGTATGTGAGGCAGACACAGTTCACAGATGCTGTGCTAGAGTTTAAACTTGAATCTGGTGCTACAAGTCTAAGAAGGTTGGTTGGGTTCCTTTTCTTCCTGATAGCTGTGGCTTCTGTAGAGGCAGATCCCTGGAACTGCTCTGCAAGGCTCCTGTCTCTGATGATCTGGAAGGTGTAGTTGCTGTTATGTTCTCCTTGTGAGCCAGTAGGGTGCTGGCAGGCTTTGCATAGACATCAGTCCTCTGCTTTCTTCTCCTCTATAGTTGCTCTAAGCCTGTTGCACACCCTAAATAATATGATGTGAAAAACTGCAAAAGACTCCTATTCTCTGTTAGGGTGCACTGGCTGGGTGCTAGAAACATCTGTCCTTGAGGGCAGACTCTCTCTACAACTTCATGACTACCAAAAACAGAGTTTTGTCTTTGGGAGTGGTTTATATACTAGGTGGGATTTCTCTCTCAGAGAAATCTCCTTCCAGTAAGAAATGACTGGCAGCAAGAACTTTCCCTGTTCTGGAAAATTTTAGATTTTTCTCAGTACTTGCAATACTTAGTAGGGACACTGGATGGTGCTACTGCTCTTAGTGCAGCATCCAAGTAGTCTCTACACTAGTTTAAATTGTTGGCATGAGTGACCAACAGCTTTGCCTTCAAGGATCTGAGTCCTATGCAGGGAATACCCCTAAAGAGTCCACATTGTCCATGTTCCCTGTAAAAATAGTTATTTCCAAGTTATAATGCCCTGTTCAATGTAATTTCAGTTTGTTCAATGTAGACCGCCTTGATATCATGAAAGGCGGTATATAAGACATGTTAAATAAATAAATAAACATTGCATTTTGTTTCCTGCACTCCAATTCTCCAGTTTTTTTAGTCTAATGGCAAAAATCATTTCATGTAGACAATTTAAGATATGATACAGAAGCTAAGGTGTGTTTCACTTAAGTGCAGAGAAAGTATTACATGTATGCGTTATTGTCACAGAGAATGAGAGGCCATAAAGGTACAAGGAATTTCTGGAACCTTGTCAGTACTAAATGGAGAGCTAGCTTGTAAATTTATCCTTAACAAGAATGATGGCTCTGCAACAGCTTTGCATGCCACTTGGGTGATTGGCAATCAGCGTACATCTGTATGAAACAATCTTGAGAGCTGCCTACCCAGAAGACATCCATTTGCATACCTCTCTTCCTGGAAACTGCTAGAAGAAAGCTTAGTGATGTGGGATGTAAGAATCATAGCTAGGCCCTGGAAATCTGGGCACCATATTCAGAAGTCTCATGTGTGCGTCACAGAGCACCTGTTCATTCAGGAAATGAAAGGGCTTTCCTGTAACTAGATGAGAAAAGCACAATGGGGTAATTTTATATGTAATTTGAGCATGTAGAACAGCTCAACTGGGTGCATATAAAATTATCTTGGGGTATACAAACATAAAGATAACCATTGGAAACCATACATTTTATAAATCTGTTTGGTTAGGCAGATTTATTCCTTTCTGTCTTTTTCTGAGCTCTGTTCTTCAGGTGGTGGTCCTTTGCCATCTTGATTATTGGAATTCTGTCTACCTGGTCTACCTGGGTCTTCCCAAGAAGCAGGTGGCCAGATTGCAGCTTGTACAGAATACCTCAGTCAAGATTATTATTGGCCACAAACAGTGGACAGACACTTCTTTATAGACAGCTTTTCATTGACTGCTAACCTCCATCCTTATTCATTTAAAAGTTTTAAAGAATGTTTTTTAGAATTATTGGGGGCATAGAACCCAGTTACCTCAAACATTGTTTTAAAGCGTATGTCCCTTTACATTCTTTCTGCTCTAGCCCGGACTCTGTTCTATCTTTGCCTTTTCCTAAACAGTTTAAACTGTTGTTTACTTGACAAACAACTTTTTCAAGTAAATCTCCTTTCTTCTGGAATTCTCTTCAACTCTTCAGAAAATTGAAGTAAGTTACCTAGTCTTCTGGAAAAAATTGAATAGCTGGCTGTTGGAAAAGTACTTTTAGCTCTCGGGGGGGGGGGGGGCGTGAAGAGAAAAGAGATTGCTTTTTTAACTATGCAAGCCATAAGTTTAGATATCATTTATTTATTGTAGTGATGATTTTGATTAAATTATTGTTTAATGTTTTTTGATCATTGCATTTAATTGTATTTTTGCTTTGCTGTATCCCACATTGAACTTGGTTTCATTCCTGGAAATGCAAAATATAAATTGTCGATTAAATTTTATAAAGCGGACATTAAAATTATAAATCACTCTCCCCATACCTGGAAATGCCTATTTAGAGACTAGGCAATTTTGAGAGCCCTTTTATGCTGGTAGACATATATCTATATACAATATTTACTACTTAAAGTAAGCCAAGTTACATAAAGAAATGGTCTTATGGAAAACAAGTTGTGGTTAAATTTTATGAACTTTGGCAAAACATTTGCCTTCCCCCACAATCCCACTCTAAAGCAGCAGTGACATCCACCAGAAATCATTACTGCAATCCACTCCAAAGTTGGCCATATCTTCAGTGACACAGTATGAGGTCTTGTGTTAGATGTAGTATTAAATGTAGTACATGAATTTATTTGGAAAGCCTTGGGCACATTCTTGTTTTCTAGTGTCCAGCAAGAGTGAAGGAGTGGCCTAGTGGTTGGGGCAAGGTACTTCAGGCCAGAAGGTCAGGGGTTCAAATCCCACTAGAGGACAGCAACCTTGGGCTGGAAGGACTGTGGTTTCTAGTCCCACAGGTGCTCCTTGTGGTCTTGGGCAAGCCACTTAACCCTCCATAGCCCATGTTCCCTGTAAAATAGTTATTTCCACATTATAATGCCCTGTTCAATGTAATTTCAGTTTGTTCAATGTAAACTGCACTGATGCAGAATAGCACGGTATATAAGAGAATGTAAATAAATAAAAAGTATCTATGGGCCCTTTTACTAAAGGTTAACATGCGTCATTGAAGTTAACAGCATTAAGTGCCATTGCGCCCATAGCACTAAAAGGGCTGTGGGCACTTAATGTATGTTAATGCACACTTAATGTGTGTCATTAGTGCACATTAAAGCCTTTAATAAAAGGGCCCCTAAGTCATTTTCATTGAGTAGTGAAAGCTGTAGGAGAGATGGTTAGGAAGATTGTCTGTTCTGATCTGGACCCTCTCTCTTCCTCTGTCAGGAAGCCTCGTGGAGAAGCCAAGAAATGTCGGAAGGTCTATGGAATGGAGAACAGAGATATGTGGTGCACAGCCTGCCGCTGGAAGAAGGCCTGTCAGAGGTTCATCGATTGAGAACTGGAAGCATGCAAGGCACCAGGGCTATACAGTACACTATAACCCTACTATATCTGCGCGTGTACTGTTTTCTCCCTCAGTCATATGCTTTCTCTCTGAAAACTTAAATCACTTTGTTTTACAAATCAAGCATTTGTAGCCAAGGACAAGCACTTACTTAAAAAAATAAACCTGTGTTGAACAGACAAGCAAAAAAGAATGGGTCTCTCTTACCAAGGACTGAACCCAGAGCAGCTAAACCTTTTTTTTGTAATTACATGAGGGAAATGGTAACCTTGGGTATTTCCAAGAGCCAGCAAATCTCTTGGACACTTTTTTTTAACCACATTAATGTCTGTACTGTCAACGTCTGTAGCAAATGAACCAAGGAACCCCTCTTTTACTGGAATGAAGACCATTTTATAAGCTTTCCAACTAACATGTCTTTCGATGGATTATTGATGCTTTTTAAAACTGAATAAGCTACAATTTACTCAACAGCTGCTGTACAAAAATTGAAGCCTTCAACATAAAGTAATGCTCTTATTGTGAATGATTTTTTTATTTTGCATTGACTTTTTATGGTGATCACTTTTTGAGGACTGTACATCCTGTTTTTGCTGGCAGGAAACATGGAATTGCTAGTCTGGAAGCAAACTGATAAGAAAGAGGAGAAGTGGCTGACATCACCAGCAGACTTTAATAGCCACTAGAACTACAGCCAGTTGGAAAGGCATTGGTTCGAATCTCTATTGCTGGAGGCATACAGAAATCCCATTTAGGTTTTAAAAGCTTTTCCATTCAATTTATCCCTTTTCTCAATGAGAAACTTACCGAAGAGTGTAGAGAGCTTCCATGATTCAGCTGCAGAATCCCTTCTAAGACCTGGGTAACACCAATGCTAAGAATCCTTTGTCATATGTATTCAAGGATGTGATACAAAACAGCGGTCAGCTTCCTTTTTTCCCTTTTTGCAACTTCTTACTTTGTTAATAGCCCATTCATTATTTGTACTAGTCTACTAAATATATAGAGAGATACAAGAACACAAGTTGGAAAACTCACACTTCCAGCAACATGATCTCAAGAGATTGTTCTTCATAGTAATAGAGCAGTGTTTTGTACAAACTGAATGTTATTCTTCTATAAAATTTCCTGATTAGGGGAAAATAATTAATTGATTTGTTTATAGAAAGCACTTTCATAGGTTTCCATGCTTTACACTATTTCATCCTCAGGCCATTTTAAAGGTATAAACCTTTATTTTAAAAAAATTAAAAATCAGCATAAGAAAAATCAGGATGCAGCATTGAGCCCTAAAAAATTCTTTGCATAGCTTTGCATTTAATAAATGAACATTCATTTCAATGTGGGAATCAACTTTGGGGAAAAAGGAGTGGTGCCCAATGTTCCCGCAAAGCTGCGCAGGAGTCCTCCGGCTGTGCTGCTGCTGCCGCTGCCGGCAGGGAGAGGTGCTGCGATATCGCATAGCTTTGTGGGAACACTGGCGGTGCCCACCACTAAAGCAGCCTATCTAAAAGAAAGAAGCACATGGCGTACAGTCTGGGTTACTGTACAGTGATGAAATGCGAATGGTTTGCTCAAGGCAAATTTCATCACATCGAGTTTATAGTAGACTTTATAGTGAGTGAGGCTTACTAAATATATTTGCACAAACATCAAATTAGATCTGATCCGTATGGAACATGGCCATAACTTGTAAGGTTGCAATGATTGTGGTATATAGCATCAGTTATATAACAATCTTACATTGGTCATGAGGCTGGTAAATTCACTGTTTAACACTTTGTGAAATAACTACCCATGAGTAACTTCTATCCTGCATCCTTTATTGGGAATTTTATTTTTATTGCAACTTAAAGGATGGAAAAATGGGTTACCAAGTGCCATAATCTGGATTTGATTCAAAAAGAAAAAGGAGGTGCACCTTTCTGAAGCATACAAATATCATAAAATAGCGCTCCTTGGCACAAATATGTTAAGGAAAACTCAACCTACCAAAGTTGGCTCTGGTCAGGAGTGTTGATGTGATGTCATCCTGTTATACACTGTATAATGCCACTTTATGCATGATATACTTAAGGCTTTTAAAGCCAAATCAAGGAAGAAAATGAAACAATTTTTTTGAAGATCAAAGATGATCTATGCTCAGAAATGGTTGACGTTTCATATTGACAACAACTGACTGAACCTTCAGGTTGTTGCAAATAAACAACCAAACATTGCTGTAAACAATCTGTCTCCATTTGATACATGTATCATAGGAGAAAGCATACATTTTTTTAAGTGCTATCAACTCAATACTGACACCTGGCAACCCAGCAGCCCCTGGGTTTTCTTGGCATGGTATGACTAGAAGTAGATTGTCAAGCCTTTTTTTCCTTGAGGATAAAGTGACTTGCCCAAGGAGTGGCAGTGGGAACCAAACCCTGGTTGCTTGGGTATGAGACGGTTGTTCTAACCACTAGGCTACTCTTCAATGTAGGCATAGGAGTTATACTTCCATTTAACTATGTTCTTTTTTATGTCACTACCTTCCTTTCCTGCATCTCCCCTGCATCAGGATTTGGTTAGATTCTGGCCCAGTAACTCCTTTTCTGCTCATCTGCCAGCGTGCAACTCACTGTTGCCATTTTAAAGTAAGGACTACTTTTCTCTTCTAGAACTGTTACCTTATCATTGATGACATTGATTCAAACCTTGGGGAGTCATAGTAGGGAACAGAAGAAAGTTGTGCTCCATTCCCATTCTTGGAGTGAATTGTTACAATGAGAAATAGTTACGTGGATTAGCCAGGAAAACAACCAAAGAAAACAGCCAGTTAACACGTTAGTCTCTAATGTTATGCACCTATGTGATTCTTGCGCAAGACCTGAAAGTCTAATATTGACCTTTATATCCAAAAGAGAATGTGTACCAGCAGTTATTGAAGAGCTCAATATAATCACCATCATTTGTTAACAAACTGTTTCCAACAATGAACAACTATTGCAAAGCTTCATATCATATTGTTAAGGGGACCAATAGTAATAGAAGTCATTTTTAAAAAATGTGATCAACATGTTTACTATCTCTTTCTCAGCTTGCAGGTCACATCAGTGTACTGATTTTAAAAAGTACATTTTTAAAACAAGTTCAGTTATTGCAGAGTATATAATGCATTAAGTTTCATGATGATTCTTTCAGCAGCTAACAATGCCAGAAAAATGCTACCCTATAGTCTCCAGGTGCTAATTTCTGAATGAATCTTCTTGAGGCTCGGGGCAGTAAGTGAGACTTGCATTCATGTTCCCATCATGCATGTGATTGCAAAACATACATAGAATATTTCTATTTATACTCAATGTAGATCGCTGTTTGCTCTACGTCTGGGACACATTTAGAAGGTAATTTGATAATGTCATTTATGTATGCATGAGGCCGCATATGTGCATAAGTGGACTGTTATAAAATTCTGACCAGTGTAATAGTACATGCATTGACATGATGGCATACACTTTGCTGGTAGTTGTAGCTGGGGGTGCAGTCTGGGTGGAGTGTGGATAGAGTATGCAAGTACGCACATTCATTATAAAATATTCTCATCGATGTGTGTCTTTGTGAACTTTACGTACAAACATTTACACTTGCTCTCAATCAGGTTTAAATGTCCATGCCTACATTCACTCACACTAAATACTTTATAAAAAGATATAGGCGCCTATGTGTCTTTATAGAATAACATCTAAGGAGGAACATAAGAACATAAGAACCTAGTTGCCCTCTTAAATGAGGCACTCCCTTATATAATTATCCTCTTATTGTAATTTCATAAGGGAGTGCCTAGATAAGTGCCGTCGAGTCTATGTCGACTAATGGTGACCCTCTGGATAGTTGTTCTAAATTGTGTTCGGTCTTCAGTCAGGCATTTCATTGTTGACAGACTGGTACCCATGGCTGCTGTTATTGTAGCGATCCATCTCATTGCTGGCCTTCCTCTATTGCGTTGACCTTCTAATTTGCCAAGCATGATGTCTTTCTCTAATGAGCTCTCTCTTCGCATGATGTGTCCAAAGTATGAAAGTCGAAGTCTTGTCATCTGAGCTTCTAAAGAAAGCTTTGGTTTGATCTCCTCTAGTACTGACTGCTTTGTTCTTCGGGCAGTCCATGGTATTCACAATATGCGCTGCCAGCATCATAATTCAAAGGCATTAATTTTCTATCTTTTTCACTGTCCAGCTTTCACAGTCATATGATGTTATTGAAAATACCATGGCTTGAACGAGTTGAATCTTTGTATGGAGAGAGACATCTCTGTTCTTGAATATCTTGTGTAGTTCTTTCATAGCCATTCTGCCAAGAGCAATGCATCGTCTGATTTCTTGAGTGCTTGTTGCTTCTTTATTGATAGTTGACCCAAGTAGGTTAAAGTTGTCAACAATTTCAATTTCTTCTCCTTCAATGATGATCTTATTGATTTTGCCAGTTGTCATGATCTTTGTCTTCTTTACATTAAGGTGCAGGCCCATTTTAAGACTATGTTCCTTGATCGTGAGAAGCAAATGTTTCAGATCATCTTCACTTTCAGCCAGTAATGTGGTATCATCAGCATAGCAAAGGTTGTTGATGAGTCTTCCACAAATCTTCACACCTCTGTTGTCTTCATACAATCCTGCTTCTCTGATGATTTGTTCTGCATATAAATTAAAAAGGTAGGGGGGAAAGTATGCAGCCTTGTCTTATACCTTTGCTTATTTCAAAGCATTCTTTTCTCCTTGTTCCGTTCAAACTGTTGCTTCTTGATCAATGTACAGATTATGCAAGAGAACGATCAGCTGTTCTGGTATACCCATGCTTCTTAATGTGGCCCACAATTTCTCATGGTTTACAGAGTCAAAAGCCTTGCTGTAGTCGATAAAGCACAAATAGATATCCTTTTGATATTTTTTAATTTTTTCAAGGATCCATCTCACATCCGCGATAATATCTCTCGTTTCTCGCCTTTTCCTGTACCCTGCTTGCACTTCAGGTAGTTTTTGTTCCAGGTATGGTTGTAGTCTCTGTTGAATAATCTTCAGTAGAATCTTGCTGGCATGTGGGATCAGAGTGATTGTGCAATAATTTCCACAGTCAGTTGGATCACCTTTCTTTAGTATTGGTATAAACACAGATCTTTTCCAGTCAGTTGGCCATGATGTTGTCTTCCAAATTTCTTGGCAGAGCCTTGTAAGTATGGTAACAGCTGCATCATATTGATGTAATACTTCTATGGGAATGCCATCAATGCCTGGTGTTTGTTCTTTGATAAGGCTTTCAATGCTGCTTCGACTTCTTCTTTCATCACCAATGGTTCCAGATCATAAGGAACAGGTTGAAGCGGCTGTTGGTCCACTTGATCTTTATCATATAAAAACACTGTATATTCTTTCCACCTTTTCTTGATCTTCTCAACATCATTCATCATAGAACCTTGAGCATCTTGTAACATTCCAATTTGAAGCTGGAATTTTTTTCTTTAACTCTCATAGCTTTAGGAAAGCCGATCTTGTTCTTCCTCTAATAGTTTCTGCTTCTATTTCCTTGCATGTGTCATTGTAGTACTTTTCCTTGTCCTGTCTTACTGCACATTGGAAATCTCTGTTGAGTCCTGCGACTGTCTTTCTTTCTCCTCTGGCTTTAGCTTCTCTGCATTTCTAGGCAGTCAGAGTTTCTTCAGTCATCCATTTTGGCCATTTTTGCTTTTTCACTTTTTGTAAAGACTTCTCGCTTTCTTCCAACACAATCTTCTTGATGTCATTCCATAACTCTTCTGGAGCTCTGTCATTTGTATCTAAAGCAGCAAATCAATTTTGCAGACAGTCTTTAAAATTTAGTGGTATATTGTCAAGGTCATATTTTGCTGCATTCATGCGTGGCTTGCTCTTTTTCAACTTTAGCTTGAGTTTGCATACTAGCAGTTGGTGATTTGTACCACAGTCGGATCAAGGTTTTGTCTTTGTTGATATTATAGAGCTTTTCCATCGTTGACTTCCACAGATGTAGTCAATTTGATTTTTGTACAATCCATTGAGTGAAGTCCATGTGTACAGTCACCGCTTGTGTTGCTGGAAGAATGTGTTGGAGATGAATAGATCGTTGGTCTTTCAAAATTCTATCAGTCTTTTTCCAGCTTCATTTCGGTTGCCAAGTCCTTATTTTCCAAACACTTTGCCTTCTTCTTTGTTGCCATCTTTTGCATTCCAGTCACCCATGACTATCAGGATATCCTGTTTGCATGTTCTGTCAATTTCAGCTTGTACTTGTTCATAGAGCTCATCAATTTCATCCTCTTCTGCAGCTGTTGTTGGGGCATATACTTGAATTATAGTTGTGTTGATAGGCATTCCTCATAGACGAATAGAGATTAGGCTTCACTGACTGCATTGTATTTCATTCTAGTTCTTGCAAGTTTCTTCTTTATTATAAATGCAACACCATTTCTTTGTTTTTCATTTCCAGCATAATAGACCATGTGATCATCTGATGCAAAGTGCCTGAAGCCAGTCCATTTCAGTTCGCTGACACCCAACAGATCAAGTTGTACACGTTCCATTTCATTCTTGACCACTTCCAACTTCCCTTGGTTCATGCTTCGTACATTCCATGTCCCAATATGTTAGACATCTGTACAGCTTCTGACTCTCATTTCATGCACAGCTAAATCAGCAGTCAGACGTCCCGAGGGCTTTGATCCAACCACACATAAATGCTGGCTTTACTCTGAAAAGTCTTCAGCTCCTCCCCAGTAGCCAGTTGAGTGCCTTCCAACCTGGGGGTCTCATCTTCCATCACTATAGTGCAATTTGTTTTGTTGAGACTATCTATTGGGTTTTCATGGCAAGATACAGAAGTAGATTGCTAGGCCTTTCCTCCACACAGTTTAAGTTTAGTGTTGTTGCTGTTGTCACAGAAATGTGCTCCTCCACCGCCAACACTGTCCCATTCTGCTGTTGCCCAGATGGGTGGTTTGTCTTGGTCTGGCACCTCAACTGAGACCTGCCCATCTTAGGAGACCCTGCCAGTATTTAAACTATTGATAGCTTAGCCCTCTGCACCACTGATGCACACAAGCCCTCACAGCATGACAAGCTGCAAACCAAGTGAGGGAGATCTAGTTACTAATAGCACATTAACTCCTAATGCATGCAAAACCAGCAAACCATTTTACTACCTATAGCCCACGGTCTTCCTTCTACTCTCTGTCCGGTTTCTACAAATAACTTTAAGGCATAAATTTCTTTCCATACAAAACATTATCTTATGTTCAGATGGGAAATACATCTTTGTGTGCAAGAGGATGGTAAAATCTGGGGAGCATATAAAATGAAAGAAAACAGAAATCAAGAAATAGATAGAAGCAATTGTGAAGCAATCAAAAAATCTGGCTCCTAAAATGAGTTATGCCCCCATCCTAGAATGCATGTCAGACAGGGATCTGCGTGTGACAAAAGTAGCCATTTGTGAAAAGATAATATTTAATTCAATGAGCACATTTCTGTTCTCTGACTTTATCCAATTATTTTTGAAAGAATATTCTAGATCAGAAGTTCCAAACCAGTGTGCCATATGAGCACACTAATGTGCCATAGGAAAACCTCGGGTGTGCCACAAATTTTTCACATACAGAGAAGATGGGAGGAGGGGCAGAACACGGCCACCTTTAGGGTTACCAACTGGCTCCTGATGCGCCCGACAGGCTTGATCCAGTTCTGTGTTTACCCCATTGCATGCAGGGACTTGTAGTCTTGCTTTTCTTATGGAGTGCAATGGAGAAATCGGAACTACATGTCCCTGCATGCAAGGAGTAAACCCAGGACTGGATCAAGCCTGTCGGGCGCATCTGGAGCCAGTTGGCAACCCTAGCCACCTTTGACTGTGACAATGTGCTGGTATCTCTTTCTTCCGCTGTCCTCTACCATTGTCTCCTCTGACCAACAGAGAGAATCAGTGAGTAGCATGCTTTACCTAATGCTGCCTCCTCTTTCAGTTTCCTAGTGAAACCAGAACCATCTGGGCCAGTGGCTTTCATGAGACTATGGGACCCCACATTTCCAATTCTAAGAGAACCAGGAAAGGAGACAACAGGCAAGACGATGCCGAGGAGAAAGCACAAGTTATGCCAAGGAGTCAAAGTTGCCAAGTTATCCGATTCCAGGAGTGAGAGTTTAAACCAGTCTTGGATTTCTGACAATCTCATCATGATGCATTGTGGGACCTTCAGCACTAATGTCAATGGGTAAAATCAGGGACTACAAATAACATACTGCATTGTAATGCAAATTGAAACACCAGAACTGGCAAAAAATCTCACTTCTGGAACTGGGTAACTTAGAAACTCTGTTTTGTGCAGTTACAGTATTTTCCTTAGAAATTCTATGTAGATTTAAAAATACAAGCTGTAGGCATTATTTTCTAGTTCCCTTCTCCCTCCCACCATCTAAAATCATGTCCCAGAGAACACATCTCTCAATTAAATACAGCTAAAAAATATGTTGGCCAAGGTAACTCATTATTTATCTGGGTAGATGGCTTTAAAAACTTTCCTCCACCTTTGAATCATGCTTCCAAAAAGTGAACAGTAAACTTATGTTGAATAAAAGACAGGGTCTGCAGTTCTTTCCCTGCAGCTCAACGTGTTCATAGACATTTTTCTGCTGGTAGGTCTTTTATAGAGCATATACATCTGGGCCTGGCATTGAATATCCAGGTTGCTTGAATTGTTGTGAAGCTAAACGCTGTTCAGCCTCTGCCCAGTTAGCTTTGCGGCGAAAGTCAGGCTAACCTTTATTATGCCTGACTTTTACCGCTTAGCAATAACCAGGCAGTGGCTCAATATTGCCACTGCTGGGTTATCACCGGGTGCCGCTTCTGGAATGCCCCAGTGATAATTGGTTAGCATCTGCGCCTGCAGCGGTGGCATGTTACCACGTTCATCCCTTCGAATATCAGCCTCATCATACATTTTCTTGCAGTAAAGATTATTTTTATTTTCTTTCAGCTTCCTCATATACCTCAATATCACTCTTCAGAAAGCTCCATTAGCTACTGAATAAGGTTTTTCTTGTAGTCCATTGCGCTGTCTTTAGTTATCTGTATCCAGCAATATGCTCCCTCATCTAGATCTCTTGCAGTACTTCATGACAATAGCTGCTCTCACTGCGCTGCATTTCTTTTCAGACTGTTTTTCTTGTAGCTATGTAGCTCATTTTTTATTTATACTCAAATACCAATTCTTCCTGCTCTCAATGTCACCTAGCCCCCTTTAATGTTCACCAGCTGTGCATAACTATAATCCCAGCTCTCTCTTGAATTTAAAATACTCCCTAGTAATTTTTCTCTTATTTATTTATTTAGCTGTATTTATATCCTGCTTTTCACTGGGTCAAAGCGGTCAATTGGGAGATACATTTAACATGAGGGGATATGACACACATACGCTAATACGTACAGGGAACATGGGCAATGGAGGGTTAAGTGGCTTGCCCAAGACCACAAGGAGTGCCTATAGGACTAGAAATCCCAGTCCCTCCGGCCTGAGATTGCTGTCCCCAGGTGGGACTTGAACCCCCAGCCCTCCAGCTTGAAGTACCTTGTCCTAACCACTAGGCCACTCCTCCCTAATTTTTCTCTTCCCTAGCTTTCTGTATCTGATTCTGTCATGCTAGTCTACTATTTTATATTTTGTATTTCTGAGTAGTGCTAAGAGTGCTGAAGATTACTAATGTTAATTGGCCCTTTCAGTTGTGGCAAAATATTTCCCTTCAAATTTATGAAAAATAAGAATGATTGCCATACAGTTGTGCACATCAGCATCAAATTTACAGCAAAATTCAGATTCTGAAGGTTACTCCTTTTAAGAACCATATACAAATATGCACACAGTCCCCCTGCATACTTTGGGATATGTCTACTATACCGTGTTTGCTTTGGCTGCTAATGCAGTGCGTTAGCAGTCAAAACTGTGTGGTAAGAGGAAAACCTTCACATTATCTGCAGGGGGCGCTCCTACGGGAGGTCCTGCAGATACTGCGGAAGTTTGGATTTCCCACAGAGACCCGCTTTACCTGCCTTCGCAATCCGTGGCACCAACAGCATCTTCTGCACAAATCCCTCCTGGGCAGCTCCCATTCCCCATTGGAAGCTGCCCAGGGGGGTCGGTACACCCACCCAACTGGAAAAGAGTCCCTGATGGCTAGTTGGGCTAAGCCACCCCTCCTTCCCCCTGGTACAGAATAGAAAGGGTGGGGAGGCCCTGCGGCCCCCCACCCTCCCATTCCCACTGCCCTTTACACAAAATCAAATATCAGCCAACAAGGAGGGCCCTATGGTACCCCTGACCACCCCCCACCCTCCCCCAGGCATACCTTGTATTCCCTGGTGGTCTAGTAGAGAATAGTAAAGGAGCAAGGCTCCTCGTTCCTGCCCCATCTTGCAGTCAACACAAAATGGCTACCATCACGAGATGCTGCCCTCTAGCCTCTCGCTAGGGGGCAGCATCGTAAGACTGTGGCCATCTTTGTTTGTGCCTATGATTTTAATGTAGTTTACAAATTAATAATAGTAGATCTGCAATTTTATTTTTGAGTTATTTCAGCACCCTGGGATGTATATCATCCAGTCCAGGTGACTGCTGTATTACATCTTCCAGGTTTATCAAGATTTGTTTGATTTCCTTCAATGCATCACTTTTAAATATCATCTCTGGCATGGGTAACTCCCCTCTATATTCTTTAGTAAAGGCCGAAACAAAGCATTCATTCAGTCTCTTCGCTATGGCCTTGTCCTCCCTTATCTATTATCTAATGGTCTAACTGACTCTGTCATGGGTTTTTTGATGGGAATGTACCTGAAAAAGATTTCATTTAGTTTTTGCTTCCATAGCAAGCTTCTTTTAAAATTCTTTCTTTGCCTGCCTTATCAAGCCATTCATTTCATTTGCCAGTGCTTATGTTGTTTCCTGTTTTCATCATTCAGATCCTTTTTCCATTTTCTGAAAGATGCTTTTTTGGTTATAACAGCCTCTCTGATATCAACTTTGGTGAAAATCTTTTTTATTGAGAGTTGTCAAAACAGGTAACAGGGTCGATAACAATCTACAGCATAAGTATATAAGTACATATATATTACTCAACAATCTTACAACTTTCCCAAGTACAACACATCTAGGGAAGAGGGTGGAAAAGCATAGACTAAAAGGACATAATTACAGCTCAATTGGAGCCGTGGGTACGGCAAAAGTGTGTATAGTCTCGAGTTCGTGGGTATAGGGCCTACCACACATCAATCAAGTTGGCCAAGCGACACAAATCAATGCCTTGTTCTTCCAACCCAAACTCATATTCGAGTCCGAGTGATCCAACAGGGGGGTCATGCAGGCAGTTGAAGCCCCAGCTAAAATTACTTGGTAGCGTGCGTTGCACGTCACTCTCTGAAAAATTCCCTTTAAAAAAATGTGATTGTAATCGTTTGAAGCATAAATATTACCAATGAAAATTTCTTCCAGACCAATTTTAGTGTGCAAAAACATAAAGCGGCCTAATAGGTTAGCCTCACAATCAAGAACTTTTAAAGGAAGGCTTCGACTAACTAGTATAGCTACTCCATATTTATGGCTACCAGAAGAGGTGGCATTCACTGTAGAATCCCAGTCGCGACAGAGCTTTGAATGCTCTAAGATACTCAGGTGTGTTTCTTATAGCTTAGCCACTTGAGCCCCTTTCCACTTGAGAGCCTGTAAAATCTTAGTGCGCTTCATGGGTGAGTTTCCACCTACATTCCATGAAATAATGTGCAATTTATGTGACATCACCAGGTGTCCAGGGCCAATACATTTGGATAAAAAGCAATTTTCTTCCCAGGGGCTGCCCAGCTGCAGTCCCAGGGAATGCTCCACCATGAAAAATAGATAGTGTCTCCCCTAAATTGTCCCAACCACCAACTGCAGGCCATCTTCCCTTAACCCACCCATCCTCAACTCCCCTCCACTTCCAGATTCCACCCACCCAACTACAAACACACCCCCAAGCACTCTCCTTTGACCCCTCGCATTAACACATACATTCTCCAGACATAACTCCATATATACAACACACAGGTGAACCTAAAATAGGAACATATAATACCACCATTCATACAAACAAACCAACAGCCATCCATGCCTCACTTGACTGAGGCCAGGTCCAACCCAGATGCAATGGGGCCACCCCCATCTACAGTCATCCCATCTCACATTACGCTCTATAGCTGTCAGATTCAAAGTAACTCTGGGTACAGTACAGACATATAGGAGAAAGGTCAGGCATATGAGTTACACAGAGAGAACAATGGAATCGCAGCTATAGGACACAGCGAAATTGCTTGTTGTACCACAGTCCATTGTCCAACACCATGAAACAGAAATACAAATTAAACCACAACTCTTCTATCTTCTCAGGTCTGAGGCTCTGCCAAGTTTACAAGCCACACAATATGAGTGAAGGAAAAGAGAAACATTCCCATCAAAATAAGTTTTTTTTATTTTTTTTTATTTTTTTTTTTTGTCGGACTATATAATACCTTGCCTGGGTCCATTTAAACCAGACTCCCAGGCTTTGGTAAATCTTAGTCCATTTTAATCACACAAGCAGTAAAAATTAATTTATGCTTAACTGGGTCGCCAGGAGTCAGGACTGACTCAAAGGCACACATTGCATTGCCCACAGCCAGAACATCAAGGTGAAAGACACACACGACACAGTCCTGCGTTTTGGGTATAAAACGTTTTGTTCACCCTGCTTCAGGTCAAAATTGTCATCACCAATCAAAAAGCCATCACCACTGTCGTGCCACTGTCGCTCCGTCTGTAGCTACCCTATTTATGGCTCATTTTGAGCAATTATTTGTATATCCGTCTGCGTGGTTTTCTGAAGTGATCCTGTGGAAGAGGATTTTGGATAATGTTTTTTCATCTTATGGAAAGGAGATTCTATGGCGCTACAACAATTTATAAGTTATTTGAATCAAGTGGATCCCTCTATTAAATTCACCTTAAATTTTAGTAATCATTACATTGAATTCCTGGATGTTTTGGTCACATTGAATGAGGGTGTTTTGGCAACTTCTTTGTTTAGAAAACCGGTTCAGCGCAATACTTTGCTGAAATATTCAAATTTCCATCCCCCCTCTTTAAAACGAGGACTCCCTTTTGGCCAATTTTTACGGCTAAGACGGATTTGTTCCTCTTACAGTGACTTCAAAATACATGCGGAGGAACTGAGTCAACGTTTACGACAACGAGGTTACCCTAAATGCACTATTCGTAATGCTTATAAATGAGCGTTATGTATAACAGTGGGAATTGTTCGGATAAAAGAAGGAATCAGTGTGGTGTGCAGAGAGATGAGGGTGCAAAATTTGTTGGCATATCGCTTTATCGTATACATTCAGTACATTCTATTTTACTAAAACATTGGAGGATCCTTTCAGTTCACAATTGCTTTCGGGAAAAAGCTTTGTGTGGCATTTACTAGAGGAAGGAATTTGCGGGACACATTAGTTAAAACTTTCCCGAGATCTTCAGGCCCCATGAATCAAGATGGACATTCTTCTTGTGGGCATTGCTCGTATTGTCCGGGATCCTTCTTGGGTACCATTTGGATTGACCCTCGAAACAAAAAGATCGTGGATATTTCAACATTCTACTACATGTGATTCTTCATATGTGGTTTATTTGATTTGTTTTCCCTGCGGTCTGGTTTATGTTGGCCATACTACTCGTCCTTTACAGGTTCGGCTGTCGGAACATGCATCCCGCTTCCGTACTCAAACGCTTTCGGCCCCATTGGTCCAACATATGCTTACCTGTGATCATGCATTTGAGGAACTTCAATGGCGAGCAATTGATTGGATTCCTCCGAGTTTGTGTGGGGGCAATAGGACCCAGAAATTGCAATATACTGAACAATGCTGGATTTGTCGACTTAAAACAGTTGCTCCACATGGCCTTAATTTGGAACTTGATTGGCATAGCATGCTTGGGGTAGTAGTGTTACCTCCCCCCTTTTTTGTGATTGGCCTAATGGATTGGATGACGTCAGATGCAGTTTCTTTTAGAAGTGCTTTCCCACACTTGTTTTTTCATTCATTGGTGACGGCTTTTTGATTGGTGATGACAATTTTGACCTGAAGCAGGGTGAACAAAATGTTTTATACCCGAAACACAGGAATGTGTCGTGTGTCTTTCACCTTGATGATCTGGCCGTGGGCAGTTAAGTATAAATTTATTTTTACTGCTTGTGTGATTAAAATGGACTAAGATTTACTAAAGCCTGGGAGTCTGCTTT
Organism: Ichthyophis bannanicus; assembly: GCA_033557465.1. Taxonomy (NCBI): domain Eukaryota; kingdom Metazoa; phylum Chordata; class Amphibia; order Gymnophiona; family Ichthyophiidae; genus Ichthyophis; species Ichthyophis bannanicus. The sequence continues at coordinate 1,579,657,050 of CM066031.1, read as the reverse complement.
AAATAGACCCAGGCATGTTATTATATAGTCCGACAAAAAAAACAAAAATCAAAAAAATTTATTTTGATGGGAATGTTTCTCTTTTCCTTCACTCATATTGTGTGGATATTTATTTGAGCTGAGTGACCAGTTTGGCTCGCAGGGTTCGGTTTGCTACCACTTGTTGATACGTTTACAAGCCAGCCAGCCCAAGATCATTGGAATAGGGCACACAAATCAAATCAAGAGGCTGTAGGAGAGTCCAGGTCAACAAACAAAAGAGAAGTGTACTCCACAGTAAAGTCCATCCAAACACAAAGTGGAGGAAATCAAAACCACAGCCACATCAAAGGATCTTCACACAAATTATTTTATTGAGTGACCCGACTTGACAAAGTTTTGGCACTCAGGCCTGCATGAGGAGTCAGTACGATTGTTTAAAAATGCCCAATGACAATGCAAATAGTTGCTGGAAGGGTTAATCATACTGAACCCTGATACAGGCCTGAGTGCCAAAACTTGACCAAGTTGGGTCATTCAATAAAATTGTTTGTGTGAAGACCTTTTGGTGTAGCTGTGGTTTTGATTTCCTCTGCTTTGTGTTTGGAGAGTCCAGGTCAGTCAAGAACATACGTGCCGTTGGTGCCTGCTTGAAAGAGTTGGCCTGTCCCTTAGGTTGAATCCTCAGCACAGCTGGATAAGTTAATGCAAAGCATATCTTGCAGCTACAATTGCTGAGTAATCCTGGAATAATAATATGCACTGATTTTCCAGATTAATATCCCCCTTCTTCTACAAGGCCTGTAGGATCTGAACTTTATGTTGAAAATGTAATAATCGAGGGATGACAACTCTCAGCCATTGTTGGTTATCTGTGCGTGGACCTAGGCAATGAGCTCTCTCCACTTGTATTTTGCCCAGGTCTTCCAGGCCAAGTTCCTTTGGCAACCATTGCTCCACCAGAGATATCAGAGAGTGGTCATCCCAGGATTCCGGAACACTAGTCAGTCTCGGGTTGTTCCAGGGAGAGTGGTTTTCCAAATCGTCCAATTTGGATGTCAAGGCCTATTGTATCTTAAGCGCCCTTTCGCCTTGCTTTCAGCATCTTCAGTCGTGGTGACCTGGTGTTCTACCTCATCCACCCTATGGCTGATTTTGATGAGCACATCATCCATTCTATCAGGATAAGATCAAACTTTGGCTCAAGAAGTTTGGCCTCTTCCTTTGCAAGCTCCTCTGAGGAAGAATCTGTGCTCCCCACACCCAGAGAGGCTGGCGATTGCGTGACTACCGCCATCTTGTTTTCGCAGGTTGATTTATCTCGGTCTTTTTTTGGGTATTACTGGCATCTTCTACTCTTGGGCTAAGCCTCAACAACTCCAGAGGTTTCACCCTTATATCTGTCACTTCAAAGACTTGCAGTGGGAATAGACTCAATAAAAAATGATTAATAGGGTAAGTGGCCCCGAGCGACCTGAGGAGCATCCTCACTCACTCATGCTTCATGTGACCCTTCCTGGTATCACATTTAAACCATGCCAGCAGTCATTTGGCCTTTCTTCCACCTTTCTTAAAGCATGGAATACATCTGATCTGGGCTTCCAGGATAGTATTTTTAAACAGTACTCAGGCCTGATGTTAGCTTACTTGCTTTTTAAATGCTGTACTGTTATTTTTCAAAGTATAATGATAAATTGTGGGGATATAATATGTAATTGAAGCATTTAGTATAAAAATAGCTGTAAAAAGCATGCATTTTCAACAGACCTGAGGTGGAAGAAATATCTGGACTGAGTATTAATGGTGAATATTATGCAAAATTGTGTTAAAATTGTGGGTGGGTGATGGGAAATTGTGTGGGTAATAAACAAATTGTATTAAAAATGAAAGCAATTTACAAGTACAAACATATTTATATTAGAGTTGAATAAAGGAGCTATTTTAGAAGCTTTATTTGCAATTTCCACATGTAAAATCAGGTATTTACATATACATGTAGAAATACTACATGTAAATGGAGATTTTTGAAAGGGTTCAGTTTACATGTGGATGACCTTACTATGTAGAAATTACAAGGGAGAGGCATGTCAGGGGCATGATTAGGCCAAAAATCTACACATATATTCCCCATTTTATAAAGAATACATGTGTAGCCATCATACTTATGTACTGTACAGTAAATGCTGGCACTTACATGTGAAAATTCTGACATTCAGCATTTACCTGCGTGGTAGCCATGTTTACCACATTGACTTTTCCTACGTGAGGATTTGCACCATTCAACAGTACATACATACGCAATCCTGCACCTACTTATTCTGTATTTTAGAAAAGGCTTCACATTAAAAAATACTGTCAGAACTGTGAGCGTTGCAATTGCCACATCTTTTCTAAAATGTGCCGTCGCGTGTGTTAGAGTTTTCTATAACTCAAAGTGCCAAACTGAACTAAACATGCAGTTTATTCTTATTGGAGCAAATGCATGTGAATGATTCATGTATCCTGGTTACAGATAGTAGAATGTGCAAACTTAGCTAATCAGATTCATCTTTTAAGCTGTGTCCTGCACAAACTGCAGTGAGGCACGCACAATTCGGTAAGGTCCTAATATTTAAAAAAAAAAACATCCAGACTGTAGCACTTACTCTCCAAATAAATGCCATTGGCTGGGCCTTTCTGGTGCTTTTTAGCAGCACTATCCGAATGGTGCCGCTGAAAATCATTATTTACCACCCTGGTACTATCCATGTATTGCTGGGACAGATCATGGGAAGTCTCAAGAGTAATCTGGAAAGCAGTGATATTCAGTCCGCATATCTGGATAGTTTATGTGGATAGCAGACTGAATATCACTGGTAGCTGGATAACTCCATATATATATATATATATATATATATATATGTACTGTATATATTCAGGGTTGGTTGCTATCCAGAGAATGGCGCTGAATATACTTACTCTCTTTAACCACCACAGCCAGCATTTATAAAAAAATCCTGACTGCAATGGCTGAAGATTGACCTGCATATTTCTGCTAGAAAATACAGTAGTTGAGTTCTGTTCTAACGTATGCAAAATATTTTTCAGCACTGAGGCAGAACTGGGTTACTTTACTGTGGTTATGATTGCATTTTGATAAGATCTTGTCAGAAGTTTGTTTCATCAGCTAATCCGATGTGTGATATATTCAAACGTCTTGGGAAGGTCTTAGAATTTATATTCATTTCATAGAATGGGACGAGAAAGGATAGAAAAAAATGAAATCACTGTTCCATTTGACTCTACAGAAATGTAACCACATGTAATTATACACTTCAGTAAAAAGGCTACTGAAGGCAACAACAGGGCAACAATTTTTTAAAGTATTTGTATGCAACCAAAAGATTGTATCCTGCTGAAATTAATGCATTATGTAAACTAGGGCAGAATTTATCATTCCAGTGCATCCCAAGCTGAACAGACCATAGTTTGTTCCTTTGCCAAAAATATAGTCATTTAGCTGTGGGAGGTGGTCATATATCTAGGAAAATTTCTCTGGTACTGGTCTTTGATATTTGTAAGTAAATTGATACTATAATCACAAACTTCCAAGTTGTTACCCTTTCTCTTTTAGTAGCCAAGGGTCTCTTTCACTAAAGTATGCTAAGCAGTTAACGTGTTTTAGTATGAAATAACTGTTAACGCACGGGCATAATAATTACCATGTGGTAATTCCTGTGGTAAATGCATGTTGTGCAATGGTTTAAGTAATGGGCAGGTTAGCAGCGGAAGTGAGTGTAGAGAGCATATCGCGATTAGTATTGGGGGTACATATTGCGCACTGTCAATGTTGCAATAGTCTGTTAGCTGGTTAATTTGCATTTTAACACATGGCAACTGGCAGTTAGGAACACTAAGGGGCTTGTTTACAAAGCCGCGGTAGCGGTTTGCGATCGTAATCGGAGCCGCGGCCCCATTGATTTCAATGGGGCTGCGGCTGCGATCGCGAACCACTACCGCGGCTTTGTAAACAAGCCCCTAAGTGTGAACATGTCTGCCACCACACACTAAAATACACATTAATTGGTGTGCACAGGATGGGCCGGAGAGTGGACTTGGAGAGAGCATTAACGCAGCTCTTAACGTGGGTTCACTTGACTACTCTATAGGAATCAAAACGTGAACCCACCTTGATGGGGCGCATGTTACGCGAACCCATCGCACATTAGCTGCCGGGAACTTGCTTTGAAATTAACGTGGACTTATTTGGTATGTTTATTGCAAATCCCTAGCGTGCTTTAGTAAAAGGGGCCCTTTCTGTGCAGTAATTGCTGGGAACATGCTGTCCATTCCTCTGACAGCACATGACCTTTGCACTTACCATGAGTTACTTTTCACGCAAAGCATGCAATAAGTGCAAAAACTTATCACACCTTAGTAAAAGGGCCCTAAATTAACTTCTGGACCCTGACCTTCAGAATTTTATAGTACATATGCCAGTTTAGTAGATTTGGAATGCGCAAGGGGGGATCAAAGAATTTAGAGAAAAATAATAAGGTTACGGTATTTCACTTCGTGGTATTTATTCCATCAGATCATGAAAGGATAAATTTTAAAATTAGAAATTAATTTTTCCCTGAGAAAATGCATAGATAGATAGATAGATATAGGTAGTGCATTTTTCCTAGCAAAAAAGGTTTGAGTACTCATTTGCAGGGCTCTTTCATTAGTACATGAGGACATGAGTCAATGTTAACAGGCAATGAAAAAAGGTACCGGTACTCAGTACCACCGGAGTACCCTCTCAAAAAAACCCCGAATAGATATATTTATATATGTATATGCATTTTCTCAGGGTGAGCAAAAGGATAGTGAATGTGAAAGTGAGGTCTGTTTAAATATGAGTTTGTCAAGAACACTATTTTTATTTTTTAATTTCTTTTCAGGCCTGAATTCTTTTAGATAATGAGACAAAGCTACAATCTCTCCCAAATTGCTAAAGAAAAATGAGTATTGGTTAAACTAGCATACTTTTCATTAGAAAGAAGCAATATTTATCCAGGTGTGTGCATTAATAAATGCCACTTATTTCAGATCATTACTAGAGCAGATTTTTAAAGGAGTGTTTCTACATGGCTGACTAAAGCATCTGCTCCCTTCCTTTTATAAAATAGCACAGGATGAGTCTGGGGACTGAGCACTGTGCTTTTAAAAGAAAAATACATTCTCCTTAAGTTTTCAGGCAACACCTATAACACTCCTCTAGTCCCCATGAAGGGACATATGCTTCCTACTAAGGCAGAGATTTAGAAAACAATCCAGTTAAATTAAAACTTAGAATAAATTTCAAACTATAGAGAAAATAATCTTTTTTTCCAGGTTATTTTCTGAGGCCAATCTCATGCTTTGATAGTGGTGTGACTCCTGATGACCCAGCAGCTCCTGGGTTTCCTTGGCAAAGTGTGACTGGAAATAGATCGCAATGGAAGATAAAGTAACATGCCCAAGGGGCACCAGTGGAAATTGAACCCTAGTTGTATGGTTAGTGGAACCATTGCTCTAACCATTAGGCTACTCCTCCACTCTGTTTTGGCATTATGTTGATGGTAGCATAATGTGATGCAAAATAGGAAACCCAAGTTTGACCCTGCCAAACTGTAATACAAAAATGATGTTTCCAGGCTCTGGGATGAGAATAGTAAAGACAGGTATAAGAGAAAATTTGCTTACGTCAGAGTACTGCTACAACATAAACAGCTCTGAGTAAGAAGAATGGGTGTGGGGGGGGGGGGGAGGTTGATATTCAAAGCCATTTAGGTAGTTTGCAGATGTGCAAACTGCCGAAATGGGTCTCAGCAAGATATCTCCAGGTGAAGCTTTTCAGTACCCCAGTGCTAGCAGGCTAGCATTGGGGTGTTCCAGGGGTGGAGTGGGGGGCAGCATCACAGGTTAACCAGACAGTGACAATATTCAGCCTGATTAACCCTAACCAGCTAAAGTTAGGACAACTGAATAGCTGTCCTAACTTTAGCTGCTTTTGCAATCCGGTCAGCAGCTGAATATTGCTGCTGAATGGATCGCAAAAATCACAATCCGGACAACTGGATGTTCAATGCTGATGCCCGGATATGGCCCTGGAACTGAATATCTGGGTTCAAGTTTCAGTGGCAATGGCTAGTCACTGTAGCAGCATTAGCTGCCACTGCTAAATATCCTTCAAATGTTTACTAAAGTGTGGTAAGCTTTTGCACTTACTGCACCTTCACTGCAAATGTTAAGGTGTGGTAAGTGCAAAATATATGCACAGGGCAGAAACGTACCGCACAATCTTGTGTTACATACATCAGCAGATAGCAAGAGTGCTCCCGATGCATGTAATGCAGGGTCCAATGCTGCCTCAACAGAAAAGAGAAACGTTATGGTGGATAGTACCGATGACAGCCCCACCCCCCGCAATCACACACCCAGTGCCGCTATACACCCCTCCAATGCCCTGATCACACACCCAATGCCAGTATACACCCCTCCATTCACATGCCCCATGACAATATACACTGCCTTCGATCTGCACACCCCCAATACATCAACTCCTACCCCCCTGCCTCAACTCTGCCCTCAATCGCAATCCACCCACAGTTCCTCATGGGATCTAGTTGACAGAGCAGGAGCAATCCCTCTTCGCTCTTACCCCATTGTCGGCCAGGACCAAATGGATGATCTGACTCCTAGCAGTAATCTTGCTGTGTATCTTCTGCAATAAGAACCATGCAGAGTCCCAATTGTGGGAGTTTCAAAATGTATTTATATTACAATTAACCCTTGTTTTCCTGGGGCCCACCAAAGTGTTTTTCTTGCTCTAGCAATTCACCCTGGGAACAGAATATTATAAACTGTAAACAAGTTATCTTCTCCTTGTAAAGAGAAAAGATTTCAACCTAGAATACTTTTGATGAATATTTTTCAGTAGGTTTTTCATGTTTCTATGGATGTTTTGGCCTTTACTGCAATCTTTACTGGACTATATTATAATTTTTGTTAGTGTTATTTATTTTATGTCATCCACTTTGAACCAAATTATTGTTATCTAGCAGAATATAAAACTCAGGATAGTATTAGACTGACTTCATGTTATCTAATCTATCTCTTAATACACTTACTTTTTTGTAGTACCCATATACGTCTGCTTATTTATTAAAATTTGATATACAGTAACCAGTGGCATACCAAAAGTGGGGTGGTGGGTGCGGTCCGCTCTGGGTGCCAGCAAGGAGGGGTGCCAAAATCCCCAGGCCCACATGGTGGACGTGCTGCCTCCACTCTATGTCCGATGGCTGTTCCCTTCCAGCTGAAGTCTCATGATAAAGGCCACACTGCAGACTTGGGCCACCGACTATCAGGCCCTTTGCATTTATTTCTAGCCACCTATTTGGAGAATTGTAACACTTTCTTTTTCCTCTTACTTTTATTTACTTTCCTTACAAAGGGGCATGTTTACTAAAATGTGGTAACAGTTACCATGTGCGAAATCACCGTGTTAGCATGGGACCTTGGTAACTTACCATGTTCTAAAACCATGGCTGCAGTAAAAGTCCTGCACTAACCGCTTAGTACAGGATGAGTGGAGACTGGGCTGGTTTAAGGCAGAGAGTGAGCATTGACTGCACATTTCAGTTAGCGTGGGCATCATTAGGTCACGCTAAGCACGATTGTTGCAGTTAGCATGGGTGCACTTACCGCTCTAAATGCGTGGCATTAAGTGTACCCGCATTAAGTGCAGCTACTGGTTTAACATGGCTTGTCAGTTTAGCATGGTGCAAATAAAGCAGGACAGGAGACCCACCATAGAAATGAACTTTATTGAAGGTCTAAGAGGTCAACCCGACACGTGTTTTGGCCGGGGGGCCTTCTTCAGGTGTTAATGACCTCTACAATAAACAATAAATAATTAAAAACACCAATTTAGCATAATAAATAAATAAATATAACAATAAATATGGAATTAAACCCATAAGATCTGATGATAAGATAACAATACAAATATAATAAAAATCAATTATAATAACGTAATAAAAATTAATATACTGTAGTATTGGACTAATGGAATGTAAAAACAAAGAATAGTAGAATGCATATAAATAATAACATAAAATAAGAATATTAGTCCAGAGAGTTCATATATGTAATTTCAAATATAGTATTGTTTGTAAAACATTAGCCTTAAAAACATACACTTGGAAAATTAGAGCCATGAGTGAATAACAGGCATTTAGTAAAAGTAATCAAAACAAGCAGAAAGAACAAAGTTCTACACCTAAGGAACAAATGATGCCAACAAAAATATTAATAGACCCAACTATATCAGCGGCAAAGGGAAAACTCTATAGGAGGGACCAGTATAATCATGTCCATGCAGGGGCCCATCATTATACATCCAGAGGGGATGAAGTAGGAGCCATCCTGAGGATCACTAAAGTCAACAGTGGTTACACGATGCAAGGTTCCACATTAGGAACCACCACCCAGGAAAAAGATTTAGGCGTCATTGTGGATAACATGTTAAAACCCTCCGCCCAGTGTGCAGCGGCAGCCAAGAGAGCAAATAGAATGCTAGGTATCATAAGGAAAGGAATGGAAAATAAAACAAAAGATATTATAATGCCTCTATATCGTTCCATGGTGAGACCGCACCTTGAATATTGTGTGCAATTCTGGTCGCCGTATCTTAAAAAGGATATAGCGATATTAGAAAAGGTTCAGAGAAGAGCCACCAAAATGGGTAAAGGGGATGGAAGGATACTCCTATGAAGAAAGGTTAAAAAGGTTAGGGCTCTTTAACCTGGAAAAGAGACGACTGAGGGGAGATATGATAGAAGTCTATAAATTAACGAACGGAGTGGAACGGGTAAACGTAGATCGATTGTTTACGTTATCAGAATATAGAAAGACTAGGGGACATGCAATGAAGCTACAAGGTAAACTATTTAAGACTAATAAAAGAAAATATTTTTTCACTCAACGTGTAATCAAACTCTGGAATTTTTGTTACCGGAGGATGTAGTAAAGACTGTTAGTGTAGCTGAGTTTAAAAAAGATTTGGACAAGTTCCCGGAGGAAAGGTCCATAAACCATTATTAAGAAGGGACCCAGGATATCAATGCTTGACCCAGTACAAGCACTGTGGAACCTGTGTCTTTTGGGGAAACTGCTAGGTACGTATGACCTAGATTGGCCACTGTTGGAAACAGGATACTGGGCTTGATGGACCTTGGTCTGACCCAGTATGGCATATCTTATGTTCTTATGTTCTTGTGGCCCACCCATTGTAGGCAATCAAAGAGAAAGTTACAGTGCTATCTTCATTATGATGGGTAATATAGATAAGACTTGGTTAGCACAAAGGTGGTTCTACTATTTAGATATGAAAATAATGGCATGTATATATGTGAGTGATTGCTCAGGGAATATAAAATAATATCCATGGTATCACAAATAAATCCTGAATCATTCAAAGGCAGTCTTACTGTATGAATGTGATGTGATAAGCAGTGTATGCAGTCCTTCATCCAATGCCCTTATGAGGTTTAAACCATTTGTCCAATACTATTAGTTTTTATTATGTTATATTTCTTGGAATACTGTGTTCAGTTTTGGATTCCATATCTTGCAAAGGATGTAAAAAGACTGGAGACTGTTCAGAGGAAGGCGACCAAAATGATTTGGAGCCTGTGGCAGAAGCCTTATGAGAAGAAACTTGAAGACCTAAATATGAACATTCTGGAGGAGAGGAAGGACAGGGGAGATATGATTCAGACCTTTAAATACTTAAAGAGAAATAATGAGCAAACAAACATCTTCCAAAGACAGGGAAGCTGTAAAACTAGAGGGCATAACATGAAGCTGCAAGGGGGTAAATTGAAAGGCAATGTTAGGAAATACTTTTTCACTGAAAGGGTGGTGGATGCTTGGAATGCCCTCCCGATGGAAGTGTTGGGGCAAATACAGTGACAGAATTCAAAATGGCATGGGACAGGCACAGTGGATCCCTTTACAGCAACAGGATAAAATCAAAATAAACTTAACTAATTTCTCAACATACAGGGGTGTCCTACACAGAGCGGTGGGTTCACCCCTTAAACAAAGACATGGGGAGTGGTGGCCTGCATGGAGCGACAGGTGCACCTACTCTTGCCATCTTACTGGGCAGACTAGATGGACCATACTGGTCTTTATCTGCCGTCATTTACTATGTTACTATTGTGGCGTCCACAAGGAAATATCAGTTTTATAAAGGGTTAAATATACATGTGTATGTCTCTACTACATAGAAATTTCAAGGGGGCATGTCGGAGTCGTGGTTAAGGTATGGCTACATCAGGATTTATAAATAATCCTTGGCACATATATGTTTTAAAAAGGGCTCATTTTGGCCAACCCTTTACAGAAGGGATTGCTGCCTCATTGCTTGTAGGTTAACATTTGCTGCTTTGCCTGGACACTCCATTGCTGCTTCACTGCTTGTAGGTTTGCATATACTGCCATGCCAGACACTCCATTGCTGCCTCATCATTGCTTGAAACAACTAATACTGCCTCATTGCTTGTAGGTTAACATTTGGACACTCCATTGCTGCCTCATTGCTTGTAGGTTAACATTTGCTGCTTAGCCTGGACAATCCATTGCTGCCTTATTGCTTGCAATACAATGTGTGCCTTTGAGCCAGTCCAGACTCCTGGTGACCCAGAAGCTCCTGGGTTTTCTTGGCAGTGTCACCGGAAGTACATTGCCAGGCCTTTCTTCCGAGGCAATGGAGGGTTAAGTGACTTGCCCAAGGCGTGTTAGTGGGAATCAAACCCTGGTTGCTTGGTTACCAAGCCAGTGTTCTAACCACTAGGCTACTCCTCCACTCCATACTTGTAGGTTAACATTTGCTGCTTTGCCTGGACAATCCATTGCTGCCTCATTACCTGGACAATCCATTGCTGCCTCATTGCTTGTAGGCTAACATTGCTTTGCCTGACAATCCATTGCTGCCTCATTGCTTGTAGGTTTACATCTGCTGCTTTGCCTGGTCATTGCTTGCATTGAACTTGCTCCCTCTGCTTACAATGAACTTGCTCCCACTGCTTACATTGTACCTGCTTCCCATTGCTTACATTGAACTCTACTGCACAGGCTATAGTCTCCCCACTACCCCATTGCTAGGGACGAACCAAATTCACGGAAAAAAATGTGGTATTTCACGAGAGGTCTCTGAAAATTCGTCATATTTCACGGAGAATTCACGGGCACAGAAGTACTTGACATTATGCAGGTCCTCATTTGGGCAGCAGCAGAAAGAGAAATCCTGTGCAGCAAGTGAGGGAGTTATCTGTCCAAAAGAGTCCGCAAAGAAATTTCCTTCAAAACGCCAACTGGAAGTGCTCTGCAGCCACCGGAAACATTCTCTTCCCGCTCATGAGAGGGAGTTCTGCGTTCCAGGGACGCATGGTAAGGCAGCCTGACAGCAAAGCAAGGGCACCATCAGCACACCCACGCTTCTCCTAGCATCAAGCTCACCACCCGAACAGATGATCATCGCAGCACAGCACACCCGGGGCACACAGGTAGTTGCAACGGATCGCCGGCTCTCTCCTTCACCTTAGACTAGCTTATAAGGCAGGTTGTAAGCTATTAAATGGCTTGGAGTAGCAGCAACATCACAAGAGCCAGGTTTAGATGTTGCACATGAGGGCACGGGGTATCTAAGACCTACAGGGGCTCAGTGTTGGAAGGAGGCTCATCAGGTTTCCAGCGAGAGCAGCCAGGGTAATCAGCGCTAATGGCGTTTTCTTCTATTGCAATTCCTGAAGTGTGGGACTGCCGATCTGCAGTGAAGTTTTAGATAATCGACGATTTCCTTGAATTTCACTGAATTTCACGGAAGTGCGCATTTTTCACGGAATATAGCCAATTTCACGGAAAATGTCACGGCCATGAAATCGTGAATTTGGTTGGTCCCTACCCATTGCTTCTATTCTAACCTATACTGCATAGCGTGTAGTCCCCACTACCCCATTGCTTGTATTCACCTATACTGCTTAGCGTGTAGTCCCCACTTATAACTACCCCATTGCTTGTATATTAACCTATACTGCCTAGCATGTTGTCCCCACTTATAACACAACATATGCTGTATAGTGTATAGAATCCTTAGCCACCTCTCTGATTGTAAGATAACATATGCTGCATAGCCCCACTACTCCTCCTCTATGGCCCCACATCACATTGTCCTTCTCTTCCTCATACTCCCCAACTGCCTCCCCTCCTACCAGCACCCTCACTCCTCTCCCCCCTACACTCTCTCTACCTTCCTCACCTTCCCCTCCATTCTGTCTCCTAACCTAGCATCTGCTCTTGAGCTTCATCACACCCTCCCCCTTATTCAACCAGCCCCTCTCTCCTTAAGGCAACTCCATCCTCGCTTCCGCCATACTGCCTCTGCCTTACCCCACTCTTTACTACTCCTTCTCCTTCTCTCCTCGGGCAATATCAACCCCAACCCTGGCCCCCCCCCCCCTCGTTTTCTTTCTCACTCTAAGAAGAGTTCCTCACGTACCTTATCTAATCTTATCCATATCCCTCTCCTTTCCCCTTCCACCCTCCCTCACTCATGCCCCAATCACTCATCCAGAGATATCAACCCCAACCCTATCCCCCTTAGATCTCTGTATTACCCTGAAAATAGATCCTCACGTAACGACCCCCCTAGACCGCTGTCTTACTCTGAAAAGAAATCCTCACGTAACTTGTCCAACCTTATTCACATCCCTCTCCTGTCCCCCTCCACTCTCCCCTTCTCATGTGCCCTATGGAACGCATGCCCAGTCTCTAACAAACTTCCTTTTACTCATGACCTCTTTATCTCTAATGTGCTATACCTTCTTGCCCTAAATGAGACCTGGCTCCTCCCAGACGATACCGCATCCACTGCTGCTCTCTGCCACGGGGGCTACCACTTCTCCCATACACCTCGGTCCACTGGCCATGGTGGTGGTGTTGGGCTTCTACTTTCTCCCTCTTGCCAATTCCAACCCCTCCTCCTGCCTCAATCACACTCCTCCCTCTCTTTTGAAGTCCACTCAATTCGACTCTTCACTCCACTTCCCCTCCGAGTAGCTGTTATCTATCGCACTCCTGACAAGTCCAAATCGACCTTCCTTACCAACTTCGACTCCTGGCTTTCTGTCTTTCTGGATCCCTCTTCCCCCACTCTTATCCTTGGCGATTTTAACATTCACATCGATAACCCTTCCGATCCCCATGCTTTAAAGTTCCTCACCCTCACCTCCTCATTTGACCTCCAACTTTGCTCCACTGCCCCCACCCACCTGCATGGCCACTGCCTTGACCTGATACTCTTCTCTAATTCCACTCCCTCAAACTTGTGCAACTCAATCCTTCCCTCATCCGACCATCACCTTTTAACCTTTAATCTTCAGCTTCCACCATCTCAACCTCATCCTGTCTCCTCCGACCTATTTAGAAACCTTCATAATATTGATCCCTTGACTCTCTCCTCTACCATTTCTCCACCTCTTTCCTCCATTATGTCCTCCAAGTCCGTCGACAAAGCAGTATCCTCTTATAATGCTGCACTATCCGTGGCTCTTGACACTCTTGCCCCACCCACCCCACGTCCTGTCAGATGTTCTGCTCCCCAGCCCTGGCTTTCATCCACAACCAGCTATTTATGCATCTGTGCCCATTCTGCTGAACGTTCTTGGACCAAATCCCACTCCCCAGAAGACCTTCTGCACTTCAAATTCATGCTTGGCTCCTTCCAGTCAGCCATAGCACTTGCCAAACAAGAATACTACATCCATCTGACTAACTCCCTTGCCTCTGATCCACACCGCCTCTTTAATACCCTCAATTCTCTCCTCAAGGTGCCCCCGCCCCCAGTCCCGCCCTCCCTTTCTGCCCAAACCCTAGCCGACTACTTCCATGACAAAATCCACAAAATTACCCTCCAATTCCCCACTTCCTCATCTACCTCCCCCCTCTCCAATTCTCTCCCCCCCCCCCCGTCCATACTTCCTCTGCCACCCTTTCCTCCTTCCCCACGATCTCTGAAGAGGAAACCGCACTCCTCCTTTCCTCCTCCAAACCCACCACCTGTTCCTCTGACCCTCTCCCCACCCATCTCCTACTTCCCATCTCCCCCACCGTTGTCCCCTCCATCTCTCATATTCTCAACCTCTCACTCTCCACTGCAACTGTCCCCGTAGACCTCAAACATGCTGTTGTCACACTTCTCCTCAAGAAACCCTCACTCGATCCCACCTGTCCTTCTAACTATCGACCCATCTCACTCCTTCCTTTCATATCTAAACTACTAGAACGAGCAGTCACCGCCACTGCCTCGACTTCCTCACCTCCCAGGCCCTCCTAGACCCACTACAATCTGTTTCAGTGGAGTGTAGGGGACTTGTTCCTAGCTAAATCTAAGGGCCTCTACTCAGTCCTCATCCTTTTCGACCTCTCTGCTACCTTTGAGACTGTTGACCACAATCTTCTCCTCACTACCCTCTCCTCCCTTGGTTTCAAGGGCTCCGTACTATCCTGGTTCTCCTCCTACCTCACCCATCACTCCTTTAGTGTATGTTCTGGTGGCTCCTCCTCCTCTCCCACCCTGCTCCTTGTTGGTGTACCCCAAAGATCCGTCTTGGGCCTACTCCTTTTCTCCCTCTATACCCAGTCCCTTGGCGCACTTATCTCCTCCCATGGCTTTCAGTACCATCTCTATGCCAATGACTCCCAAATGTACCTCTCCACACCTAATATCTCCCCAGCAATCCAAACCACGATTTCAGCCTGCCTTTCTGACATCGCTGCCTGGATGTCTCATTGCCGCTTGAAGCTGAACATGGCCAAAACTGAACTCCTTGTCTTCCCCCCCAACTCCTTCCCTCCTCTTTCCCCCTTCTCAGTCTCCGTGGATGGATCTACGATCCTTCCTGTTCCCTCGGCCCGCAATCTGGGAGTTGTCTTTGACTCCTCTCTCTCCTTCTCCACACATATCCAGCTCGTAGCTAAGACCTGCCACTTCTTTCTCTACAACATTAGCAAAATCCACTCCTTCCTTTCTGAACACACTACCAAAACGCTTATCCACTCCTTAATCTCCTCTCGCCTCGACTACTGCAACCTACTCCTTGCCGGTCTCCCCGTGTGCCATCTCTTTCCCCTTCAATCTATACAAAATTATGCTGCTCGACTAATCTTCCGCCAGTCTCGCCATACCCCCATTACTCCTCTTCTCATGTCACTTCACTGGCTTCCAATCCAATTCCGCATCCAATTCAAACTTCTCCTGCTGACCTATAAATGCATTCACTCTATGGCCCCTCAATACCTCTCATCTCTTATCTCTCCCTATATCCCCTCTCGTGAACTTCACTCCGCTAATAAATTACTTCTATCTAGGCCTTTCACTTGCACCGCTAACTCCCAACTTCGCTCCTTTCACCTTGCTGCATCCCACGCCTGGAACAGCCTACCTGTGTCTATATGCCAAGCACCCTCCCTGCCCTCTTCAAATCCAGGTTGAAGACCCATCTCTTCACTGTCGCTTTCAGATCCTGACTTCTATCCTTTATCTCATCCTGACTTCCGTCAATTTTCATGACCAAATTGTTAAGACCATACTGTGCTTTGCACTGAATTGACTGCTCTGTATTGTCTCAACTAGATTGTAAGCTTGGATGAGCATGACTCTGATGAGTAGGGAATATCTCTTTTATGTATGCCTGTACAGTGCTGCATGCGTGGCGCTATATATGCTAAATAGTAGTAGTAGTAGTAGTAGGATTAAGATGGTTATCTTTCTTAATCTCCCATTGTTTATTTTCTTCTCCAAATTGAAATGAATTAAAGATTGCAGCCTATCCAGTTAATTGGCAGCTTTTAAATGTGCAGGTTTGCAAAATAACTAATTTACATAGTTAAGTTATACATGTAACTTGCAAAGTGCAAACTTACAACTATAAGTGCGACACTTGCAGCGAAAAGTTGCCAAGTTGCCTCCATTGATTTTTCCCACATGTGGATTTGTAAAATAGTTCCTCTGCTCTATGTGCTGACAAACACATGTGCTCCATATTTGGCAGTCTTTTCTAAAATACCACTGGAACTGTGTCCATCCTGACTTTAACATCTCAATTCCGATCTCCACATATTATCTAAAATTTGCCTTTATATTTACTGAAGCTTGAACGTTTTAATACTAGAAATAAAAGTATGAAAATGTTTGTTTTCATCCTTGTATATTTTACATAAAATGTTGTGCTTCATGCACCTATAGTAAAATATTAATAACCAATTTTCCATTCCTTTATTATATGCTTAAATTTATCATAAGTTTTATGAGAATTTGTCAAAGTTTGCCTTTTCATACAAATATTTTGCAGGAATTTCTATAATGAAAAACCAAGCTCTAATTTTTTACAAGATGAAAATGTTACTTTTTATATGTTCTTACATTAATAGATCAGTTTAGATTCAAATGTAATTTAAAGTTTTAAATTCCCAGAATTCTTTAGAGGCCATGCCTTTACCTATACCACAGTCCTCTCTCTCCACCCCTTCCACCATCCTCTCAGCTTTTTAATAGATGGACTCCTTAAACCCATACACTATTCATTTTTTGAAGCCTTATGCCACTCTGTCTTTCCTAGTTGCTTTAGACCGGATCTAATCTTCAACTATGGTTGAAAACGTTTCTTTTGCCGTTAGTGCTACCAGATATGCAAAGCTGGGTAATTCTAGGAAAAATCTAAGGTGTATGTTTACTAAAGCACTTTAGACGCTAATGCGGAGTAACGCAGGATGATCGCGCTGTGGGCCAAATGCAGACATCTCAGAGATCTTCTGAGATGTCTGCATTTCACAGGGTAGTTGCAGGCTTGGGAGAGATTAGGATGGAGAGTGGGTGTGCCTGCATGATCTTTGCATTTTCACTATGTTATCTGCTGGGGAAATGCTGGGTATGCCCCCAATAGATAACGCGTGACTTTTGCAGCTACTGCGGAGCTTTTGCAACTAACTCCCAGAGATAGCTGCAAAAGCTGAACGCGCTTTGGTAAACATACTCCTAAGTTTTCAAATAATTTCCTCATTCTTGACTCTCCTTGTTTTCCCTCTGTCTACACTCTTAGCACAGCTAATTACTATCATTCACTCATTCAATCTTCAGAAAAACCAAATCCATCAATTCTTTCCGGCCTAAACTCTGCTCATATTCTTACTTCATTTATTGTTTGGATGTTTTCTAAAGTGCTTTCTACAAAAGATTTCTATAGTACATGCCCTATTCCTCTATCTATAAAAGCCACTCCGCTTTGCATCTGCTGTATCCATTTTATTAATTAGCCTTTGTTCATTCCTCTCTCGCTCTCTCTTTTTTGCTCTGGAGCATGTTTCCTCAACCCAGCCCTTAGCAAGATATCCAAAGTGGCTATGCATAGGACAAATCCGCATGTACTGCCTCCCTTGCATTCAAATCTATTGCAAAGTAGTCAGGAAAGGAAAGATTTAAAAAGAGGAGGAAATAGCCAATGCAATAAAATGGGGGGATAAGACATTTTTCAGATATGTTAGTGAGAAGAGGAAGGGCAAAAGTGGTATTGTCAGACTCAAGGGTGAAGGGGAGGAATATGTAGAAGCTGATGAGGATGAAGCGGAATTGCTTAACAAATATTTCTGTTCTGTGTTCACAGATGAAGAACCAGGAGCAGGACCTCAGAAAACACCCACAAACAGGAACAGAAGCGAGGGACATCTTGAACAATTTTCAGAAGACTGTGTTCGTGAGAAACTAGCTCAACCTAAAGTAGACAAAGCGATGGGACCGGATGGGATACACCCTAGAATACTGAGGGTACTTGGGAATGTTCTAGCAGCTCCACTGACTGACCTTTTCAATGCCTCATTGGAGTCGGGAGTGGTGCCAAAGGACTGGAGAGACTCATGTGGTGCCTTTACACAAAAGCGGAAGTGAGGATGTGGTTGAAAACTACAGGCCGGTTAGTTTAACTTCGGTGGTGAGTAAATTATTGGAAACGCTGCTGAAAGAGAAAATAATGAGGTTTCTGGAGTCCAGCAGATTACAGGCTCCGAGGCAGCATGGATTCACCAGAGGCAGGTCTTGTCAAACAAATCTGATTGATTTCATTGACTGGGTGACCAGGGAGTTGGACCAAGGGAGAGCCCTAGATGTGGTGTATTTAGATTTCAGTAAAGCCTTTGACACTGTTCCTCACAGGCGACATAAACAAACTGAGCACCCTAGGGATGGACCCTAAAGTTACTGCTTGGGTTAGAAATTGGTTGGGTGGGAGGCGACAAAGAGTACAGGTAAATGGAGCTCACTCTGAGGAGAAGGATATTACCAGTGGTGTGCCCCAGGGATCTGTCCTTGGTCCGATTTCTTTTTAACATCTTTGTTAGTGATATAGCGGAAGGGCTGTCGGGTAAGGTTTGCCTTTTTGCGGATAATACCAAAATCTGAAATAGAGTAGACATCCAGGAAGGTGTAGATAACATGAGGAGGGATCTAGCTAAGCTTGAAGAATGGTCTAGAATTTGGCAGCTGGGATTTAATGTTAAAAAATGTAAGGTCATGCATTTGGGCTGCAGCAATCCAAGGGAGCAATATAGTATAGAGGGTGAAGTACTTTTGTCCACTAAAGAAGAGCGGGACCTAGGCGTGGTTGTGTCTGATGATCTTAAAGTAGCTAAACAGGTAGAAAAGGCAACAGCAAAAGCTAGAAGAATGCTTGGGTGCATATGGAGAGGAATGGCTAGCAGAAAAAAAGGAAGTGATAGTGCCTCTGTATAAGTCCTTGGTGCGACCTCATTTAGAGTATAGTGTGCAATTCTGGAGACCACACTTTCAAAAGGATGTGAACAGGATGGAGTCAGTGCAGAGGATGGCTACTAAAATGGTTAGTGATCCTCATTATAAAGCATATGAGGACAGACTTAGGGATCGTAATATGTACACCTTAGAGGAAAGGCAGGATAGAGATGATATGATTTAGATGTTTAAATACCTCCATGGCATAAATGTTCAGGGGGAGAGCCTCTTTCAATTGAAAGCAAGTTCTGCTATGAGGGGACATGGAATGAGGGTGAAGGGTGATAGATTCAGGAGTGATATGCGGAAATATTTCTTTACGGAAAGAGTGGTGGATCCGTGGAATAGTCTCCCAGTGGAAGTGGCAGAGATGAGGATAGTAACTGAATTCAAAAAAGCATGGAACAAACACAGAGGATCTCTAAAGGAAAAAGGACAGACTAGATAGGCCATGTGGTCTTTTTCTGTCATCATATTTCTATGTTTCTATGTGTAGAAGATTTGTTTAACATAAGAACATACTGGGTCAGACCAAGGGCCCATCAAGCCCAGTATTCAGTTTCCAACAGTGGCCAATCCAGGTCACAAGTACCTGTCAGGTAGGGTCAGCCCGTCCACTAGGCAAGCTAGGCAGTCCGAGTGGGTGGCAGCAGCGGCACATATGACCGATGGCACCACCCCCAGCTGCCGTGGGCAAGAAAGTGGCAGCAAAAAGCCGCTGTTTTCTGAAATACTGTTGCTGCCGCTACCCGCCTCCTCCCCCCTGAAATGGAATCGGTGGCAGCTGGGGGAAGCAGCAGCGGCTGCTGGAGGGTTGGGGGGGGGCAGCTAGGGGGAGGCAGTGAGGCTGGGGTTTCTGCCTAGGGTGACAGAAACCCTTGGGCTGGCCCTGCTGTCAGGTTCCCAAAAGGTTTCTCCCTCATGTTTGATGCCCATCATCTCTATCTTCATGATCTCTTTTTTTCTCGCTTTATCTATTGTCGCAGTCTTCTTATTGGTTTATCTGATTTTTATCATTATGTCTTCAATTTTTTCAGAACTGTTGTAGCATTCTTCTTTCCTAGATTTTTTTGCCACTTTTATGTTACTCTTCAGGTCTGTTTCATTAAATTTTATACTCGATTTAAACTGTTCATTCTCAAGTGTGTATATGCTCTTGTTCCCCATTATTCTTGTGCTTCCCTATGTCCTCCTTTGCTCTCTCCTCTCTAAATCAGACACAAGTACATTAAGCTGCACTCTTAAAAATAAAAACATTAGCATTGAAGTACTGAGTGGAAGATTTTCAGTGAACAATTCAGCAGCCAATTAGCTGGTCAACTTTAAGAAAATTTTAAGACACCAACTAATTGGATAGTTGGCTGGCAAATCATTTAACATTAACCAACTATCTACAGTAAGCATCCTAATTAGCTGGCTATAGTTATGCCTGTTACAGACATAGTCAGCTAAATTTAGATGGCTAGCACTGAAAATTCACAACAGGAAGCTACGCTTTTTCTTTGTCATAGTCACACCTGTTTTAAAAAACTAAATATAGCCATCTAGAAAAAGCGTAGTTACTCACCTGTAACAGGTGATCTCCGGGAACAGCAGGAATTTAGTCCTCACATATGGGTATCGTCAGTACCGACGGAGCCTGCGCGGGAACGCTCCCCAGCATCCAATAGGAACGCTTTTGGGAGCATCCCTCAGCACATGCGCGCTGCCTTCCCATCTTTCCAACTGTCCCTCTTCAGTTAAGTTTGTAGCTGAGTGAAAGGATAGCGGGAGAGAGGAAAGAGACAAAGAGATAGAGAGACAACTCCTAGGGGAGGTGGGTGGGTTGTGAGGACTAAATTCCTGCTGTTCCCGGAGATCACCTGTTACAGGTGAGTAACTACGCTATCTCCAGGACAAGCAGGAATGTAGTCCTCACATATGGGGACTCCCTAGCTGAAGATGCCAGGGAGATAGTCCCAGGAAGGTGCCACCTTAGAAGGTGGGAATCCTTCCTCCCATGGATCTCTGGCATCCCACCAGGGTTGGTGGGTAGCAGTTGGTTTAGGTTTGAAAGAGATTTTGAAGAACAGCTTGGCCAAAGAAGGGAGACGACGGGAGGCTTTATCCAAGCAGCAGTGGGCTGTGAAGGTGTGTACCGAAGCCCAGGTGGCTGCTCGACAAATATCATCGATAGACACAGAGTGGAGATTAGCCATAGAAGCTGCCATGGCTCTCACATTATGAGCTGTGACATGGCCCTGAAGAGAAAGACCCTTACTCTCATAAGCAAAGGATATGCATTGGACAATCCATTTAGATAAAGTTCTTTTGGAGACTGGAAGTCCCAAATAACTAGGGTCAAAAGCTATAAAAAGTAGCGAGGACTTTCTATGTTGCTGTGTTCTTTGTATGTAAAAGGCTAAGGCCCTTTTACAATCCAAAGCATGAAGGTTTCTTTCTGCATTAGAGGCGTGAGGCCTCGGAAAAAATACAGGAAGATAAATTGATTGATTTAAATGAAAAGGCGAAACCACCTTTGGCATAAAGTGTGGGTGAGTTCAAAGAACAACCTTATCATGATGAAACTTATTATAAGGAGGATCAGCCACTAAAGCTTGCAATTCATTAATGCGATGGGCAGAGGTGATTGCAATGAGGAAGATGACCTTCCAGGTCCAAAACTTAAGGGCTGTAGTGGCCAAAGGTTCAAAAGGCGGCTTCATGAGCTGCCCGAGAACCAGATTTAGATCCCATGCCACCGGTGGTGGCTTGATGGGAGATTTAATTAATAAAAGGCCTATCATAAATTTTGATAGGAGTGGATGAGAGGAAATTGGTTGTCCATTCAGAGGCTTATAAGAAGCTGAAATTGCACTAAGATGGACTCTTACCGAATTGGTCTTTAGACCAGAATTCGATAAGTGAAGGAGATACTCTAGTATCGATTCTAAGGGTATAACCAGGGGGTTTAATCCCTTCTTGGAGCACCATATAGTAAAACATTTCCACTTGAAGGCATAAGATCTTCTTGTGGAAAGTTTCCTAGAAGCCTGAAGGATATCCTTTACCTGTTGGGACAGGTTGAAATCTTGGAGGTCTAAGCCTTCAGCAACCAGGCCGTGAGGTGCAGGGACTGGGGATTCGGGTGCCATAGCATCCCATTCTCCTGGGAAAGGAGATCTGGAGCATGCCCTAACTCCAGAGGTGCCGCTTGAGAGAGATGTAGAAGCAGGGAATACCATGTTTGGTGTGGCCATCGTGGTGCTATGAGAATCATGCGACCCCTGTCTCTCTGAAGCTTGAAGAGTGTTTTGGGGATGAGGGGAATGGGTGGGAAGGCATAAAGGAAGTCCTGACCCCAGTGAAGGAGGAAGGCATCCCTTGCCTGACAGTTGTGAGCTGGAATCATGGAACAGAACCGGGGAAGTTTGGCATTCAGTGGACTTGCAAAGAGGTCTATGTCTGGAGTGCCCCAGAGATGAAATATCCTTGCCACCTGGTCTAGCTGGAGGGACCACTCGTGAGGTAGCAGTACTCGAATGAGTTTGTCTGCCCAAAGTTTTTGAATGCCTGGAAGATATACCACTAGAAGGTGAATTTGATGCTCTTTGGCGAGGGCCCATAGTCGTAAAGCTTCTTTGCATAACGACAGAGAGCCCGTTCCGCCCTGCTTGTTCACATAGAACATGGCTACCTGATTGTCCATCTGGACTAGGACTGTCTTGTAGCTGAGCTGGGCGTGGAACACTCGAAGAGCTAAATAAATTGCTCTTAATTCCAGGAGGTTTATTTTTAAACCTACCTCCTGTGGAATCCAGGTGCCCTGGGTAGAGAGATGATTCAGGTGTGCTCCCCAACCCACCTGTGATGCATCTGTTGTTAGGGTGGCCTGAAAGAGGGGTTGATAGAAAGGAGACCCCACTATCAGATTTTCTAGTGATTGCCACCATTGGAGGGACAAAATTAGTCATTGAGAGATTGTTATTTTGTACGACAAATGACCCGTGGCCTGTGACCACTGTGTGGAGAGGGTCCACTGAGCTGCTTGCATGTGGAGGCGAGCATATGGGACTACATGAACTGTGGATGCCATGTGTCCCAGTAACTGCAGTAGTTCCTGAGCCGTGAGGGAGGATTTGCCTTCTGCTTGGGAAGCTAGCTGCGAAGACACCGGGCTTGTGGAAGGAAAGCCCTTGCCTGTCTGGTATCCAGACAGGCTCCTATGAATTCTAGGCATTGGGAAGGAACTAGTTGAGACTTCGGGAATTTTATTTCCAATCCCAAGTATTGGAGGATTCGCATTGTACGGGACAGTGCAGTGCTGGCCTCTGCAACTGTAGGGGCTCGAATGAGCCAGTCGTCTAAGTAAGGGAAGACGAAAATCCCCAGGGTTCATAGAAATGCAGCTACTACTGCCATGCATTTCGTGAATACCCTAGGTGCTGAAGCCAGACCAAAAGGAAGAACCCTGTACTGGAAATGTCTTCCCCTGAAAAGGAAACATAAAAATTTCCTGTGATCTGGATGGATGAGAATGTGAATGTATGCATCCTTTAAGTCTAGAGAGCAAAGCCAGTCCTGGCTTTGAAGGTATGGCAGAAGAGTTCCTAGAGAAATCATTTTGAATTTCTCTCGAAACAGATATTTGTTCAATTCTCTGAGGTCTAGAATGGGTCTGTGTCCCCCTGTTTTCTTTAGAATAAGAAAATAGGAGGAGTAGAACACTGTCCCTTGTTGAAAAATGTGTACTTCCTCTATTGCCCCTTGGGCAAGAAGTGTGGAGACCTCGTGATCTAGCAGATTGTCTGCAGAGGTTTGTGAATTGAATTGCTTTAGAATTGTAGGAGGGGGTATGCTGTGAAAATGAAGTTTGTACCCCTCTCCTACAATGGACAAAGTCCAATCTTCTGTTGTTATCTGATGCCATCTGTTGACAAAGTGGCATAACCTGCCTGGAATACTGGGGGGTTGGGGACCCCTCAGAGGCAGGAAGGCAAAGCTCTCTAGGAAGGAGTAAAATCCCTTGAGAGGACTGAACCTGGAGAGCTGGTTGGGCTCTCAGGCCTTTTGGTTTCTTTTGCTGTCTAGTTTATCCCTTTTGGGCAACCTGACCTGGAGTCTGACTCTGCTGGGTATAGGAAGGATAAAACTTCCTCTTTTGGCTAAAAGAGGGTTTTTTATAAGGCTTCCTTTTGGCTGGAGTGGCTGTAGACTTTGACAATCTATCTAAGGTAGAATTGTCAGCATCTAACTCATTAGCCTTTTCCTGCCAGTTCTTGCCGAAGAGATTCTCCCCCGTGCAAGGAATGTTGTCTAACTTGCCCTGTACCCAAGTCTCCAAGTCTGATGCCTGTAGCCAGGCAATCCATCGTGCGCCAATGGCAATAGCAGAAGTTCTGCTGATGCATTCAAAGCAGTCAAAGGCTGCACGATTGACAAACTTGGAGACATCTTGAGCATGCTTAACTAGAGCAAGAAAATCTTGTCTCTTATCATCTGGGAGAAATGGGCTCATAAGTTCCAAGTCTCCTGTGACTTCCTTAAGGAACATTCCCATATATAGGATATATGAACTGATCCTAGCTGAAAGCATGGAAGCTTGAAAGGTTCTGCATCCAAAAGCATCCAGAGTCCTGCATTCACGACCTGGAGGATTGGATGCATGCCTCTTTGCACTTTTCATCCTACGCATGGCTGATTCCACTACCATTGAATGGTGTGGCAGTTGAGTTTTCTGAAATCCAGGACATGGTGGAACTCGATACATGCTATCAAGTCTCCTAGAGTGAGGAGAAGTAGTCAGAGGTGTCTCCCACATTCTGAGCATCAAGCTATGCAGAATTTCATGGATAGGCAGAGTAGCTGCCTCCTTAGGAGCTTTAGGATATTGGAGGATTTCCAATTCCTTTGCTCTGGGTTCCTCATCAGGAGCTACTGTGATTGAAAGACCTTTGGCCATATCACGGATGAAATCCTGAAATGACATGTCCTCTGGAGGTGACATTCTGCGTTAGGGAGAAGAGGGATCTTCTAGGAGAAACCCTCTACTGCCAGCAGAATTGTCAGAGTCTTCGGAATCGGAGGAATCAAAGTATTCCTGACCCCGATGCTCTTGCAAAGCATGATCCCGGTACCGATCGAAGTCGGTACCGAGGTGACCCGGTACCGCTTTGTCCACTCCAGTCAGAGATGGCATGGGAAGAGTTCCCACTGGGGCCGGTGTTGGTACCCGTGTCAGTACTGGCATCGGTGTCGATGTCGGCACCGGTGCCCTTGGGACCACCGGAACTGCAGCCGAAAGAAGAGCTGTGATACTGCGCTTGATAGCGAGGAACCTCTGGTTTATCGACGCTGCCGATGCCTGGGTGTCGGTACCGGTGAGGACGGCCGGAACCCCTGAGCATGGCATAGGTAGTTCTTGCGAGGTTGAGGCCTCGAGAACATCCTGAAGCCCCATCGATGCTTTGGAAGCCGAAGCCTCCCGCCTGGGCTGTTTTGCCGGTGTGGTTCCCTCAAGGGCAATGCCAATGGCCTCTCGATGCATAGCAGGACAGCTACCCTTTGAGGACCGGCTTTTATGTTTAGTTACCTGAGATCCATGGGAGGAAGAACAGGCCCTTGACGATGTCGATGTAATGGATCTAATAGAATAAAAAATCCAACCCCTCATAAAAATAAAAAGAGTATAGGCTGATCTATATGCTGTATTCGTCTTACTATGCTCTGTCGGGCTTACAATCTCATTAGCAAATTCAGACGAATCTTCAGCTAAAAAAGAACCAACGGTCTCAGACTAAGGTGGCAAACTATTCCCGAGTATGAATTCTCAGAAAGGGGGGTAGTGCCCAATTGCATCAATGACCGTATATCAGGTTCTTTTAGAAGATTCCTAAATAATATTATTAATCAGACTTCTCTTAATATTTCCTTGCCGTAAATTTTAGAGATTGTGCTTATCTCTCAGGTGAAATCTGAGCAATCCCAATGCCACCATCCCGGTACCCTCAATGCGTTTCGATTCTTTTCTTCCTCAGGGGATAGGGTTTGCCAGACAGTCTCTACGGAAGAAGAAAAACAGTGGGGAGATAAAGTACTTCAGAAATCAATATCTTCTAACTTTAAGTTGTCCATATTTGAAACTGAAAAATCTAACCATATATGTAATTTCACCAGCCTCGATGATGTGCAGTCTCACTATTCACAAAGTTGAACAATTTGTTGCAAAAAAACGCCACGCATGCGGACTACAGAATCGAACGAGATTTTCAAGCCGACTCTCATTACGTCATCATGACGTTGAGGTTTCTTTCCCAGAGTCATATATTGAAACCATCGTTATGATATTTACACTACATCTTCTCTTCATGAATCCCTAACTTGCCATCTTAGAGCGTTGTTCTAAATACAGGCACCCCATTCCACCATGGTGTTAAGCCCCCCCGGGAAAACTGACTGCAATTGATGAATCCATCTCTGTTCTTGAATCAACAGACTCTTTGCCCTAGTGAATGAACACAAGAGTAGGCTTAAATGTAAAGTACACGAAGCTCCCCTTGTATCCCATTGTATTCAACATCGACATGGTTTTGAAGAATTAAAATGTTTTGCAATAGATCGGATAGTTAGTGGCCGGATGGGAAAATCTAGGGCGAAGAAGAGAAGATGTAGTGTAAATATCATAACTCGATTTTGCAACAAATTGTTCAACTTTGTGAATAGTGAGACCGCACATCATCGAGGCTGGTGAAATTACATATATGGTGAGATTTTTCAGTTTCAAATATGAACAATTTAAAGTTAGAAGATATTGATTTCTGAAGTACTTTATCTCCCCACTGTTTTTCTTCTTCCGTAGAGACTGTCTGGCAAACCCCATCCCCTGAGGAAGAAAAGAATCGAAACGCATTGAGGGTACCGGGATGGTGGTGTTGGGATTGCTCAGATTTCACCTGAGAGATAAGCACAATCTCTAAAATTTACGGCAAGGAAATATTAAGAGAAGTCTGATTAATAATATTATTTAGGAATCTTCTAAAAGAACCTGATATACGGTCATTGATGCAATTGGGCACTACCCCCCTTTCTGAGAATTCATACTCAGGAGTAGTTTGCCACCTTAGTCTGAGACCGTTGGTTCTTTTTTAGCTGAAGATTCGTCTGAATTTGCTAATGAGATTGTAAGCCCGACAGAGCATAGTAAGACGAATACAGCATATAGATCAGCCTATACTCTTTTTATTTTTATGAGGGGTTGGATTTTTTATTCTATTAGGCAACTATAACCCTCTATGAACTGACCTACTTAATTTGATGTAATGGATCTGGCATCTGAAGAAAAGAGGGTACCGAGCTTTGCGGCCTGGTTCTGTCTTCCTCTTTTGGTCATCCCCATGCAGGAGAGACATTCAGTTGGAGAATGATCAGGTCCTAAACATTTTAGACACCAATCATGGGTGTCAGTGACGGAAATGGTACTGCCACACTTAGTACATTTTTTAAAACCACTAGTTGGCTTTTCCATGATTTAGGAAAAATGGGGCCTAATGCCCAAAATGCCGCCTAGCACCAAAGAGGAAAGTTTCTGAAAAGAAACAGTCAAAGTTTTTTGGGGGGTTTTTTATGAAAAGAAAAGAAAAGAACCGGTGGTACCGGTAGGCGTCGTGCGGTAGGCAAATGCGACCACAAGAAAGAAATTTAAAGATGGAATTTTCTGCGGTGACAGGGAATAGGTCCTGTCGGCTTGGCGAAAAATGAAGAACTGAAGAGGGACAGTTGGAAAGGCGTAAAGGCAGCACGCATGTGCTGAGGGATGCTCCCAAAAGCGTTCCTATTGGACGCTGGGGAGCGTTCCCGCGCAGACTCCGTCGGTACCGACAATACCCATATGTGAGGATTCCTGCTTGTTCCTGGAGATACTAGGCAACTATATGTAACTGTCCTGTGGAGGTAGTTTTTCAAAATGTTGAGTCTTGCTGCCTCTCTTCCAAAGATAGACAACCGGATGCCATTGAAAATGAACCCTCTATTTTTATCATGCATGTAAAAATTCAGAATCTGATCATTAAGATAATATGTAGAACTAAAAACTTACTCGGCATACTACAATCCCTTTGCTAATTGGCAAGAAGTCTAAGACTAGTTAGGTTGCGCATTCCTTCCACACACGCACCATCAGAGTTGAGAGCTCCTTCAGGCCTACTTTCCTGTCCTGACATACCGATCTATGAATAGACCACTCCTGGGGTTTTCCAAGACCGCTTCCCATCAGGGCAAGTGCTGCCATTGGGTGAATGACAATATTTCAAAAAGCCCTTACTGCTTGAACGGTTTCTTCAGACACTATAAAAAGATTTTTTCGTTCTCTGTTAGCTCCGATCACGAAAGTATCAAAAATAGAACAAATAAATATATTCAAATTTCTTAATGAGGTCTCAGTATTATAGTGGCTAGGTCTCGCAGACAAGCGCCTTAACGAGACCCTATGCCTATTCACATCAACGACCTCAAAATTGCATGCAACAGTTCCTGTTTGTCAGCGAAATAATCTATATGAAAAAGATTTCTTCTGAAGTCTCAACTTGCTATTAAGCTCCAAAAAGAACCAA
Source organism: Ichthyophis bannanicus (assembly GCA_033557465.1). Classification (NCBI taxonomy): domain Eukaryota; kingdom Metazoa; phylum Chordata; class Amphibia; order Gymnophiona; family Ichthyophiidae; genus Ichthyophis; species Ichthyophis bannanicus. The sequence continues at coordinate 1,579,628,610 of CM066031.1, read as the reverse complement.
ATAGATCTTTTTGGCCTGTATAAATCACTTTTCACGCTGATCAGGATCCTGTTGTGTCTTATCTCATTGTGTATACGGATCCCATCTTATCCTATCGTGTATACTGATCCCTTTTACGTCACTCCCCGGCACCGCTTAGACATTTCACAATGCTGTTTCGTCAGGGGATCTTTAACTGAAGTTAACTGAAGTTAAAGATCCCCTGACGAAACAGCATTGTGAAACGTCTAAGCGGTGCCGGGGAGTGACGTAAAAGGGATCAGTATACACGATAGGATAAGATGGGATCCGTATACACAATGAGATAAGACACAACAGGATCCTGATCAGCGTGAAAAGTGATTTATACAGGCCAAAAAGATCTATTTGGTTCTTTTTGGAGCTTAATAGCAAGTTGAGACTTCAGAAGAAATCTTTTTCATATAGATTATTTCGCTGACAAACAGGAACTGTTGCATGCAATTTTGAGGTCGTTGATGTGAATAGGCATAGGGTCTCGTTAAGGCGCTTGTCTGCGAGACCTAGCCACTATAATACTGAGACCTCATTAAGAAATTTGAATATATTTATTTGTTCTATTTTTGATACTTTCGTGATCGGAGCTAACAGAGAACGGAAAAATCTTTTTATTGGGTGAATGAGGCAGTTGCCTAGAGTAACAAACTTTGGAGGATGGCAGAAAAATTCCCCCGAAAAAATTGGCCTCCAGTCTCTCACCTCTATTATTATTGCTGCTGCCCCTTCTTTCCAGAACTAACAGCGGCAGCAATGACAATAAAACAGAAGAGGAGCGCTGTGCAAAGGGAAGCTTCTAAACACCTATGCGCAGCACTGAGAAAATACAGCAGGTCCTGCCTCTTCTGACACAGACTTCCCGTTTGCATTGGAGTGGGACCAAATGAACTTTCTGAGTGCAACGTGCAGGGGATCAGAGGCTTCCCTCCATGCTGCGTTTCTCTTCTTTTATCGCCTTGGCTCTCTGCTGCTGGTCCTGGAGAGATGTAGCAGCAGCGGCAGCAGTAAGGGCAAGCGCGGGGATGACAAGAATGAGAGCTGCCTAGGCCCTGCTTCCCATTTCCCAATCCAAAAGCTTCTCAAGATCTCTTTCCCACTCTCTTGATTCATACTAGAAGGACCCTCTAAGGGCTCTCCCTGCTGGCTCATGAAAGCAAGCTCCTCTTCGGGCATTCCCATACTCTCCAAAATCACAAAAGAAAGTCTCTCTGGTGATTTCCTCCCTCACCTTTATGTTTCATAAGTTAATATCCAAAGATCTTATTTAGTGAGGGTTAATTCTCATTCTGTGCCTGTAGTATGAAACTGTGATGACCAATTCAAGCTATTATCCCATTTAGCAATAGCCTATACAGTACATAAAAGCTTTATGGAAAGATCTTGAATTAGCCACTGAGACTACACAGTTGAGATTTTTCTGTGGAATATAACTTGATATGTAGCCAATTGAAGGATAATTTTATAACAGGGCACCTAGGTTTACAGAGCAAGAAAGTGCCTATTTTTACCCAATTTTATAAAGATGCATGGATGCCTGTGCGTCTTTATAAAATACTAGTGCAAATCCAGCAGCAATAGTGCCTGCTTTGAACGCAAGGACATTATCCCTGCTTGAGAGGAAGCATAAATATCCATATGAGGAATATGCAAGTATGCATGTAAACTGACCCATCTTTATGGTTTGGCACTATGGCACTGTGCCAGGGGCTCCACGTATCTAAGGGGCCCCGCGCGCTCCAGCAGCTGCTTGTTGTAATGTCTTAGTTTTATAAGTCCTTTTTATGTTTAAGACATTCAAAGTTTAATTTTTTTTATTATGTTATTTCTTTACTTATTCTAGTTTCAATTTATTTTTTACATTTTTATTTTACACTCGTAAAGTTTTTTAAAGTTATTTTTAAATGTTTTGGACCTTCATTCAGCTTGTTCGGTGTTCCTGAACAGTAGACTGTAGATCGGGAACCAGGCTATCATAATCAACTTCCGGTTTAACTTGTAAACACTGAAAGATGCTGACACCTCACCTGACAGCGTAACATTTAATTTAAATAATATTAAACAGTATTAAACTACAAAGAAGTCTAAAGGTCTGTTATGTTATATAATATATATGTTTACTATTCTTTGTAATGTAAACACAAGTTTTGTCACGGTCATCTGCTATTACTAAGTTTCGCTGGTTTAATTTAACCGTGTCTGTGTGGTAAGTTTTACTGGTTACCGTAATATTAACTTGTTTATATATTTTATATTACAGATTATATAACAAAACTACAGTTAATATAATGGCATGACTTCAAGGGAGCGCGACATAAACTGCAAGTATAAGTCTGGTTGGCAAAAACGCCATGAACAGGCGCAGCGGGATGCTGCCACTATAACTGGAACACGGTCGATTATGATGTACTTTGGGCAGACAACTCAGCCCTGCATGACCGCTCCAGCTCAGGAGGCTGAGGTAGGAGTAGATGTCAAAGCTTCAATGACTGCGACTACTAACGTAAATGAGACAGCAGTTAAAACTGAAGAGAAAATGGAAGTGGACTGTCCGCCATTCCAGCAGGCAGAAGACGCTGCAATGGATGTTACCGAGTTTCTAGAACGTGATGATGTTCCAGTTCAGTGTCTATCTGCTGTCTGCTACTCTACAGACCTCGGCAAATGGCCCATCGTCAATGACATGCGCAAGTACTGGGCGACAGCAGGTAGTGCGCAATGTGCCCACTGGGACTCGGATTTCACTCCAACCAGAACTGTCTATGCAGCCGATAGAAAACCAGAAGTTGTAGCCTTCGGCACAAAAGGTTTTTGCAACTGGAGGCATAAGAAGCAACAAATCATGGAGCATGAGGTCAGTTCTACTCATCGAGCATCCGTGATTAAACTGCTAATGCGACGTGACACAGCAAAACGTGTTGATCAGGCACTAGTAAAGCAACATGACAAACAACGTGAGTATTGGCGTGCTGTTCTCGAGTGGTTGTTTGAAACTATTTCCTTTTTATCTGAATATGGCCTGGCCTTTAGAGGTGACAACCAGATCGTTTGCTCTGCCCATAACGGCAATTATTTGGGAATCCTTGAACTTATATCAAAATTTTATCCCTTCATGGCGCAACACCTGCAGATGCATGCTAACAAGGGAAAAGGACACACTTCATACCTGTCTGCCAACATCTGCAATCAACTAATTCAGCTGATTGGCCAGTCAGTTGTCGATCAAATTAAGGCCGAAGCTCAGTCTGCCAAGTACTTCTCAATCTCAGTTGATTCGACGCCTGATATAACACACCAGGATCAGCTGACAGTGATTATTCGTTACGTGTTGCCATCTGGCCCTGTTGAGCAGTTCCTTACATTTCTACCTCAGCAAGGTCAAAAAAGTGAACAGCTTGCAGATAACTTGCTTGAGTTTCTGCACAGCTGGGGGATCAACATTGACGATTGTCGAGGATAGTCGTATGATAACGCTAGCAACATGAGCGGCAAATACAGAGATATGCAGGCTCTTATATGGCAGGTAAATCCTCATGCCGCCTACATACCCTGTGCAGGCCATTCCTTGAACCTCGTTGGTCAGTGCGCAGCAGCCTGTTGTGCCGATGCTGTATCGTTCTTTGACTTTGTCCAACGGCTGTATGTGTTTTTTGCTGGTTCGACAGCACGCTGGGCCATCCTCAAGGACAAGCTGGAACAGACTGCAGGCCAGCTAACACTAAAGAGATTGTCCGACACACGGTGGTCAGCACAATTCAATGTGGCAAATGCTCTGGTGAGGGACTATGATGAGATTGTCATCTATAATGTCCTCCAGAGCTTCGACAAAGTGGGTGAACACAAGGCAGAGATATGTCAAGAAGCCAGAGGATTGCACGATCGAATGCAGTGCCTTGAGACGGGCATAATGGCTGCTTTGTGGCAGAAGGTTCTCGCAAGATTCCAAGCGAACAGCGTGTCGTTGCAGTCAGCTGATCAAAACTTGAATTCTGTTGTTGCGATTTATGACTCACTGCAGATATACGTCCAAAGCCTTTGTGAACAGTTCGACCACTTTGAAGCACACGGCAAAGACCTGTCATGCTGTGAAAACTATCGGGCTGATCTCAGCAAGCGAGTACGCAGACGAAATCGCAGATACGACGAATCCGGCGTGGACACTGAGATTCAGTTGCAACAACGTGATAAATTCCGTACTGACACATTCATCATTATCATCGACAGCCTTGCTGCTGCACTATCGAAGCGCAAGGAAGCATATGCTGAATTGGCCGACCGATTTGCTTTCTTGCGTAAAATTTCAGCACTTTCTGATGCAGAAATTCGAGAAGGTGCAAGCAAATTAGTTAATCGCTATGCCTCCGATCTGCAGCCTGAACTGGCGGAAGAGTTAGTACAATTTAAGGCAGCTCTGCAAACAAAGTTGGGCAAGGAAGCATTGCAGGCATCGGAGTCGGATGACCTGGAGGAAGATGAGAATGATGATCCAGATAATGCTACAATCTGCAGCAAGATCGAAATTCAGTTGCATCGCTTCATCGTTGATAATGGCCTCCGTAGCACGTTTGCGATCGCGCTGCACATTTTCCTCTGCCTCATGGTGACGAACTGCTCAGGTGAGCGGTCATTCAGCAAGCTGAAGCTGATTAAGAATCATCTCAGATCAACAATGTCGCACGAGCGTCTGAACATGCTTAGCTTGTTGAGTATCGAGCAGGACCTTCTGAGAGAAGTTGACTCTGAGTGCATTATCTATGACTGCATTAACACATGTTCGAACTTTGACATGTTGATACTTAGCTAATTGTCATCAGTCAGCACGTGGAATGTGCATTAATGCATTGAAAAGTTAGAATACTTGAAACTAAATTTCCAATTTGATTGTTAAGTGTTTGAGAGGCTGACAGCTGTTTGTGAATTGTGATGTGGACATATGATTGTCGGCTTTGTCGGTCAGTTTGTCAGTAATTGATTAAAGTTGATTTCAATGATTTGTAACGAAATGATGTCACGAGTGACTTTAGTGAGGAGTCCATGACATGGGCAGCTGGGCTCATCATGTGGGATCCGGCCCATCCGGGGCCCCTGCAGGCCGCCAGGTGCCAGGGGCTTCACACGGGCAAAAGACGGGCCAGCATATAAATTATAATCAATGTGAGTACTTCTGTGCCCAGACCACACCCTCAGCATCATCTATAGTAAAAGTGCATACGTTCGTGGCATCAAACCAAACTTCTACTCCAGACCTAATTTTATAAAAACCATTGTATGCACGTATATTGCCAAATACAGTCTACAATCTTTCTAAAATTATGCCCAAAATATCTGCACAAATAATTTGAATTGAGGCCCCCAACCAAATAGGATCCCAACTGAAGCCTGCTTTAACTGCATATAAATCACATGCTGTGTGTGTCCCATAATAACTTTCAGGCCCATATTCAAAAACCTTCACCGATCAGCCAGCGGGAGGCTTGTCGGTTGGCTAAGAGTGCTGACTGCGATATTCAGCAATACTACATGGATAATGCCACTGAATATCTCCACAGACCACCCTGCACTATCCAGGTGGAGGCCGATTCTATAGTGGGCCTGGGCCTGGGCCGTCTGAATGCCCACAACTTGGACAGGGGCCAAGATGTACCTGATTCCACAACCACGGGAGCTAAACATTCCTGCAATTGCATGATACGTCATACCTCAACCTCCTTTTCCCCTTCTTCTTATGGTCAAAACCCTAGTCACCTGATATCCAATCTGGGTTACTATTGGCTATGGTCTGAGCAATCGGAGCCGGTCATGTCCTAACAGTTAGCCAAACTCCACCAATCCAAGGCAAGATTTAAGCCTTCTGGAGCAGTTGTGCGCAAACGATAGATCCATGACTGTTCCCTAAATTGCAGATGGGACAAACGATCTCCTCCTCGATAATGTTCAGGGACAAAATCAATAATACGCCAATTCAAATCCTGGAATGAGTGTTTGTACTCCTGGCAATGAAGTGCAACTGGAGCTGAAATCACTCCGGTATTGATACGAAATCGATGTGGCCTGTATTGTCACTATATTTTCCGGCACATGGCTATTCCCCTGCTCCACCCAAGCACTGCCCCCTCCCATCTCCATTCAATGCTCTGCGCATAAATGCTTTGTACGTGTGGGGAGCGCTTTGGGACAGAATCAGCATCGGGGGCTGAGCACAGGTTGGACATCCAACCCGCACGTCCAACACCACTGTTCGTGGGACAGAATGCTGGCCTTAGTGTAGGAACAAAGCGAGGGCACTGTCAGCACTAACCGGATAAGTACCGACTTTCCCTGGTTAGCAGGATTTTCAGCCAGCACTTATCCAGGCAACTTAGTCCCATTTTTCATGTAGCCTAAGTTGCAATCCGGATAATAGTCTATTGAAACCCTGTTAACTGGATAAGTGTTGGCACTTTTCTGGATAATGCCACTCACTTGGTCCTGATATTCAGCGGCAGCTGCTATCCGGATACTGCCAGATAGCAAAGTTGCCCCTTCATGCCTTGATAACCTTCAGTAATTTTCTGACCACTGAATGATTTTGGCTAGTAGGCTACTTCTTGCGATCATTAAAACATTGACCCTCTTATTCTCCTGTTTACCACCCATATGTATTGTTATAACCATTTCCCCTATAACCTAGCCCCCTGTTTGTTGTATTTTTCTGTCTTACATAGTTTGTAAGCTCTATTGAATAGGGACTGTCTCTCATATGTATGTGTACAGTGCTGCATATGCCTTGTACCACTATATAAATGATAAGTAGTGATAGTAGTAGTAGTAGTAGTAGTAGTAGTAGTAATAGGGCTCACTGCTACCTTCCCACAACAAAATGAACAGGTCTATGCTTGCCTATGTGAATCATTTTTATGGATCCTATGTTGCTGTTGTTGAGTGCTGTCGCATGGATGTCAACTCATGGCAACCCTGTGAATAGTTACCCTAAACTGTGTTTGGTCTTCAGTCGGGTGGATAAATGTTGATAAACTGGCATCCATAGCTGTTGTTATTGTATCGATCCATCACATTGCCAGTCTTCCTCTTTTGCGCCGCCTGATGTGTCCAAGTAAAGCTTAGTTTGATCTCCTCCAGTACTGATTGTTCTTCAGGCAGTCCATGGTATACACAGTACTTTTCGGAAGGCTTTACAACCCTAGACATGTCCGTTTTCATTCTTCTTTCTTTTCAGTCTTTAGAATTTCCAAATCTTAGCTTAGGTCTATGCATTCTTCATCACTTTTTATCAGCACCAGCACAATTCACTCTTTCTCCTTGCCTGCCACTAGCGGTTTCTCTGCACGTAGTACATTCGTACAATTTTAAGGGATCATGTATATTGCATCTCTTTCAAAAAAGAATTGTTATAACTGATTAGCTCTGTTGAGGGTACAGAAAAAGGAAGGGATTTAGGGCATGCAAATAGCCAGCAGTCCCCCCTCACCTACCTTGTTCAGATAAGACAGTGTGAAAATTGCTGATGTAACATAACATAAACTGCTGATGTAACATAGACATCTAGCTAACTGCTTCAGCAACAGTCTGGGATCTCTGTACAGTCCACTCTGCAGAAGATTGCCAACAAAGTCTGACAACTACTCTCTATTATTGTAGCATAGCAAGAGTCTTCTAGAGGCTGAGTGTGTTTTTCATGTCATCAAAAGACCGGTTCATAGGGCTTCTCAACACCTCCACTAATAGTACAGTAGAATGATAGGCAAGCAAATTAAAGAACCCCCTAAAGAATAATAATAAAAATAATAAGTATTGTAAGATTTAATTTTTAAGATTGAGGTCTGGATCTTAAAATATAGGATGCCAAACATCATAAACCTACAAGATATCAGTATAGCTTTATTTATTATGAATGTAGCCAGCTACAAACTATGCATTTTTTGTACTGTGATTCTAATATGAATATAATTTCTTTTACATAATGTGAAAGGCATGCCCACGTCGCGACATGCCAGAAAGAAAGGAGCATGTGCACAGTCTTTGAACACTGAACTCTATTTTAAGGATTGCATGATAAAGAATTAACTTAAGTTAAAGAGAGCTACAGCTCAATGATCATGGCGGTATTTACCGCATGCTCAGGATTTTGGAGTCCAACAAAAAAATGTACTGAACTAAAGGAAATAGCCTAGGCTGTCAATCAGGGTTCAACTCTATTTCAAGTTTGTCTTCATGGTTGCACCTATCATTGCGACTTGTTTAGAGATACATCCATCCATGCACAGAAATAATTAAACTGTATTTTGGATGAATTTGAAACTGAAAATGGTCACATTTATCAAACAGAAGTCTACTCACCTTAGAGAACAAATGCAAAATCATCTCTTTTTAATTTTTCTCAATGAGGGATCATAGTAGATCTTGGGTATACGAGGTATCTAGTATTAATTTACGTCATAGACCAGCTGCTCAGAAATTGTTGGCTTCTGGATATGGTGACCAAACCATTATAGGTAGACCGAGTCAGCGCTTATTTAAAGGTCTTATCCTATCCTTTTAGAGCAGGTGTATCAAACTAAAATCATTGAGGCCCATAATCTAACTGCTTTTCAGGGTATTTCTAAGGAATATGCAAGCAATATGCCTGTCTGCATGCATTCCCTCAATCATATGCAAATATCTCATATATTTTCATTAATATCCTTAAAACTAGCCTTCAAACATTGCACTTTCAGATCTTTGCACTAGGAAATCAAAACTACTTGTAAGTGGGACAAAAGCAGAAAAGACTCGAGCTCTCTAGAGCTATGAAGTCATCCCATCTGCTCAGCCTGCTGTTGAATGCTAAGACAATATTGTTGCAGACTTAAAGCTTGAATTATTAAGCTATTTTTCCAATAGACACTGAATAGGAAAAAATACTTCATAAATCAGGCCCACAGTATAGTATACCAGAATAAAGACAGCAGAGATATTTTTAAAATTCAAAAAAATTCATTGTAAGGTCAATATTTAGTAACCTTAGTTAACTCAACGTGTAATCAGACTCTGGAATTCGTTACCGGAGGATATAGTAAAAGCTAAAAGTGTAGCTGGATTTAAAAGAGGTTTGGACAAGTTCCTGGAGAAAATGTCCAAATACCATTATTAAAGAGGACCCCAGAAATCCACTGCTTACCCTGGGACAAGCATTGTGAAACCTGTGTACCTTGTGGGAATCTGCCAGGTACTAGTGATCTTGATTGGCCATTGTTGGAAACAGGATACTGGGCTTGATGGACCTTGTTCTGACCCAGTATGGCATTTCTTATGTTCTCATGTTAACTTTTAACATATAGGGACCGATATTCTAAAGACATTTAAATGGTTTACTGACCTGTAAAGCATGTTAATAGCGCTGAATGAGATATTCAATGGCACTAACACAACTGAACGCAGAGACAACAACCCACCCTACCACCATAGACATAGACTGGAGCACATTCGAAACAATCACAAAAGAAAAAATAGAATCCACCATCTCCCGCCTAAACACCACCACCTCTCCACTAGATCCTTGCCCTGCAGAATGGATAAAGAAAACCAAAGAGGACTTAAGCACACCACTAACCCACATTGTTAATGAATCCCTCAGACAAGGACGCATGCCAGACATCCTCAAAACCTCAATCATCCGCCCAACCCTAAAAAAACACAACCTGGATCTCCTTGACCCCGCCTCCTTCAGGCCTATAGCAAGTCTCCCATTCACCACCAAAATCATTGAGAAGATAGTTCAGCAACAACTTCAAGACCACTTAGATAACAACAGCATACTGGACCCACAACAACATGGCTTCCGTCCATTCCATGGAGTTGAGACCATCATGACATCACTAATGAACACCCTCATCAAAGGCACACAGACCAAGCACTTTGGATATGCTATGATCTTCCTGGACATATTTGCAGCCTTCGACACCATCTCCCACAACATCCTCCTACACAGACTCCAAGAAATTGGCATAAAAAATGTCGTACTTCAATGGTTCCACTCCTACCTAACCAATAGACAACAACTGATCCACACAAACATAGCAACCTCCCCCCCCTTTCAGCAACACCAAGGAGTACCCCAAGGATCCACACTATCTGCCATGCTCTTCAACATTTACCTGCAACCACTCTGCTCAATCATACGTGCCCACAACATCAACTACCACATCTATGCGGATGACATAATGCTCTATGGTCCAATCACAACCACTAACCCAATGAACAAACACCTATCAGACTGCTTCATAGAAGTCTCCTGCTGGCTACAAAAGAACAACCTATCCATCAACATAAAAAAAAACAGAAGCCCTCATACTAACCAAAGACCCAGACTTCACACCACCTACACACCTCAACATAGGAGCCACACAAATACAAATCCAACCACATATAAAATACCTAGGAATCATCATAGACCAAGCGCTCACTCAAGCAACAGATCAAAAAAACTACTGGAATAATATTCCACAAGGCAAAAACAGTACAACGCCTCAGACCTCTCATTGAACCGCAGGACTTCAGGACAGTCATGCAAGCCATGACACTCCCCCACCTGGACTACTGCAATATAATCTACCACGGACTACCTACCACCCACACCAACCCACTACAAACTGCCTTAAATACCACAGCAAGAATTATCCAGAAAGCAAAAAAAACAAGATCACATCACCCCAGTCCTGAGGGAGCTGCACATACTCCCTCTCGAAGCAAGAATCAAATACAAATCTGTCCTACTTATTCACAAAGCCCTCTACCAAACCCAGACTTCCCAGCTCCGCACTCTACTGCCTCAACCCGCCCACAACAGAGCAACCAGACAAACCATCAGTAACTCCCTCATCATCCCCCATAAACGGACCAAATACAATCAACGGACCTGCAACAGAGCCTTCGAACTGTACCACCATCCCTCTGGAACTCTCTACCAAGTCATATCAGAAGCAACGGAGATCCCTTGACATTCAGGAAACAACTAAAAACCGTCCTATTCCATGAATACCTCGGACCAGAAGCAAACACCCATCACTGACTAACCCCCAGACCCCCTAATCATACCCTCGGATCTATTTTCTAAGAGACTGATGTACATTGTCTATGTCCTTAATATGTTCAGATCATTAATGTTGGCCCCCCCGGTGATAGCCCCCACCCTTTAATGTTAAACCGCTTTCACCCAGTGAAAAATGGGATATAAATACAGTTAAATAAATAAATAAATAAACTAACACAGTGCCACTGAATATCCTGAACTAACACCGCTATACACACCAATGCTAACTGCTTAGCATCAGGGCCTGTCATGGGCATTCTGGGGCATGACGTGGACGGTGACAGTCGCTGACCAGGTAGCGGCAATATTGCACCACTACCCAGTTAGCGACCTGTGGGAAAAAATAGGCAAAGCAAAGGCTGGCTTAGTTTTACCCATGGGAGCTAACAGGGTTGCGGTGCAATATCACCACTACCCAGTTAACTCCTGCGGTATCAGAGGCTGTGCAGTGACTCTGGATATTCAATGCCAGGGCAGCATATGACTCTGGCATTGAATATCTGGGGTTAGAAGTCAGTGGTGACGGCTATGTGCAGTAATGGCGCATAGCCGTCCCAACTGAATATTGGGCCCTTAGGGGAGAATTTTAGAAGATCCATCCAAGTGCAAGGGGGGAGTTTTAGAAGATCCATCCAAGTGCAATCTGGGATGTCTAAGCCAGAATATCTGAAAAAAATGCAGGCGCCACTTCCAGGTTTGCCAACGTGATTTAACAAACTTGGACATGCTCAACAGGGACATCTGCAGGGGTTTCTACTAGACATCCCCAGAACCATATGCCAGAACTTAGAGGTCTAAGATTTTTTTTTTATTTTTTTTTTATTTAGACAGTTTTGTATACCGCCTTATCCTTCAATCAAAGCGGTCACAACACAATTGGGGGATACATTTAACACGCGGGGATATGAGACACATACACTAATACTTACAGGGAACATGGGCAGTGGAGGGTTAAGTGGCTTAAGATAGCATAATGGTCAGAGTAGTGGGTTAGGGACAGGGCAACCAGGCTTCATATCCCACTGCTACTATAGTTGAACTTGTACCAAGTACAAGGGATGATAAAGTCTGGATGTTTTACAGCCTAAATGAGCACTTTTCAGATGATTGATCATTGCTATGTGTGCCTCGGAGCTGGTTTAAAGTTAGACGTGATGACGGACATCCATGACATTTCTGTAGTCATGTGGAGATGTCCTGGTCTATGGGAACACTCCAGCCATGCCTCCATTTAGAGTCAGACATCCTCACACTGGGGACGTCCCTAGAGTTGGCTTCTAAAATGACCCTGGAGACATCTCTGTGCTTTGGACATTTCTATGACCATTTTCAGACATTTAGAGCATGAATAGGGCTTCTAAAATTTCACCCATAACATATATGTTTAGAGGGTAATTTTATAATTTGGCAATTACATTAAAGCAGTGAAAATACATTTATTTTAAGCCTATTTTATAAGAACAAGTAGGTGCCTACTCATTTTTATAAATTCTAGTGTAAGTGGAAGAAATCATGCCTTAAGTTAAGGTGTAGGCATTTACATTTGCTCTATAGCAGGTATAACTGAAGCACATAAAGTATTTTAGAATCAGCATGCATACTGACTAACTGCCCACATTCCATCCAGTCCTTGCCTCTGCTACGCCTACCAGCAAAGTATCCACTTTCCTGTCAAAGTGTGTACTTTTCCACTGGTTAGTATTTAATAAAAAGCCATTAACACATGTAAACTGCCACAAACACACATTAATGACTTTAAAAAGTTACCTCCTTAAAGCTATATATATTTTCAGTAGGCTAAAATGTATAAGTTTACATATACATAGAGAATGATGGCAGATAAAGACCATACATCGTATCCAATTTGCCCAAACATACCAACTACTAAGCTCTACAATCCCTTCCTCTGCCTCAGAGATCTTCAGTGCTTCTCCAAGGCTTTCTGGAATTCAGATACAGTTCTCATCTTGACCACTTCTACAGAGAGGGTATTCCACGCATCCACTATTCTTTCGGTAAAAAGTATTTCCTCAGATTACACCTTAGTCTATCCCCTTTCACCTTCATCCTATGACCCATCATTCCTGAGCTTCCTTTCAATTGAAAGGGGACCATCTCTTCTGCCTTTATCCCATGGAGGTATTTAAAATCTCTGTCATATCACCCCTCTCCTGCCTTTCCTTCAAAGTATACATATTGAGATATTTAAGTCTATCCCTATATGCCTTATTACAAAGGCCACAGGTCATTTTAGTAGATGCCCTCTGGATCCACTCCATCCTGTTTATATTCTTTTGAACGTGTAGTCTCCAGAACTGTACACAGAACTCAAAATAAGGTCTTACTAGAGACTTATACAAAGGCACAATTACCTCCTTTATCCACAAGCCATACTTCACCCTATACACTCAAGCATCTTTCTGGCTTTAAATAGATTTCTTATCCACGCCAAGGGTAACTTTGTTAACAGAGCAGCAATTTTAAACCTATTTTGTAAAGACAAGTAGCAGAGAGTGTATGTTAAATTGAGGCATGGAAATTTACACCTGTTCAATAATAGCACGCGTACATGAGCATGTGTAAAGTTAGCATAAGAACATAAGAACATAAGAAATGCCATACTGGGTCAGACCGAGGTCCATCAAGCCCAGTATCCTGTTTCCAACAGTGGCCAATCTAGGTCATACGTACCTAGCAGTTTCCCCAAAAGACACAGGTTCTGCAGTGCTTGTACTAGGTCAAGCATTGATATCCTGGGTCCCTTTTTAATAGTGGTTTATGGACCTTTCCTCCAGGAACTTGTCCAAACCTTTTTTAAACCCAGCTATACTAACAGCCCTTACTACATCCTCCGGTAACAGATTCCAGAGTTTGATTACACGTTGAGTGAAGAAATATTTTCTCTTATTTGTCTTAAATAGTTTACCCCGTAGCTTCATTACATGTCCCCTAGTCCTTCTATATTCTGATAGCGTAAACAATTGATCCACGTTTATCCGTTCATTAATTTATAGACCTCTATCATATCTCCCCTCAGCCGTCTCTTTTCCAGGTTAAAGAGCCCTAACCTTTTTAGCCTCTCTTCATAGGAGTAGCCTTCCATCCCCTTCACCAATTTGGTGGCTCTTCTCTGTACTTTTTCTAATAACTCTATGTCCTTTTTAAGATACGGTGACCAGAATTGCACACAATATTCAAGGTGCGGTCGTACCATGAAGCGATACAGAGGCATTATAATATCCTTTGTTTTATTCTCCATCCCTTTCCTTATGATACCTAGCATTCTATTTGCTTTCTTGGCCGCCGCTGCACACTGGGCGGAGGGTTTTAACATGTTATCCATGATGACTCCTAAATCTTTTTCCTGGGTGGTGGTTTCTAATGTGGAGCCTTGCATCGTGTAACTATAGTGTGGGTTGTTCTTTCCTAGGTGCATAACTTTGCACTTGTCCACATTAAATTTCATCTGCCATTTGGATGCCCAGTCTTCCAAATTACCCAGATCCTCCTGCAGTTTTCCACAATCCTCTTGGGTTTTAACAACTTTAAACAGTTTTGTGTCATCTGCAAATTTGATAACCTCACTAGTTATTCCCTTTTCCAGGTCATTTATGAATATGTCAAAAAGTAGCGGACCCAGTACAGATCCCTGGGGTACTCCACTATTCACCTTTTTCCATTGGGAATACTGGCCATTTAGCCCTACCCTCTGCTTTCTATCTTTTAACCAGTTCCCGATCCACAATAGTACACTGCCTCCTATCCCATGACTTTTTAGCTTTGCCAAAAGTCTCTGATGGGGGACCTTGTCAAAAGCTTTCTGAAAGTCCAGATACACTATATCAACCGACTCACCTTTGTCTACCTGTTTATGCACACCTTCAAAAAAACAGATCAGATTAGTAAGACAAGATCTTCCTTGTCTAAAGCCATGTTGGCTGTCTCCCATTAGGCCATGACTATCTACATGCTGTGTAATTTTGTTCTTTATGATGGTTTCTACCATTTTCCCTGGTACTGACGTCAGGCTCACCGGTCTGTAATTTCCCGGGTCACCCCTGGAACCCTTTTTAAAAATTGGTGTTACGTTGGCGACCCTCCAATCTTCAGGTATTACAGATGATTTTAATGAAAGTTCACAGATTACCAATAGCAGGTCTGCAATCTCATATTTCAGTTCTTTCAACACTCTGGGATGTATACCATCCGGTCCAGGTGATTTGCTACTATTCAGTTTATCAAATAGTTGTAATATATCTTCCCGGTGTAGCAATATTTCTCTCAATTCCTCTGCAGTATCACCTTTAAATACCACTTCAGTCTTGGGTAACATCCCTACATCTTCCTCAGTAAAGACCGAAGCAAAGAATTCATTCAGTCTCTCTGCTATAGCCTTGTCTCCTCTTACTGCCCCTTTTACCCCTCTATCATCTAATGGTCCAATTGACTCTCTCACAGGCCTTTTGCTACGAATGTACTTGAAAAAGTCTTTATTTCGTGTTTTTGCTTCCGTAGCAAGTTTCTTCTCAAATTCCCGCTTTGCCTGCCTTATCAATGCTTTGCATTTAACTTGCCAGTGCTTGTGCTGTTTCCAGTTTTCATCATTTGGCTCTTTTTTCCATTTCCTGAAGGTTGCTCTTTTGGCAGCAACAGCCTCTCTGACCTCACCTTTAAACAAGCAAGCAAGTACACATGTAGATTGAGATAGTTTCTAATCAACGCACATACTTGCGAACTCTGCACACACTCTGCCTAGACTGCTGTTTGTGCCCATTGCCACTGCTGCACATGCTGGAGAGGGGTGGCAATGGGCGCAGAAGGGGGAAGAGGGAGTGGGGCACAAGGAATGAGGTTTGCCTAGGGCGCCTCATCTCCCTGTACCGGTCCTGGTTGACTAATGCTATTTTTTCACAGGTTGCTTATGAGGTTTTTCTTCCTTACACAGGTATCAAAAGAAACAATTGTATGGTCTTTGTTTCGTGGAGACATATCTGGATCGACCAAGTTACATGCATAATAAGCATAGATCACCTAGATTTGTATTACATGTTCCTTTTACAGTACTTTGAGTCATTTGTGTAGTGTTCATATGGGGAACAGCCCTGCTGTTATTAACACAGTTTGAGAGCTTAAACTGAGCTGATACACACAGCTATCATGCCAGTACAATGTGGGTACAGTGCCATAGAACTCCTCATCGGCCATTCATGTTTTATGTCACAGAATTCATTTTTGCTGAATAAGAGAAACAGAGCTTCCAATTTCGATATTAGCGGAATAATGATAGTTCTAATGTATACTGGAAAGTAGGAGAATGAATGTCCTTAATATCAATTTTTACATAATTTTTTAGCTACATGGATATAATCTGATGTTTATTTCTGTGGATTCTTTTCTAATTGTAAATAAACTTGACATGTCCTGGTTTAATAACCTCAGAGAAATGACTGTTCACCAGCGAGGGTCTGTGCTAACTTTAGCAAACTGTATATAATTGGTAACCTTTCAGATGTTGATGTTTTTCTAATGTTTTTTGTTCAGGAAAAACAATTTGAGAATATTCTGCTTCTTCAGTGTGCTAACCAATACAATGTTCTTTTGTTGGTTGCAAGTGGATGCTTTTTTTGTTTAATATGGGCACTGGAGCGGGGAGGGTACAATTTTTATACAAGTGGGTGATAACAGGTGGTCTATGAATGAGGACATAATTTGTATGTATTCCACTTGCTGGCTATGTTGATGCATTAGCTAGCATGCATTTTTCCCTGGACCAATTCATTTTATTTTCTGAATTGGCTGGTGATGAAGGAGCATCAAATAGCTGCAATTTTTCTTGATACTCAGTGTACCTTGAACCTAAAACTGGCTCCCAAAATAAACTCCAAAGATGGATTTCATCCATTGCTGGATGAAAAGATGGACAATGAGGACTGCTAGATGCAATTTCAGCATTCATTCTTACAATTTTGGCTTTCATGCTTTGTGATGCTTGGATGTGACAAATATTCTGCTGCTTATGTGGTCTGTTGTTGTTGTTAACTTGTATTTTTTGGGAATGGTTATACCACAAACCACACTGGCTTGTGTTCAGTCAGAATACTTTTCTGTAGGCCAAAATATTCAGAGTGCTACTATGACCATAAAAGATTAATCAATTGTACTTATAGAAGATTAAATATCATGAGCAAAGTATTTCATGTAATAAAAAGCCTTTGTGTACAGTTTCTGTGCAAGGAGTTGTTGGTTTTTCCCACCATTTAAGTTTTCTGGACAATTCTATTGCACAAACGGGATACCAGAAACATAATAAATATGAGTGGCCAGTGTCAGCTGGCTGGCTCTTTACAGTCAGAAACAAATACATTAATTTAATCAATATGAATCTAATTTTACACTTGTATTAGTTATTTTCCTCAGAGTTAAAGGTTTAGGGGGCCAGGCCAATATACTAAAGTGTGTTAACGCTAACACAGTGATTTCACATGCTTGAATGTGTTTTAATTCTCTGTTAGTCTTAACACACTTTTACAGTTGTCTACCTAAATGTTAATGAGGATTTTCACCAGAAAAATGCTGAACTCTCTCACAAGCAAAAACAGCTCATTAGTATTCCAATGGGAATAACATTAAATAATGTGATTTGTGTTAACCTACAGGTAATACAAAAGCTTTTACACTTTCCTGAGTTGTTTGACTGGTGCCCTTAGCCCTGTAGCCTGTGGACACAAGACTCCCATGGGTCATCTGATTTACATCCTGGTCTGCTTACCCCCAGATAATGAAGTAAGGATCCCTTATCTGGCTGGATCACCCTGTCTGCCTCTAGGCCAGGACCCATTGCCTATCCCATTGTCATCTGTATAAATATTAAAGGGGACAGGAGAATACTCCTGCTTCTTGTCCTGCTGGCTCTGCCATGCAAAATGGCGCTTGCTAATCTGAAGTGGGGCAGTTTACTCTATCACTCAGTAATGAAGCCAATAGCCTGCAGTGCTGCAGCCAAAATTTGATTCATTGGATTGTTTATGGGCAGTTTCTCAACTAAAAAAAAGCCCAGCAGATTAAAAGGGCATGAACCAGTGTAGGATCAAAGCAGCCTCAGCATGTATTCACTGACAGTGCCTGTGGTAGCAACAGGACTAGGAGATTGCAGTATGGAAAGTAACCCATCCTTTACTCCCTCAAAAGAAAAGAAAAAAGAGAAGTGATAATGGCAAAAAAGGGCAGAGAAAGGAAGCACAATCTAACACAAATACCCAGGTTGGAATGAGCCAGGTCAGTGCCAGCAGGTTGTGGTGGCTGGGTACTGACTGGTAAGTCCATGTGGACTTCAAAAGCTGGATGTTCAGACAACAGCCTCACTTGTTTTTGGTGGCTGTTTTAGATTATCACAAAGCTTGCTGGTAAGACATGGAACGAAGAGGGAGACTCAGGGTGTTAGATTAACTATGAAGTCTGGAATGCTCATCTTCAGAGCATATACCTAAAAAAACTTCATTCTACCCTATTCAACTACACAAACCTCAGCATTATAACATCAACATTATAGCATATCCTTCAATTATACTCTAAAGATAGCAAAATGCAATTCCACATAGCAGATGCTAATACAAAAACTGCAACACAAGTTAGCTTGTCTCCAGCAAAAACGTTAGAGCACAAGCAGCAGCTTATCCCCACAGTGACTGAAAAACTTATCTTAATACAGAAGCTTATCCCAATGCTACAATGAACGCCTTAAGCATTTCGCGATTGCTTCATCAGGGGAATCAAATAAAAAACATGTCTGCTTCAGTATACAAACCGTTCTTGGCGGCCAGAACTTCTTAGATCCTCCGACCATTCTCACCTGCTTGAGGGAACAAAAAAATAGCATACCGCTGTAACATATACACCTAGCCACATCACTCAAATATCTCTTACAGGTACCTCAGACCTTTTCTCCCCCCATAGCACATAAAATATCCTAGGACATGTAAAAACATAAATCAGCAGTGGTCTACATCAAACTATGGCGCCCCCGTGCATTTATCGGCCGGACCTCTTCAAAAACCTTGTGGCTGTTATTAAATAAAAGGCCCTTCAGATCCCCGGCATGTGCACTTATATCAGACCAAATAAACAATCAGCGCCGGCCCCTGGCAACCATCCACAGCCAGCCTCATCTGATTCCATTCACAAAAATTGCCAAGGTCTCTTACACACAAACTGCTACAATCTACCCTAATTTTTCACTCATGGCTCGTCGCATATCACTATACATCCATCATGGAAAGATACCAGTCGCCCTAGTATACAAAGAGACCCACCACCCTACACTTTCCCACCTTGGGTCATCCAAACATCACAATCACGTTGGACACATCCTCATCATGCCACTCACACATAGCACCACCAAGCAAGTATTATCAGCTGCCCACTCTACCATAACTGCATGCAGGAGCTCCATTCAATTTGGGCATTCAGACCACCAGGCATGACAGTATGGAGCCTAAAGATCTATTGTTGTTCACATAGTACCAATCGTCTATCACAATCAGGGCAGTCCTCCCCTACTTTATCAATACAAAAAATCTCCAGATCCAGAAATCCATGATTCTTCGCTATACAATGCGCAACAATCAGGGCTTCTAAACATATCCTGTCCAACCTGCTATTATGTTCACTCATATGAACCCTAAAGGCAAGAGTGGTCTTCCCTACAAAGAATAGCTGGCATGGGTACCGAATGGCATAAACCACATAGGTGGAAGTACATATTGTGAAACAATGCAGGCAATACCTCCTGCCATTACATATAAACTCTTTCACAGGGACTTGTGCTGTACAAATAGAACAGGACCCACATAGGAAGAATCCCTTCTCCTCCACCCACTGCGCAGAAGGGGATTTCAAGCGGGAAGGACAATCTCCTTTAGATTCCGTCCTCTTGTCCACACCATCCTAGCCCATTTCTTCTGCAATCCTGGAATCATTTGAAGAACTGGGAAGTGCTTCTTAATGATCTTCTGAATAGCCCGACTCAGTGGGGAATATGCAGTAATAAAATGTATATATTCCAAATCCTCCCCCTCAACATTCCCCCGAGATTCAACAGTAATGCCCTATCATTATATTTAGTTTATATACAAGCCCTCTTAACCACTGTCATAGGATACCCTCTTGAAACAAATTCTGTACCCAAAGATTCTTCTCAAATTTGAAAATCCTGCAATGAGGAATAGTTTCTCCGATACCTCACAAATTGGGAATAGGGTAACACCTCTTTAAGACACAGCAGATGGAGGCTTGCAAATGGGCTTCCTTAATACAGTGGTACTCCATTCATCACTACCTTTCTTAACCAAAACATCCAGGAAATCAATCTGTACACTATCAAATATAATAGAGAACTGGAAATTGGCATCCCCCGTACTCAGCCATTGATGGAATTGAAGCTTCATATCCACTCCACAACATAAAAACAATATAACGATGCCATACTAAAATATATTGTGCAAAGAGGGAACCTGAGCACAACCACATCTCCTCATAAGTTTCCATAAATAGATTTGCAATTGAAGGAGCAAATGTCACCCACAAAGCCACCCCTTTCAATTGACGATAGAGGTTCTCACCAAACTGAAAAGAAATTCTCTCTCAAAGCCAGATCAGCCAAATCACCCACAAACTGCCTGTGCGCACTCCCTAAATCACCTATACATACCAGGGATGCCAATAACACCTCCATAACAATACAAAAACCCTCACAATCAAGAGTATTCATTTATTTATATTTATTTGAATTATTTCTATACCGCGCTCTTTAAAATCAGCGCGGTTTACAGGTAACAACAATTTGTACAATGCAGCGGAGCATACACTGCACATTACAGAGAACAGGTATAACAACTTAGGTTTAACAGGGTTAACTATATACAGCGGAGCTGTTTGTGCACAGGTATGCCACAGGTACGGCTGTGGATACATGGCTCGCTCTGAACTATATACATTTTAGATCATTATTTACAGGTTTGTGCAGTAGTATTCAAACTGTGGGTGCATCAGCATGACCTGGGTGTGCTGGTAGTGTCATTGTGGTGGGTGGAGGGTATGCTGGGTTGTAATGTGTTGCTGGGCAAGGAGTAATATCGGATGAAAAGATGGTGCTTTAGTGCCTTCCGGAATTGGGCGAGGTCAGTTATAGCTCGGATGGTGGTTGGGAGGGCATTCCAGAGCGTAGGTACGTAAAATACAAATGCTCTGTTCTTTGATGCCTTGGAGCATTTTGTTATTGCGCTGGGGATTACGAGTGTGTTTGCAGTGAATGCCCTTCTGGACCTGTTTGAAGGGGTGGGGAGGATGAGGTCCGTAAGGGAGGTGGAGGATTGTTTGTTGATGGCCTTGAAAGTTATTAGTAATACTTTGAAGGTGAGTCTGCAGTGGATCAGCAGCCAGTGGAGGTGTTTCAGGATTGTAGTTATGTGGTCTCTTCTGGAGGCTCTGTGCAGGATGCAGGCGACGGCGTTCATTGCTAGTTGAAGGGGGTTCAATGTCTTCTTGGGGAGTCCATGCAGAATAGCACTGGAGTAGTCGAAGTGGGGGTTTACCAATGCTTGAAAAATCGTCCGGAAATTGTCTGGTTCCAGTAGCGGTCGTAGGTGGCGGATTGTTCGTATCTTGTGATAGATTGCTCTGATGGTTTTGCTTATGTGTGCTCTCATGTCTAGCTGATGGTCTAGGGTGATACCCAAGTAGCGGATGGTGGGCTTGCTCAGGAGCTCAGCATCTCTTACTCTTATTGATGTGGGAGGGGTGAAAGAGTGATTCCTGGTGATGAAGAGGACATCTGTCTTCTTAAAATTGATCCTGAGGCTCTGTGTGTGGAGCCAGTCTGTGATGGCATCAAAGCATTTTATTAAAGGTGAGAAATCAGGTTGGTTGATGGAGAATGGAATGAAGAGTAGTACATCGTCAGCGTACACTAGGCAGGAGACATTGAAGGAACAGATAATTGAGCAAATGGGTTGCATGTATATATTGAAGAGAAGGGCTGAGAGTGATGACCTTGTGGGACCCCTTGCATTTGTTGAAATGGCTTGGAGGTCCCGGAGCCTGTTCTTGCCTGCTGCCATCTATCTTGCAGGTATGACTTGCACCAACTCAAGGCTGAGCCCTGGATTCCCTTCTCTTGGAGACGTGACAGGAGCAGCTCATGGTTGACTGAGTCAAATGCGGCGGCAATGTCCATGAATATTAGCGAGTATCCTTTACTAATGTTATCGATCCCTGTGTTTAAGGTGCTGAGTAGAGGGGTGAGGAGGGTCTCAACGCCATGTGATTCTCTGAAGCCATGCTGACATGGGTCAAGTGGGGCAGCAGTCTCAATGTGGTGTTGGATTTGGCATTGTACAACCTTCTTGATTATCTTGGCCAGTAGGAGAATATTGGAGATTGGACAATAGGATTCCGCCTTTTTTGGATCAAGCTTGTTGTTTTTGAGAAGGGGGCGGATGGATGTCAGCTTTAGAGCCGATGGGAACGACCCTGTTGAAAAGGATAGGTCCATGATCTTGGTTAGGAATGGGCTGAATTCCACGTGCAGAGATTTTATCCAGAATGCTGGGCAGGGGTCATTGGGGGCTGTGGTTGTGTTGATAGATGTGATGGTGTCCTCCATGCTTCTCGTGGATGGAGGTGTGAAAGCTGTCAACGGTGTTAGGTTGTGTCACAATACAATTATATATCACAAACTCTAGATAAAATACTTCAAAAGGCTTGACCAACCAACAACAAATTAAAATTTTAAATCATGCAGTTAAATATTACATGATTCGGGGCTGGTTGGGTTGCAAGTGGATGTTTTGCTTATAACTATGGATGTGTCCTCCCTCTACACCAATATATTGCAGGATGCTGCTATGGAGGTGTTATTATTATTACTATTATATCTCACAAACTCTAGATAAAATACTTCAAAAGGTTTGAACAACCAACAACAAATTTAAATTTTAAATCATGCAGTTATCAAAAACATGTGCCAGAGAAACCATCAGAACATTGTGGACTCATCAACAGAAATATCTGTTTGCCAAAGAATCCCAGCCATATCATTCACAGGTCTCATCTGGACACACAAATTTCAACCAGACAGACAGACATTCAAAAATGTAACAATACTCAAACTGTAAACATCTGACATGATATCACGTTTCAGACAAACATGTCTTGCTTCAGGGAAATATTTAGAGCAAAGGTAACAGCAAACCGAAAGCTAGCTCACCGGTTAGTGTCTCAACACCCAGCCCATGCTTCAACATAAAGCCCAGACCTCATTATCTAAATCAAAACATACCTGTCCTTAACCATGAATTAAAGAAGCCCATTCAATCTGATTGTTCAAACCCACTGGCTCCAATGGGTTCAAATGAAAAATGCATTTCTGTTCAAGGTAATTCAAATGGCCTTGATAATCACACCCACGCCAATCCATTGACACCTGGTCAAGTATTCTCCATTGAAAATGATCCGTAGTATGCCCACATTCCACAAAATGAGCTACCAGCATGGGCTGGGTGTTGAGACACTAGCCGGCGAGCTAGCTTTCAGTTTGCTGTTATCTTTGCTCTAAATGTTTCGCTGAAGCAAGACATGTTTGTCTGAAACGTGATATCATGTCGGATATTTACAATTTGAGTATTGTTAAACATCCAGTTGCAACCCAACCAGCCCCAAATCATGTAATATATTCTGATAATATTGTTCTGATACTATTGGACTTATAAGGAGTGGGTTTATTATCTTCAGAGCATGGCAGAGAACAAATGACAGAGAAGTCAGCTGGAAGGAGAGCATCACCTTGGTGTGGCAGGAAATGATCCTGTAGGCAGGACCTGATCTCCAGGAGATGTCATATCCTCTCGCACTGAGGATGTATCTCCATGGGTTTCTGCCTAAAAAGGAAAGGTTAGTATGGACATTTTAGCTGGTGATTTGATCATTAAGAGATGTAAATAGATGAATGGCTGGTGGGTGTGAGGATCGCTTGGTCACTTGCCTGCCTGGTGCAAAGGCAGAGGACTTCACATGTCACATAGATAGGATTCTAGACAATGCTAGGGAAAAGTTGGTTGTCTTGGTAAATGTGGGAATCAACAACATAGGTAAGTGTGGGAAGGAGGTTCTGGAAGCCAAATTTAGGCTTTTAGGTTGAAAGTTGGAATCCAGGACATAAGAACATAAGAACATAAGATATGCCATACTGGGTCAGACCAAGGTTCATCAAGCCCAGTATCCTGTTTCCAACAGTGGCCAATCTAGGTCATATGTACCTAGCAGTTTCCCCAAAAGACACAGGTTCTGCAATGCTTGTACTGGGTCAAGCATTGATATCCTGGGTCCCTTCTTAATAATGGTTTATGGACCTTTCCTCCAGGAACTTGTCCAAACCTTTTTTAAACCCAGCTACACTAACAGCCTTTACTAAATCCTCCGGTAACAAATTCCAGAGTTTGATTACACGTTGAGTGAAAAAATATTTTCTTTTATTAATATTAAATAGTTTACCCTATAGCTTCATTGCATGTCCCCTAGTCTTTCTATATTCTAATAACGTAAAGAGTCGATCTACGTTTACCCGTTCAACTCCGTTCATTAATTTATAGACTTCTATCAAATCTCCCCTCAGCCGTCTCTTTTCCAGGTTAAAGAGCCCTAACCTTTTTAGCCTTTCTTCATAGGAGAATCCTTCCATCCCCTTTACCATTTTGGTGGCTCTTTTCTGAACCTTTTCTAATAATGCTATATCCTTTTTAAGATACGGCGACCAGAATTGCACACAATATTCAAGGTGCGGTCTCACCATGGAACGGTATAGAGGCATTATAATATCTTTTGTTTTATTTTCCATTCCTTTCCTTATGATACCTAGCATTCTATTTGCTCTCTTGGCTGCTGCTGCACACTGGGCCGAGGGTTTTAACATGTTATCCACAATGACGCCTAAATCTCTTTCCTGGGTGGTGGTTCCTAATGTGGAACCTTGCATCGTGTAACCATAGTTTGGGTTGTTCTTCCCTAGGTGCATAACTTTGCACTTGTCCACATTAAATTTCATCTGCCATTTTGATGCCCAGTCTTCCAATTTATCAAGATCCTCTTGCAATTTTCCACAATCCTCTTGGGTTTTAACAACTTTAAATAGTTTTGTGTCATCTGCAAATTTGATAACCTCACTCGTTATCCCACTTTCCAGGTCATTTATGAATATGTCAAAAAGCAGCGGACCCAGCACAGATCCCTGGGGTACACCACTATTCACCTTTCTCCATTGGGAAGATTGGCCATTTAGCCCAACCCTCTGCTTTCTATCTTGTAACCAGTTCCTGATCCACAGTAGTACACTGCCTCCTATCCCATGACTCTTTAGTTTTGCCAAAAGTCTCTGATGAGGGACCTTGTCAAAGGCTTTCTGAAAGTCCAGATACACTATATCAACCGACTCACCTTTGTCCACCTGTTTATTCACACCTTCAAAAAAACATAACAGATTAGTAAGACAAGATCTTCCTTGTCTAAAGCCATGTTGGCCGTCTCCCATTAGGCCATGACTATCTACATGCTGAGTAATTTTATTCTTTATGATGGTTTCTACCATTTTTCCCCGGTACTGACGTGAGGCTCACCAGTCTGTAGTTTCCCGGATCACCCCTCGAACCCTTTTTAAAAATTGGTGTTACATTGGCGATCCTCCAATCTTCAGGTATTAGAGATGATTTTAATGATAGTTCACAGATTACTAATAGCAGGTCTGCAATCTCATATTTTACTTCTTTCAACACCCTTGGATGTATACCATCTGGCCCAGGTGATTTGCTACTCTTCAGTTTATCTAATAGTTGTAATACATCTTTCCGATGTATCGAGATTTCCTTCAATTCTTCCGCGCCTTTAAATACCACTTCAGTCATGGGTAACATCCCTACATCTTCCTCAGTAAAGACCGAAGCAAAGAATTCATTCAGTCTCTCTGCTATCGCCTTGTCACCTCTTAGTGCCTCTTTAACTCCTCTATCATCTAATGGTCCAACTGACTCTCTCACAGGTTTTTTGCTATGAATGTACTTGAAAAAATCTTTATTTTGCGTTTTTGCTTCTGCAGCAAGCTTCTTCTCAAATTCTCCATTTGCCTTCTTTATCAATGCCTTGCATTTGACCTGCCAGTGCTTGTGCTGTTTCCAGGTTTCATCGTTTGGCTCTTTTTTCCATTTCCTGAAAGATGCTTTTTTGGCAACAACAGCCTCTCTGACCTCACCTTTAAACCATACTGGCAGTTTTTTGGACTTCCTTCCACTTTTCTTAAAGCGTGGAATACAGCTGGTCTGGGCTTCCAAGATAGTATTTTTCAACAACACCCAAGCTTGATGTAAGTCTTTAACCTTTGCAACTGCTCCTTTTAGTTTTTTCTTAACTATTTTCCTCATTTTATCATAGTCTCCCTTTCGAAAGTTAAAAGGTAGTACTGTGCATTTCCTTACTATCCCTCCTCCACTAATTAAATCAAAGGCGATCATGCCATGATCACTATTGCCAAGTGGCCCCAACACCCTTATCTCTTGCACTAGATCTTGTGTTCCACTAAGGACTAGGTCTAATATGGCTTCCCCTCTGGTCGGTTCATGAACCAGCTGCTCCAAGAAGCAATCATTTATGTCATATAGGAACTTTATCTTCCTAGCATGTCCTGCAGTGACACTGACCTAGTCGATACCGGGGTAATTGAAATCGCCCATTATTATTACCGCGCTGTAACCTTTGTTAGCTTCCTTGATTTCTTTGAGCATTTCATCATCCATTTGTTCATTCTGGCCAGGCGGTCGATAGTACACCCCCACAGCCATCGCCTTCCCCTTTTTACATGGAATTTCAATCCATAGAGATTCTACAGCAAATTTTGTTTCCTGCAAAACTTTAATCCTTTCTGACTCAATGCCCTCTCTAACATAGAGCGCAACCCCTCCACCAATTTGATCAGCTCTATCATTACGATATAGTTTGTACCCAGGTATCACAGTGTCCCACTAGTTGTCCTCCTTCCACCATGTCTCTGATATTCCAATCACATCTAACTTCTCATTTAGTGCTATATATTCTAACTCTCCCATCTTATTTTTTAGACTTCTAGCATTTGTATACAAGCATTTTAGAGACTATATTTTATTCATATTAATTTGCTATTGGTAGACATGGGTAATTTGGGATCTTTAAGCTGTGTCTGCTCCATACTCGAGGGCATTTGGGCTACTTTACTCTTTTTTGGAACCTCTCTGCTTTTGGTAGTATCCTTCAAGGATACATTCTTCCGAACCATCCACTCTTGGGCGACTGTCAGCTTTCCCCTATTATCTAGTTTAAAAGCTGCTCTATCTCCATTTTAAAGGTTAATGCCAGCAGCCTGGTTCCATCCCTGTTAAGGTGAAGCCCATCCCTTCGGAAGAGCCCCTCCTTTCCCCAGAATGTACCCCAGTTCCTAACAAATCCAAACCCCTCCTCTCTGCACCATTGTCTCATCCACGCATTGAGACTCCGGAGCTCTGCCTGCCTTTTGGGACCTGCACGTGGAACGGGAAGCATTTCGGAGAACACTACCCTGGAAGTTCTGGATTTCAACTTCCTACCTAAAAGCCTAAATTTAGCCTCCAGAACCTCCCTACCACATTTTCCTATGTCATTGGTACCGACATGTACCAAGACAGCAGACTCCTCCCCAGCACTATCTAAGACTTTATCTAGGTGGCGCGTGAGGACCACTACCTTCGCACCAGGCAGGCATGTGACCAGGCGATCCTCACGTCCACCAGCCACCCAGCTATCTACATGCCTAATGATCGAATCACCAACTATATGTAAACTATATGTAAATATGTAAACTCTTTTCCCCATAGACTAGAAGTAGATAATTTTCTGAGTGCCATCCTTTCCTCCCGAATCAATTATGTATATACCATAAATTTCCTGTTTTGATTGGACAGCTTTTTCTATGTAATCATACCCGCTTCTGATCGCTGGAAGGAGCGGTATACAAATGCTTGCTAAATAAATAAATAAATAAAATAAACTATAACAGCTGTCCTAACCCTTCCCTCATGGGCACATGGCCCTGGAGAAACTTCCTCGGTGCGAGAGAGTTTTACATCACCTGGAGGACAGGTCCTAGTTACAGGATCAATTCCTGCCACACCAGGGTGATGCTCTCCTGTCACGTGACCTCTCTCCTCCATGGCAACAGGGATGCTGTCAGACTGGAGGTGGGACTTCAGGACTATATCCCTGTAGGTCTCGTCTATGTACCTCTCTGTCTTTCTTATGTTTTCCAAGTCTGCTACTCTAGCCTCTAGAGAACGGACTCGTTCCCTGAGAGCAAAGAGCTCCTTGCACTTAGTGCACACGTAAGACCTGTCACCAACTGGGAGAAAATCATACATGTGACACTCAATGCAAAAGACTGGAAAACCCCCATCCCGCTGCTGGACTGCTGTCTGCATCTTAGTTTTAAGTTTTTGTTTAGATCTTTAAGTTCTTTACTTACTAAGGGTTGCTATGGATATTTATACCAATAAAACTGTACCTAATACGTTTAATATACCTTGTTCACCTGAAGCTTAATTAATCTCAGGTCCTTAGTGTATGACTGATTTGGGTAACGAGCTTCACCTGAGAGCACCTCCTGCCTTCTAAGATGTGTAAGTACCTATAAAACTACGATTATTCCAGGGGTGTGGGGAGGGAGGGAGGGAAATAACACTTATTAAAAGAGGGCTGCTACACAGTACCCTGTCCTGTGCTGCTGAGGTAAGCTATATTCTTATTTGATTTAAATTATAGCTCTTTGCTGCTGCTAGGCTTTAACTTATTATGAAATTTAAACTACAAGCTCTCTGCTGGGTTCTAAATTTAACCAGAAAGCTCTCTCTGTGTTTTAAATTTAAACTAAAAGTACTTTGCTGATGCTAGGCCCTGAGTGACTATTGAATTTAAACAACAGCTCTCTGCTGGGTTCCAAATTTAACCAGAAAGCTCTCTTCTGTGTTTTAAATTTAAACTAAAAGTACTTTGCTGATACTAGGCCCTGAGTGACTATTAAATTAAAACTATAAGCTCTCTGCTGGGTATGAAATGTAACCAGAAAGTTCTCTTCTGTGTTTTAAATTTAAACTTAAACTGCTGCTACTAGGCCCTGACTGATTTAACAAAAAATAGTGGGTTCACAGATTAAATAGCTTTAATAGAAAGAATTCCTTTCAGAAAATTCCCAGAAGTATATACTCACATTTGCAGATCTCTCTCCAGAAGTAACAGTCCCTTTTTCTAGTCCTTCAAGACTGAGGATCACAGAGCTCTGGTTGAGCTATTTATGCCTGTGCTGCTGAGGTAAGCTGTGACCAACTTCCTGGATGATTAACATTCCTTGCTTGGATAGAAGGAGTCTTTCAAAATGGCCTTTTGAACTGCCACTTGGTGTTAACACCTATTGAAAAGGTTTCACAGATCTCTTGCCCCCTAGGTAGAAGGCCTCTTTATAAGGGTCTCTAGAAGACTTTATTTGCTGCTCAAAGAGTACGGACCCTCTTTTGCCTTTTGTGCTAATCTATATTCTTATTTGATTTAAATGATAGCTCTTTGCTGTTGCTAGGCTCTAACTGATTATGAAATTTAAACTACAACCTCTCTGCTGGGTTCTAAATTTAACCAGAAAGCTCTCTTCTGTGTTTTAAATTTAAACTAAAAGTACTTTGCTGATGCTAGGCCCTGAGTGACTATTAAATTTAAACTACAGCTCTCTGCTGGGTTCCAAATTTAACCAGAAAGCTCTCTTCTGTGTTTTAAATTTAAACTAAAAGTACTTTGCTGATACTAGGCCCTGAGTGACTATTAAATTAAAACCATAAGCTCTCTGCTGGGTATGAAATGTAATCAGAAAGTTCTCTTCTGTGCTTTAAATTTAAACTTAAACTGCTGCTACTAGGCCCTGACTGATTTAACAGAAAATAGTGGGTTCACAGATTAAATAGCTTTAATAGAAAGAATTCCTTTCAGAAAATTCCCAGAAGTATATAATCACAATTGCAGATCTCTCTCCAGAAGTAACAGTCCCTTTTTCTAGACCTTCAAGGTAGCATTCTCAGAAACGCTCCCTGTTCAACATACAGAATCCCAGAGGCAGACAGAACTTCAATCTCAATGCATGGATAAGACAATGGTGAAGGGAAGAGGGCTTTAGATTTTACAGGAATTTGGCAATATTCTAGGGAAGAGGGGGCCTTTTCCAGAAGGATGGGCTCCACTTTAACCAGGGTGGAATAAGGCTGCTACCACTAACCTTTAAAAAGGAACAGGACAGCTTTTAAACTAGATTATTTATTTATTTAACAGATTTTCTATACTGCTTTATCAATGATTCAAAGCGGTTTACATAAAACAATTACAGAAACTAACATTTACATAGAACAGGGAATTCAAACTTGGAGGATTAGATGAGGTATACATGTTACATATTGGAGGAAGCTCGACAGGCGCCCAGATGTGCATGGTTCAGAATAATGTATCTTTGAAAAATATTACAAAACAGGGAGGTTAGGGAATCCCCATAGAGAGGTTTCAATAAAGAGAAAAGTAGTCCAGGGGCCTTTAAGTAAACAGCAGACAGAAGTTTTTTTGTTACATTGCTAGCTCTCTGACTGGGAGCTCTTAAAAGGGTTTTGTGTTTATTTTTTAAAGCAAGGTTAATTTCATTTTTGCTGTTTTAGGGGAACTGTACTTGAGCACAGTAGTATTGCTGAACTCTGTAACCCCCTCAGGTTCAGGAACTGCTAACACCTAATCAGGGGTTAGTGGGCCTGTTTCCTGAGTGCAATTGAAGCCTGCATAAAAAAGCTGCTTTGCCCTGCCCTGCCCTTTTGAGGCTTTCTTAACCAGGGCTCCACACATCAAACAGTAAGTAAGGATTTGAGGGTTTCTTTGTTTGGTTTTTTTGTTACATTGCTAGCTCTCTGACTGGGAGCTCTTAAAAGGGTTTTGTGTATATTTTTTAAAGCAAGGTTAATTTCATTTTTGCTGTTTTAGGGGAACTGTACTTGAGCACAGTAGTATTGCTGAACTCTGTAACCTCCTCAGGCTCAGGAACTGCTAACACCTAATCAGGTGTTAGTTCCCTCCCTACCCACCCCGACTCCCACCCACCCCTAGTGAGCAGTCTTGCTTTATAGGGCACCTCCCCCTTTAACAAATCACAGCGAATTGGACCAGCACATTTTGAATATAATTAAAGAGATTTAACTGCTTTTTCTCTGAAAGGACAGCTGCAAAACCAGCTGGTACTTCGTAGATCTCTCTCTTTTGCTTTAACAGATACCTAAGCTCCACAAACAGAACAATGGCTGGGAAAAATCGTATTGCTAAAGCTGTTGCCCCGTTACAGCTTCTGCCTCGGTCCAGACAGAGGTCCTATTGCCAGTTGAAGAACCGGTTCCATGTGCAGGGTGCCTGCATGCTGAAGCTCTGAGGAAACAAGTGGAGGAACTCAGAGAGGAGGTGGCGAGGCTGAGGAGCATTCAAGACAGTGAGAAGTACATTGATGAGATGCTGCTTGCAGCAACCAGGCTCTCCGGCACAGGAGAAGATGGGTGCCAACAGAATGTCGATGGTTGGACAAAAGTCACCAGAGCCTGCAAAATCACCAATCCAACTTCTCCAGCCCTTGAATTGAAGAACCATTATGCAGCCCTGGAAGTGGAGGAGGTGAAAGCATCCCTGGAAAGGGAAGAACCAGAGTTCAAGTACCCCATAGTTGCAGAATCAGTGACCAGAAGGAAACGAAGGGTAGTGGTGGTTGGAGACTCTCTTCTGAGGGGTACTGAGGCGTCCATCTGCCGACCAGACTTGATATCCAGAGAGGTATGCTGTCTGCCTGGTGCCAAGATCCAAAATGTTACGGAGAGTTTGCCGAGACTCATCAAGCCCACTGACTATTACCCAATGTTGCTAATCCATGTTGGAACAAATGATACTGCCAGGTATACCTCGGAACGTATCAGAAGTGACTTCATGGCTCTGGGACAGAGGGTGAAGCAGGTAGGTGCACAGGTTGTGTTCTCTTCAATCCTCCCTGTTGAGGGTAAATGCCAAGGCAGAGAGGCTCGCATCCTGGAGATTAATGCATGGCTGCGTGGATGGTGTCTTCGAGAGCGTTTTGGTTTCCTAGACCATGGGATGCTGTTCCAAGGGTTGCAGAGCAGAGATGGCATCCATCTGTCCAAGAAAGGTCAACACATCTTTGGTAGTAGACTGGCTAATCTACTGAAGAGGGCTTTAAACTAGATTCGTTGGGGATGGGTGAAGAAAGCCCCCAGGTAAGTGAAAGCCCCAGGTAAGTGATACATTAAATACCTTTATGGAAATGGGTAACAGGGGTAACATATGGAAAGCAGTGTGTATTAATGCCCGTAGCATGGGAAATAAGATCTCTGAAGTTGAAGCTTTGGTGGGAGTGGCTGACTTAGATTTAGTGGCAGTTACAGAAACATGGTTCACAGAAAACCATGACAGGGATGTAACTATACCTGGCTATACTTTATTCAGAAAGGACAGGGTAGGAAGAAGGGGAGGAGGAGTAGCACTATATGTAAAAACTACTATTAAAGCTTTGGAATTACAGAGCTTAAAAGGGAGAGGAGGCATTGTGGGTTAAACTAGAAAGAGGGAAAGAGAAATCTATTTGCATTGGTGTGATATACAGACCTCCCTCACAAGAGGAAGAGGTGGACAGAGAGTTAATTGAAGACATACGCAGCATTGCTAGGAAAGGGGAAGTGCTACTGCTAGGAGATTTCAATATGCCAGATGTTGATTGGCACATTCCTGCTGCAGTATCATCTAGGAGTAAGGAGATCCTGGATTCTCTACAGGGAGAACTATTCAGGCAATTGGTAACAGACCCCACACGTGAAGGGGCCATACTGGACTTGGTGCTTACCAATGGTGAAAGTGTTTCTGATGTTGTAGTGGGAGATCATTTTGCATCCAGTGATCACCAGATGGTGTGGTTCAGTATTAGGACTAGGGCTGTTAGAATCCATTCCAAGGTGAAGATCTTAGACTTTAGGAAGACTAACTTTGCGAAGATGGGCCAATACCTCAGGGAGTCGTTAGTGGGATGGGAACAGCTGGGGGATGTAGAACAACAGTGGGCAAAACTGAAAGGGGGTATTTTAAAGGCAACCAACCTTTTTGTTAAAATGGTAAATAAAGGCAAAAGGAACAGGAGACCGCTATGGTTTTCGAAGGAAGTAGCTGAAAAAGTGAAGAAAAAGAGGGAGGCCTTCATGAAATACAAGAGATCACAGAGAGAGGAAGACAGGCATCTGTATTTGGAAAAACTTAGAGAAGCTAGCAAAGTAGTCAAGAAGGCAAAGATTCAAAAGGAGGAGGAAATAGCCAATGCAATAAAATGGGGGGATAAGACGTTTTTCAGATATATTAGTGAGAAGAGGAAGGGCAAAAGTGGTATTGTCAGACTCAAGGGTACAGGGGGGGAATATGTAGAAGCTGATAAGGATAAAGCGGAATTGCTTAACAAATATTTTTGTTCTGTGTTCACAGATGAAGAACCAGGAGCAGGACCTCAGAAAACACCCACAAATAAGAACAGAAGCGAGGGACATCTTGAACTATTTTCAGAAGACTGTGTTCGTGAGAAACTAGCTCAACTTAAAGTAGACAAAGCGATGGGACCGGATGGGATACACCCTAGAATACTGAGGGAACTTGGGGACGTTCTAGCAACTCCACTGACTGACCTTTTCAATGCCTCGTTGGAGTCGGGAGTGGTGCCAAAGGACTGGAGAGAGGCTCATGTGGTGCCTTTACACAAAAGCGGAAGTAAGGATGTGGTTGAAAACTACAGGCCGGTTAGTTTAACTTCAGTGGTGAGTAAATTAATGGAAACGCTGTTGAAAGAGAAAATAGTGAGGTTTCTGGAGTCGAGCGGATTACAGGATCCGAGGCAGCATGGATTCACCAGAGGCAGGTCTTGTCAGACAAATCTAATTGATTTCTTTGACTGGGTGACCAGGGAGTTGGACCGAGGGAGAGCTCTAGATGTGGTGTATTTAGATTTCAGTAAAGCCTTTGACACTGTTCCTCACAGGCGACTTATAAACAAACTGAGCACCCTAGGGATGGACCCTAAAGTTACTGCTTGGGTTAGAAATTGATTGGGTGGGAGGCGACAAAGAGTACAAGTAAATGGAGCTCACTCTGAGGAGAAGGATGTTACCAGTGGTGTGCCCCAGGGATCTGTCCTTGGTCCGATTCTTTTTAACATCTTTGTTAGTGAAATAGCGGAAGGGCTGTCGGGTAAGGTTTGCCTCTTTGCGGATGATACCAAAATCTGCAATAAAGTAGACACCCAGGAAGGTGTAGATAACATGAGGAGGGATCTAGCTAAGCTTGAAGAATGGTCTAGAATTTGGCAGCTGGGATTTAATGTTAAAAAATGTAAGGTCATGCATTTGGGCTGCAGCAATCCAAGGGAGCAATACAGCATAGGAGGTGAAGTACTTTTGTCCACTAAAGAAGAGCGGGACCTAGGCGTAGTTGTGTCCGATGATCTTAAAGTAGCTAAACAGGTAGAAAAGGCGACGGCAAAAGCTAGAAGGATGCTTGGGTGCATACGGAGAGGAATGGCTAGCAGAAAAAAGGAGGTGATAATGCCTCTGTATAAGTCTTTGGTGCGACCTCATTTGGAGTATGGTGTGCAATTCTGGAGACCGCACCTTCAAAAGGATGTGAACAGGATGGAGTCGGTGCAGAGGGTTGCTACTAAGATGATTAGTAGTCTTCATTATAAAGCATATGAGGACAGACTTAAGGATCTTAATATGTACACCTTAGAGGAAAGGCGGGATAGAGGTGATATGATTGCGATGTTTAAATACCTCCGTGGCATAAATGTTCAGGGAGAGAGCCTCTTTCAATTGAAAGCAAGTTCTGCAACGAGGGGACATGGGATGAGGGTGAAGGGAGATAGATTCAGGAGTGATATGCGGAAATATTTCTTTACGGAAAGAGTAGTGGATCCGTGGAATAGTCTCCCAGTGGAGGTGGTAGAGATGAGGACAGTAACTGAATTCAAAAAAGCATGGGACCAACACAGAGGATCTCTAAAGGTAAAAAGTGGACTGTTGTAGTTGTTGTTATGGAAGGACAGACTAGATGGGCCTTGTGGTCTTTTTCTGTCATCATGTTTCTATGTTTCTATGTTTCTATTCCAAAATACCTCTGTCAACTGTTAAGTGAGTTGTCGATATGAACAAAAAACATACTTTAAAATGCCTTTATATAAATGCTAGAAGTCTAAAAAATAAGATTTGAGAGTTACAGTATATAGCACTGAATGAAGAGGTAGATAATTGGTATCTCTGAATTGTGATGGAAGGAGGATAACCAATGTGACACTGTGTTCCAGGGTACAAATCATACTGCAATGATAGGGTAGATCAAATTAGTGGCGTTATATGTTAAAGAGAGCATTGAGTCCAACAAGATAAAAGTTTGCAGGAAACAAAGAATCAATATGAATCAATATGAATCAATATGAGTAGAATCAATATGAATAGAAATTCTATATGAAAAAGGAAGAGAATAGCTGTGAGGGTGTACTTTTGTCCACCTGGCCAGAATGAACAGACAAATGATGAACTGCTAACAGAAGTTAGAGAAGCTAACAAAATTGACAACATAGTAATAATGGGTGATTTCAATTAGCCCAGTATTGACTGGGTCAATGTCACATTAGTGCATGCTAGGGAGGTAAAGTCTCTATATGAAATAAATGACTGCTTTATGAAGCAGATGCTTCAGGAAATGACATGAGGGGGAGCTATTTTCAACCTCATCCTTAGTAGAACACAGGATCTGGTATGAGAGGTAATGATGTTAGGACTACTTGGCAATAGTGATCATAAAATGATGACATTTCACGTAATAAACGAGAAGAGAACAGCAAGGAAACCTACTGTGCTAGCATTTAACTTTTAAAATGGAGACTATGAAAAAATGAGGAGAATGATTAAAAACAAACTAAAAGGAGCAGCTGCAAAGATTAAAAGTTTACATGAGGCCTGGATATTGTTTAAAAATACCATCTTGGAAGTCAAAACAAGATGTATTCCATGCTTTAAAAAAGGTGGAAGGAAGACCAAATGACTGCAAGCATGGTTTAAAGCAGAAATAGGAGAGGCGGTTATATCCAAAAAAAATCTTTCAAAAAACAGTAAAAAGACCAAAGTGAAGAAAACAAGAAACAGCATAAGCTCTAGCAAGTTAGATGCAAACCATTGATAAGGCAGACAAAGAGCAAAATGCAACGTGTGTGCCTTCCAGTCAATGCTGACCTAGCAGCTTCTGTGTTTTCTTGGCAGTGTGACTGGAAGTAGATTTCCAGGCCTTCCTTCTGAGGCAATGGAGAGTTAAATGAAATGCCCAAGGCCACAAGGAGTGCTAGTGGGAACTGAACGCTGGTCTCTTGGTTACCAAGCCAAGACAGTGCTCTAAACATTAGGCTACTCCTCCATTCCTAAGACAAAGAGAGAATTGGAAAAAACACTTGCACTGGAAGTAAAAACTTATAATAATAAAAGCTTTTTCAAATGTATTCAAAGGAAAAGGCCTGTGAGGGAATAAGTTGGACTATTAGATAATAGAGGAATAAAAGGGGCATTAAGGGAGGATAGGCCATAGCAAAGAAACTAAATCAATTCTTTGCTTTGGACTTTACTGAGGAAGATATAGAGAGGATAACCATGGTGGAAATAATATTTAAAGGCAATGAAACAGAGGTACTAAAATATAGTGTATCTGAATTTTCAGAAAGCCTTTGACAAGGTCCCTCATGAGAGACTTGAGGAAATTAAGAAGTCATGGGATAGGAGGTACTGTCCTATTGTGGACTGAGAACTGGTTAAAAGATTGAAAATAGAGAGTAGGGCTAAATGATCAATTTTCTCAGTGAAGAAAGATAAATAGTAGAATACCCCATGGATCTGTGCTTGGCCCACTACTTTTTAACATAATTATAAATCATCTGGATATGGCAACAAGTGAAGTGATCAAATTTGCAGACAACACAAAATTATTCAAAATTGTTAAATCACAAGAGATTATGAAAATTGCAAGAGGACTTTGAGAAATTGGGAGACTGAGCATTCATATGGCAGATGAAATTTAATTTGAACAAGTACAAAGTTATGCATTTAGGAAAGAACAACCCAAACTATATCTCCACAATGCAAGGTTCCATATTAGAGCTACCACCCAGGAAAAGGATCTGGGTGTCCTTGTGGATAATACAATACACTGAAATCCACTGTTCAGTGTGCACCAGCAGCCAAGAAAGCTAATAAATGCTAGGAAACATAAGGAAAGGAATGGAGAGTAAAATGAAGGATATTATAATGCCTCTGTATTGCTACATGGTACAACTGCACTTTGAGTATTATGTGCAGTTCTGGTCACTGCATCTAAAAGAAGATATAATGATGTTGGAAAAGGTATGGAGAAGAGTAACCAAAATGATAAAGCAGATTGAAAGATGCCACTATGAGGAAAGGCTTAAAGGTTTAGGGTTATTCAGCCTGGAGAAGAGATGGCTGAGGAGAGATATAATAGAGGACTATAAAATAACGAGTGGAGTAGAATGAGTAAATGTGAATTAGTTGTTTACTATTTCAAAAAATAAAAAGACTAGGGGACACCCAATGAAGCTACAAAGTAGTACATTTAAGACTAATTAGAGAAAATATTTCTTCACTCAGTGTGTAATTAAGCTCTGGAATTCATTGGCAGAGGATGTAGAAAAACTCTGTAAATGCCCTAAATCGGGATATTCAATGGCACTTACATGGTTAGTGCCAATGAATATATCCATCTAACTCCCCTATGCGCCCCGATGCTATCCAGGTAACATCGGGGCATGTCAGGGGATTTCCGGGGTGGAGCGGAGGCAGCGACAAGCGATTACCAGGCAACAGCAATAGTGCATGCTGCCCAGTTAGCGATCTGCGCTGAAAAGATAGGCAAGGAAACCCTTTTCTGCCTTGCAGTTGCTTAAAACCTACAGGAGACAAGCCCTGAGACACCTTCAGAAGGCTGGAGATTTTTGGTGCTTTGATATGTGCTTCAGCAGCTGAAAATTTACATGCTTCAAAGGACTTGTATAAAATGTAGAGATTGGTTAATTCTAAATTAAGTAGTAGGTACTGTGTTTAGAATAAAAGCAAACAAAAAAATACTTGGACCAAACTTTTTCTTTTACTTTCATAAACAAGAAGCAGCTCACAAAAGAAAAATAACAATATTGGTAGAATATGTAAATTAAAAGTTTGTACTGCTGGCTGACAACAGAAACCAAGGTAGTTTGTTTTTTAAACCTAGCTAAAGTAGTCAATTTGTTAATTGAAACCCAATGATTTTTAAGAAAGTTGCAGAAGTACTATAAATTCTGTTTGGTGCCTTTTCCTGGTAGGAAAATAATCCAGCTTTCTGTAGTTTATTTATGGTTAGATCTCACTGTTTGGATGGCAGTTCAATTTGATCTCTTGGCAGTTGCAAGGCTCAACCTTCTTTCAAGGAAACCTTGAAGTTGCAGGGTTGTCAGGAAATGAAGAATCTTTTCTGCCTGAACTCTGGCCCAGAGATGGGACAGTAAAAATCCTTTTTTAAAGTCTAAGTCCAAGGCTTGGAACTCTGGAGAAGAGTTGAAGCCCAGCTCCCAAGGTTTTCTTTCCTAAAGCTAGGAGCAACCTCTTGATGCCAGATGGCCAGCAAATGACTGCCTTGATTCAAAAAGACAATCAGTAGATTTCAACCAATCACAGAGAGCTGCAGTTTAATGCGAGAGCCAACCCCCCTGTTGCTGACTAAAAAGTTAGTCTAGCACTTTCTGGAAGTTTAAAAAATGTACTCATTATAACCAGTTTGAGGTTTGCCTTTAGCAGTCTCTATGCTCAGGTTTGTAATTCCCAAAGTTTATAACACGCATCCATGCCAGGATTTGTATCCTTAAAAGCTGAAAGAGTTTTAAATATACACAAAGGATGGAGTCTATTTTAGTGAGGTTCTCACATTTTGTACCTTTGCTCTCTGCACATTCTATTTTCTAATTGGGTTAGTCCCATTCTCTCCCTTCTACTTTTCTTGTGTGTCTTTCCTAAGTTCTTTTCCAGATTTGCTTTTGCATTTTTCTTTCCTCTTAACATCTTTCCTTCCTTCTCTACATTTCTCTGATTTTTATTTTTCATTTTCTCTTCTCTTCCTGTAAATCCCTTCAAATCTGATTTTAACCCTCTCTCACTCCTCTAGTCTAGACTTCTATATTAAACTCTCATCTACCATTTCTGTTCTCTCACTCTCACTTCACAGACCTGTCTCTTCTATTTCTCACCTCCATGAGAGCCCCTTCTAGCTTGTCACTGCCTCTCAATCCCTTTACAGCCCCTCCAGATTTTTCTAACTTATCTCTCTACTCCTCCCATCCTTCTCCAGCCAGTCTTACACCATTCAACCCATGTAATACACTCCTACTGATGCCCTTTACCAGTGCATTCTTTCTAGGAAAAAAAGGTGCTGGTACTCAGAACTACCAAGTACCCCCGGGAAAGTGCTTCCCCTTGTTCAATTGCCAAGTCCTTTGGTAGTCACTCATTCTCCTGGTACTCACTCTCCTCCCCATCCAATCCCCATTTGCCCACTTATTCTCCTATGCAATCCCCAAGTCTTTGC
The DNA here is from genome assembly GCA_033557465.1 of Ichthyophis bannanicus. Taxonomy (NCBI): domain Eukaryota; kingdom Metazoa; phylum Chordata; class Amphibia; order Gymnophiona; family Ichthyophiidae; genus Ichthyophis; species Ichthyophis bannanicus. The sequence continues at coordinate 1,579,588,715 of CM066031.1, read as the reverse complement.
TCTTCTATTCGTCTTGAATCGCTGTTCTCTCCTATTCAGATCACTCACCTACTATTCTCCTTCTAAAACATGCATCTAATCCCGAGTACCTCTTGCCAAGCACTCATTATCACTAATACCTGATTTCCTCTCCCCAAACACTCATCTAATCCAAGTCTCCCCCTTCCCGAAGCACTCCCCTTATTCCTGAGTCCACTAGAGAAAAGACTTCTCCCTTGTACAGTTCAATGTATAATTTAAACTGTACATGCTTTTGCAGAGCATGTCATGGTTCAAACACCTCATTGAACCGTGTAGAACTGCAATGAGGAAGCAATGGCACAGTACCAAAAGGTTGGAAGGGCCCATTTAAAGCTCCTTTGCTAGATCCCCTCCCTCATGTCCAGCATTTGCTCTCTTTCTTCCCTATCCTTCCCGTGTCTGGCATCTTCACTACCTCTTCCTCCCCCCACATGATCCATCATCTCACCCTCTTTACTCTTACCCTCCCACTGATCCAGCATCTTTTCTGACTCTTCCCTCCACCCTCACATGATAGAGCATCTCCTGCCCATTTTCTATCTCTCTCTCCCCTTCCCCCTGACATGATCAACCACCTCCTCTCTCTTTCCCTTCACTAACCCAACATGGTACATCCCTCTCCCCTTCACCCTTTAGAATCTCCACCTCTCCTCCCTGCCCCCAAAGGATTTAGCATCTCACCCTCTCTTCCCCCCACATGATCCATCTCTCTCTCCTTCCTTCCAATGTAGTCCAGCATCTCCTCCTTCTCCCATCTACCCACTTGCTCCAGCATCTCCTCCTCTCCCCCATCACTCTATAGTCTAGCATTGTGTTCCCTATTACAGCTCCTTCAGGTTACCGAGATGCAGCAGCATTAGCAATAATAAATCATACAATAGGGTGCATGGCCCATAGTGGAACCTTCTAGCCCTGCAGTGTTGCACCTTTGCTGTGTCCCCCCCCCCCCCCCCCCGATGTACATTTACTTTTGGAGGCAGGATGTGGCAAAGGTTCAACAACACAGGGCCAGCAGGCTCTGCAACAGATCATGCACCTTACTGTTTTTTTTTTTTTATTATTGCCAATGCAATTGCAGCTCATTTAGTTGAAGGAGCTATGATAGGGAACAATAATGAAGCTATAATATAACCTATTTAAGACTAATAAGAGAAAATGCATAATCAAATTCTGGAATTAGTTACCGGAGGATGTAGTAAAAGCTGTTAGTGTAGCTGTGTTTAAAAGAGGATTGGACAAGTTCCTAGAGGAAAGGTCCATAAACCATTATTAAAGAGGACCCAAGAAATCCACTGCTTACCCCGGGATGAGCACTGTGGAACCTGTGCGCCTTTTTGGGAACCTGCCAGGTATTTATGACCTGGATTAGCCACTGCTGGAAACAAGATACTGGGCTTGATGGACCTTGGCCTCATCCAGCATGGCATTTCTTATGCTCTAATGTACTCAAAGATGCAAAAATTGCGATATTTTCATGCAAAATTCCCCCAGGAGTAATTATAATATAGCATAAGGTCATCCCTTGCATTCATTTTGCCCAAACTCTTCTCCTCCATGCTCCTCTTTACCCTCTTCAGATGTAACTCCCTCTTCTTCTGATGAAGAGAGGGAATGTTGCCTTTGTTGCTGTCCCACTGCCATTGCAGCTTCAGCTCAGCCCAACACAACCCAACTCAGTGCCAGCCTTTACACTAAGCAGACTAGGCTTTGCCTAAGGTGGCAAACTCTAAGGGGAGCACCAGTACAGCAGAACAGTGGCAGGAAGAGGCAGTCCATGAGGTACAGGGCCTTTGAGTGCATGCACATGCTGAAGGTTTACTACATCTTCCCCCTCCCCCAGTACAGGAAGGGCCCAATATTCAGGTTGGTGGCGCTATGTGCCGCGTCGGAGCATAGCCTGCCCGCTGTCCATCTAACCTGGATTTTCAATGCCGGGGATCATATGTGGCCCTGGCATTGAAAATCCAATTACTGCCACTCAACCCGGTTAGCTCCATCGGTTTAAAGATAGGTGAGGGTTTTCCACACCTATCTTTAAGGCACTGAGGGATAACCGGGTAGCATATAAAATTGGTGCTACCCAGTTAGCCATTTCCTCCACCTCTGCTCCGCCCCTGAACGCCCCGATGCTAACCACATAGCATCAGGGCACGCAAGAGACAAACGAGGGGATTTTTGAAGGCATTACCCATGTAGTTGCCTTCGAAAACTCCCTGTTAAGGCATTTACATGGGTAACTAGGGCAGTTACCTGTCTACATGCCTTCGAAAATCGGGCCCGAAGTTTCCATTGCAGGGACTGGACATGGCGGCCTTGAGGGTGTGTATGTGCTTAAAGTTCCATTGCCACACAGTTTGCTTTTTACTAGGGCCACAGGCCCATGAAGAGATAGGGTGGTGGTGAGAGCAGTGATGAGGGAATTGGGCAGACCCAGAAGGGGGAAGGGAAGAGGGAGAAGATGCTGGAAAATAAAACGGAAGGGAAGGAGAAATACTAGACATTGAGCTGTAGGGAAGGGAAAGTGAGATGCTAGACATAGGGAGATGGGAAAGAGAACGGGAGATAGTGGACATGAGATGTAGGGGAAGGGAAGATAAGGAGACATGATAGACTACAGGCGCATGGGCTAAAAAAAGGAAAAATACTGAACTGTGGGGGGAAGTAGGGAAGAAAAGGGGAAAATGTCGGATGTGGAGAAGGGGGAAGGGAAAACGGGAAAATGCTGGACCTAGAGCAAGAAGAAAGGAAAGAGGTGGGAAGATGTTGGATAAGGACATGGAGAAGGGGTGGGGAGATGCTGGACATGGGCCATGGGGAAGACAGAGAAGGGGTAGTTTGTAAAAAGAGAGTACTAAGAGGCTTGGGAAGGAAAGAGAAAGATGGGAGAATGGAGGACTGAGGATATGGACAGCAGTAGGTAGATCAGTTAAAAAAAGAGGAAGACAGAGGACTGAATGGTGAGAAGCAGGGCCGGATTTAATATTTTAGCACCCATAGACAGAAATGGATAGTGAGGGTACAGATCCTCCTTTGTAACTTGGAGAGCCAAGACTAGAAAACAGGAGTGGGAGTACTGGGCCAGGGTGCCATGGTGGTGCCTTTGTGAAGTGGCACCAGTGGTCAGCTTAAAGTGGGAGAAGACTCCTTTTCAGCCTAGGTACTTGGCACCCTCAACATGTGGTGCCATAGGCAGTTGCCTATATTACCTATGCCTCAATCCAGGCCTAGTGAGAAAGAAGGGTGAAATATGGATAGAAAAGCAGAAAAATAAATGAAAGAAAGCTAAATAGTTCTATTCTTAGTTTATGGTAATTTAAGGGCCCTTTTACTAAAGTGTGGTATTTTATTGCCCCTACCTAACACACATTTTGAGTGAAAATCAATGCACGTGAGGTACCACTGCACCATGGTAATTGGTGGGGACATGGCCAGCATGTGCCCGACAGTTACCATGCAGACAAGCCCATTAGCAAGCATTCTGGCCCTTGGCAATTACCACATGTGAACCTAACACCACCTACTGAGGTGGTGAGAAGTGCACCCACAGTAACTGCAACATTGGCAATTAGCATGCACCGGTTTAAGTTTGCAAATTAAGTGAAACTTGAAAATGGCAGCCTTACTAACTTTCAGCATATGAGCTTGCATATTCAATTGGGTATCAAGTATGGCCCCTAGGTCATAAACTTGAAAACCCACCGACAACAAACAATCCCCAGTTCGCATAGTAAGAGATACTGGGTCAGGGAGTACCCAGGACAAAAGCAAAATATTGGTTTTCTTTATATTCAAACACCAATCTGTTGTGTGTCATCCAAGATTTTATAGTACTAATACACAGGCTAGCATACTCCATTTCATCATCCAATAAAGAAGATATAGGAACCACAAACTGAATATCATCAGCATAAATCCTATACGTAATGTCAAGGCCATTAAAGATCTTAAAAATGGGGGAGAAAGAGTAGTTACTCACCTGCAACAGGTGTTCTCCAGGAGCAGCAGGAATCAGTCCTCACATATGGGTGACGTCGGCGCCGACGGAGCCCTCGGGCGTAGCATTTCCCCAGCTTTCAAAGAAAGCCTTTGGGAATTGCAGCGCGCATGCGCGGTCCCCTTCCCGCCCAAGGGTGCCATCTTGCTCAGTCTGATGACATAGCTAAAAGACAGCAAAAAAATTAGCAAAAATAAATCATATGACTGCAACTCCAAGGGGAGGAGGGAGGGTTGTGAGGACTGATTCCTGCTGCTCCTGGAGAACACCTGTTACAGGTGAGTAACTACTCTTTCTCCAGGACCAAGCAGGAAGTCAGTCCTCACATATGGGACTCCCCAGCTTAAGGCTACCGGAGACCTCAAGCCGAAAAAATGAGCTCCCTCTAGCTCGTCAGTACGTAAGGAAGGAATCTTCTCTGAGAACGCCCCCGACCGGTAGCCCAACACCAGGGCCGGAGGGTAGGAGTTGCCTAAACCCCAAAGAGATTATGGAGTACTGCCTGTCCGAAAGCACTGTCCCTGCGGGACTCCCTCTCAAGGCAGTAATGGGCCGCAAAAGTCTGGCTTGAAGACCAAGTAGCGGCCCGGCAGATGTCTGCCAACGGAACAGAGCGGAGATGAGCCACTGATGCAGCCTTCGCCCTGACACGATGAGCCGTGACTCGACCCTCCAACGAGAGGCCGGCTGCCCCATAAGCCCAGGCGATACAGTCAGCGACCCATATGGACAAAGTACGCTTGGAGACAGGTAGCCCAAACTTATTGGGGTCAAAAGAAACAAAGAGCTGAACAGCCCTCCGATGCTCCCGCGTATGGTCAAGGTAGAAGGATAACGCCCTCCTACAGTCCAGGGTATGCAGGACCATCTCAGCCCGGTTGGCATGCGGCCGGGGAAAGAAGGTCGGAAGAACCACCTCCTGATTGAGGTGAAAAGGGGAGACAACCTTAGGAAGAAACTTCGGGTGAATCCATAAGACTACCCTATTCCTGTAGAACCTAGTGTAAGGGGGATCAGACACTAGAGCCTGAAGTTCACTTACTCGCCTAGCAGAGGTAAGAGCTACCAGAAATAAGGTTTTCCAGGAGGGAAAACGGAGAGGGCAGGTAGCCATAGGTTCAAAAGGCGGACAAGTAATCCGCTGTAAGACCACATTCAGATCCCACTCAGGAGCTGGTGGACGTAAAGGAGGCTTAAGCAGGAGGAGGCCTCTGAGAAAACGAGCCACCAAAGGGTGGTTGGAAAGAGGCCTTCCGTCCACCGGCGAGTGATGCGCTGAGAGAGCACTGAGGTGAACCCTGACAGAGTTGGACTTAAGGCCTAGATTGGAGAGGTAAAGCAAATATTGCAATACTACCGCTACCAAGCACGGGAAGGGATTCTCGCTGTGCTGAGCACACCATGAAGAGAATCTACGCCACTTACGAGCGTAGGATTTCCTAGTGGATTGCCGTCTAGAGGCCAAGACTACGTCTTCCACCTCTCTGGGCAGTAGTAGGGGAGCTAGGACTACCCTTTCAGCAGCCAGGCCATCAGATGAAGAGACTGGAGGTTGGGGTGCAAGAGAGATCCCTGTTCCTGAGACAGGAGATCGTGTTGAATCCCCAGAGGAAGAGGAGTGTCCACCGCCAGTTGCAGCAGAAGTGGGAACCACGGTTGCCTCGGCCACCTGGGGGCTATCAGAATCATGGAGGACTTTGAAAAGTGTTCTGGACACTAGTGGTGTGGGAGGAAACGCATACAGTAGGCCTGTGGAGCACGGGATCAGAAACGCATCTGCTGCTACTCTGAGAGGATGCGGTTGTCTGGAACAGAATCTCGGGAGTTGCCGGTTCAGAGGGCTGGCGAAAAGATCCATGGTGGGGAGGCCCCACTTCAGAAAGATCTGCTGAACCACCAATGGATTCAACCTCCATTCGTGTGGTTGCAGGATTCTTCTCAGTCTGTCCGCCAGGTAATTTTCCTGACCAGGGAGGTAGACAGCCTTGAGGAGGATTCCGTGATTGACGGCCCAAGAGCACAGCCGTTGTGCCTCCTGACAAAGAAGGAAGGAGCCTGTGCCCCCTTGTTTGTTCACGTAGAACATGGCAACTTGATTGTCTGTCTGGACCAGCACAGACTGGTGAGATGTGAGATGGGAGAAGGCTCTCAGAGCTAGGCGTATCGCCCGTAGCTCCAGGAAGTTTATCTGCTGAGCAGCCTCCCAAGGGGTCTAGAGACCCTGAGTACATGCCCCTTGGCAATGTGCTCCCCAACCTAGAAGAGAGGCATCTGTCGTCAGCACTTGAGAATGCGAAGGGGATTGAAAAACCATTCCGAGTACCAGATTCGGAAGATGAAGCCACCATTGCAGAGAGGAGATGAGCAGGGCGGATATTCTTACTGAGTCTGCGAGGCTCCCCGTGGCCTGATGCCACTGAGTTCGAAGGCTCCACTGAGCAGGCCTCATGTGCAGGCGGGCATTGGGGGTTACATGAACTGTGGAAGCCATATGGCCGAGAAGTCTCAGGAATTGCCTGGCGGAGACCAGGGAATCGCTGTGAAACTGCCTGGTTAGATCCATCAACCTTTGGGCTCTGTCCAATGGCAGAAAAGCCTTCGCCTGAAGAGTGTCCAGCCTTGCTCCTATGAATTCTAAGTTCTGGGACGGGAGCAAAGTGGACTTTGCAAAGTTTATGACAAACCCCAAGTGCTGAAGCAGAGCCACAGTGCGAAGGGTGGCTTGACTGGCCTCCTGGGAAGACTGACCCCGATGAGCCAGTCGTCCAGGTATGGAAACACAAAAAGACCCTGAAGCCTCAGGTAGGCTGCCACCACGGCCAGGCACTTGGTGAACTCTCTGGGGGCGGAGGTCAGGCCAAAGGGTAGTACTCTGTACTGGTAGTGGTTTCCTCCCACAACAAATCTGAGATATTGTCTGTGGTCTGGATGAATAAGGATGTGAGTATAAGCATCCTTTAGATCTAAGGAGCATAGCCAATCTCCCTGCTGGAGGTAGGGCAGCAGGATTCCAAAGGTAAGCATCTTGAACTTTTCCCTCTCCAGGAACTTGTTGAGGTTGCGTAAGTCTAGGATGGGTCTGAGGCCTCCTGTTCTTTTTGGTACCAGAAAGTACCTGGAATAAAAGCCGTGACCCCTCAGGTAGTGGGGCACCGGTTCCACAGCCTGTTCCTTTAGCAGACTTGCTAACTCCTGAAGGAGTAGGTCCCTGTGCAGAGGGAGTCTTGGAGGCTCCCCTGGAAAATAGGAGGGAGGTACCTGGTGAAAATGGAGAAGATAGCCCTTCTGGACTATATGGAGCACCCAGGTATCTGATGTGACGGCTGACCACCTGTGGGCAAAGTGGGCCAGCCGGCCTCCTGTGCTGATATGAGCCAGCTGAGGAGAAGAGGCTATGCTTTCTGAGTCAAAAAACCCCACCCTGCTGAGCAGGGGCCAGTGTTGGTGGCTTGGGGGCCTTCTGCCTACGGGGCCCATGACCCTGCCCCTTGGCCTGCTGACCCTGTTGGGGAGCTGCAGAGGCCTGATAATGAGAGTATTGTTTATAGGCAGATGACTTCCTCGGGTAAAAGGTCTTTTTTCCCGAGCCCTTCTTTTTCTGAGAAGGGGCAGAGGTTTTTCTGGACAGCCTAGTCTGGGTCAGAGTCTCGGTCTCAAGTTCTGCAGCCTTTTCAGCCATGGGCTTGCCAAAGAGGTTTTCACCTCGGCAGGGGACATCGACCAACTTGTCCTGTACCCATGGCTCGAGATCGGATGACTGTAGCCAAGCCTGTCGGCGGGCACCGATGCCGGCCACGGCTACTCGGGCCGAAGCCTCGAAGCCATCATAGGCTGCTCGAGGGATAAACTTCGAGCAATCTCGAATACCAGTGGACAAGGCCTGGAACCTCTGCAAAGGTTCCTCGGAGACACCAGCAGAGAACTCGGCAATCTCCTTTGCCAGGTCTCGGAGATACATGCCCATGTAGAGCTAGTATGTCTGGATGCGGCAAGCAAGCATAGAGCCCTGGAAGCACTTCTTACCGAGGGCATCCAGGTTCCGGGCCTCCCAGCCGGGAGGCACCGAGGAGTGCATCTTCTGACTTTTCAGTCGATGCATGGCCGATTCCACAACCATGGAGTGGTGCGGTAATTGTGCCTTTTGGAACCCGGGGCTCTTGCGGACTCGATAGATGGAATCGACCTGCTTGCTTAACACCGGCGTCGAGGCCGGGGTCTCCCACATGCGGAAGAGCAGCCGCTCCAGCATCGGAGGAACCGGTACAGTAAAGGCCTCCTTCGGGGGAGAGTCATACTGGAGGGCCTCGAGCTCCTCGGCTCGAGGCTCCTCCATGGGATCCGCGGGGAAGGCCAAGGCCTTGGCCATATCCCGCATGAAGTCCAAGAACCGGGTATCCTCCGGTGGGGATCGTCTCCGAGGTTCGGACTCCGGCGAGTCCGGATGGGACACACCGAGTCCGAAAGGTGTCGGATGACTCTTCGTCCTCCGTCTCCCAGCCCGACTCCTCGGAGGAGGTATTGAGCGGCTCCGGTCGGGCGGGCACCGATGCCATCCGCCCCGACTCCGAGGGTACCGGCGTCGACAACCTCGGTCCCGAACGGGAGGCCGAGGGAGACCGTGGCCGAGGATCGACTCGAGCCCGCATGGACTCGAGGATCGGCTCGGCCTCCGGGGTCGACTTGGACGTCGATGTCCCGGTGGTCGGGGCAGATGCACCGGTGAGACCGGCGATCAATGCCCGCTGCTGTTCCATGAAGGCAGCGAGGCTGCTCTCCAAGGCCGTCAACCTGAGTCCGAGCTCAGGAGACCCAGCAGCCCCCGACTTGGGCCCCGACAGCGTCGGGCCCGACGTCGGCTCCCCTGGAGGAGAGTCCATGAGGACTACAGCACTCACGTGTCCAGGAGACTCCATCTCGAGACGAGGTTGCTTGGCAGGCCTCTCCGACTCCGAAGACCCGGGACGGCTATTGGGGCTATGCGACCTGGCTCTCGAGGAACCAGGAGCGTCCACCGACGCTGCCCTTGCGGGTTTCTTCTTCCTGCGCTGTTCCTGTGAAGGAGACCCCTGCTCAGAGGAACCCGGACGCTGCTCGGGGCCGGAGTCCTGAGACGTCGAGGCCTCTGACGAGGTCCGGGCCCGTCCAGACGCGGAGTCAGAGAAGATCCTATCCTTCTGGTGCTGCCGACTCCTCAACGCCTTCGAGGACATTTTGCCACACGGACCACAGATCATCGGGTCATGATCGGGTCCGAGGCAGCGGAGGCAGCAGTCATATGTGTCGGTAAGAGATATAAGTTTCTTACACCGATCACACTTTTTAAACCCACTGGCAGCCATCGGGGGAAAAAGGGCCCCTGCGAGGTCAAAAGACAGGGCTGCCAGTGAAAAAAGAAAAAATGGCGCGAACGCTAGTCACGAAGGACAAAAACCAAAAAAGAGAGAGTGGGCTCGATACCGGCGTATCGGGCCCAGGCGGGAAAAGGATCCGGCGTCAAACCGAAGGAGAAGAACAAAAACAGGGAAATCAACTTTTTCCTCGGCAAAAAACGAACTACGTCCGTCGGGCTCCGCGGAAAAAAGAAAACTGAGCAAGATTGCACCCTTGGGCGGGAAGGGGACCGCGCATGCGCGCTGCAATTCCCAAAGGCTTTCTTTGAAATCTGGGGAAATGCTCCGCACGAGGGCTCCGTCGGCACCGACGTCACCCATATGTGAGGACTGACTTCCTGCTTGGTCCTGGAGAATGGGGGAAATATAAATATTAAACAATATTGCAGAGAGATAGACCCTTGTGACATACCAGCTGTAATAAGCTACCAGGAAGAACATTTTACCGCAGACCTAATCTAGAACTGTTGCCATCAGAAAAGAAAAGAACCGCTTGTTCTCTTTTTTCAAACTGAAGCTTACTGGTATTCTGGAATATTTGCAATGCTAATTTTTTCATAGGTAGGTTTGGTGCAGGTTGAGTTCTTCAGCTTGGTTCTGGTGTTGAATATCCATTTGCAGGGTTTTGTGTTACAACACACAATGCTTGGCAGTGGAGGGAGTTGATGGTGTTGTCACCAATGTTAGACAAGAATTTGAATGGAATCTTGTTTGTCTGTTGAGTTGTAACGTGAAAACCCTACTTCTGCTCTGCATCTGATGGGTGAGTTTTATTGGTGAATCTGGGAGAGTCCCATATGAATTAATAATTATGCCATATCAGACAAATTAATAATTATGCCCTATTCAAATACAATTATGCATTCGCTGGCAACTGAATAATTAGGCAAGTATTTGTTGTCAAAAAATATACAAATAATATTGGGCTGTTTAAATTTCTACATACCAAAGGAAGGAGCGGAAACAGACCATGGCCACACAAAAAGGTCTTCTGTTAACACACTTTATTGAAGATCCTACTTGGCCAACTTCTGGCAACTATACCTGCATCAGGAATCAACATATAGCTGATGCAATATAAAGCAATAAAACATCAAAATGAAAAACCTGGAACAAACAAGAACGCAAAAACTTCCAGTCCTGGTCCTGGCCATGCCCCACAGGTCTCTTCCAGCCCTGGCTCAACCCACAGTTCCACTTCTTTTTGGTCTACAAATTAAGCCCTGTCTAGAGCCGATTGCAATATTTATAGTGCTGCCGGGTAGGCTCTGTGTTATATGAATTCTGGTCCTGGGTGACTTTTGTCTGGTTTGTATGATTTCATGATATGCCTGGTACCGGAAACAGAAAACAGAATCAGGCATTTTTTTGTTAAGGTAAATTCTATGGAGAAATATCCTAGTTCTTCTCTGCACCAATTGTTGGATGAGGGGGGCTTCTGTGAATATAGAATATGTTTTTACAGTTAACACTATGACAATCTGATGTGCAGGGTCAAGGGTAAGTATTTTTTTTTTATATACTTTATTTTATAACCACCAACAGATACAATACATTAGATATACACATCTCCAAGAGGGGTAGACTCTTATCCCCCCTCGGAGGAACAACAAACAAAAGGAGTAGGTGGCAGATCATTTTTCCCACTTTTATATTCCCCTTACCCCACCCCCCACTACCTTCCTCCCCCACCTCCCCAATCCTCAAACCACTCCCCCAACCCAGGAACCCTCCAAAGGAACAATTCCACTCCACACCTCTCGCCATTAATTCAGCTACCCACATGTAGGATCTCATTACGACATCTGGCACTTAACTGTTGAATATAAGGCTCCCATACCCGCATAAAGGTCGTCCAACGCTTGACGCTGCCCCGTGCCCCCCATCTCTCTGTTAGCATCACCTGATGAAAGCAGTTGCGCCACTCACCAAAAGTAGGCGTGCCGGGATCCCTCCAAAGGCGAAGAATGGGACCCTTCCCCACCAAGCAGGCCTTGCGCACCAATAAACGTTCCCCCTCTACCACTGGGCAGGGGGGGTCCAGCCGGTCCAGCACCACCAGGGCCCCAGACCAACGCACCCGTCTCTGTAATAATCGATTAATAAAAGCACATATCAGCCCAATAAGAGCGCAGTACTCGGACTTCCGGTGATGCGGTGAGCCGGAGCAGACGCATGCTGCTCGGGCTCTGGGCCCCTTCACCCCTCCACCACAGATTTATGCGGTGATCGGGGCTGCATTCGGGGTTCTTCGCCCCCCCTGGGCCCCCCCGCAGAAGCCGCTATTGGGGCCGGTGCCCCGGAGCCCTCCGTCTCCCCCGAAGAGATGATGCTTGGAGGCGGCCTGGATTTCGGCGGCAGACGCCGCGCGGGGAGTGCGGCTGCAGTGTGAGTGAGGTGAGGCGGTGCGGGGGTGATTCCAGCGGCGGTCGGAGCGGCCTGGATTTCGGCGGCAGACGCCGCGCGGGGAGTGCGGCTGCAGTGTGAGTGAGGTGAGGTGGTGCGGGGGTGATTCCAGCGGCGGCGGCCCTCAGACTGCGGTATCCTGCCCCCCCCCCCCCGCATGTATCTACCAGCCGGGCCCGGCGAGTGGGGCCGATGCGGCAGCTGCTGAGGGGGCCGGGGGCTGTTGCAGGGCCTGGATCGGGGGCACCACTTGCCTTCCAGCCTCTCTGAGAGCTCCTTGAGGGCAGAGCAGCCCACCAGAAGATCAGAGCACCCACTAGAGGGCTCGTGGGCCTGATACACTTCTCTGTCTCCACCACGTGGACGTCTGGGTCCTGAGCCTGGCCTTAGGCACACTGAGTTCGAGCTGTACCCCCCCCCCCCCTGCCTCTGGTCTTCGACGGATGCCCTGTTGCTACTGCGCCTCCAGCCCGCGACAGCCTTTGCCTCGCACTCTGGGCCCCCCCCCCCCGGCACATCGGTTTCTGAGACCTGAGCCTCCTGTCCGAAAAGTCCGAGCCGGTGACTTGTGTCCTCCTCTCAGCACTCCTGAGTCTGTGACCTGCGCCCTGCCCTTGGCTCTTGGAGGATTGCGACCGCTCACTACATTCGACACCCGAGAGTTGGGGACTCCTTCCTTGCCCCCCGGCACCTCGACGCCTGTGACACGGGCTCCCCTCCCCCCTTCTTCTAGCGAATAGCGGCCCGAGACCTAAACTCTTTCTCCAGCGCTCGGGGGGACTTGAGCGCACCAGAGGCCTCGGAGATGGCGGCGAAGGGAGGCCGTCGGGTGGAGAGGGAGAAGACCCCCCTACCGCCAAGGGGGGGGAACAGTCCTCGCCGCTGAAGGGAGAGGCCAGGGCTGCAGCGGGGATGGTGGACGAAATCTCCCTGGCCGTGGCGGGGGTGCTGTCCGCGCAATTCGACGACCTGCGGGGCCGCATGGACCTCATCCAAACCTCAGTGGAGGCCCTGGGCGGCCGACTGCAGGAGGCGGAACACCGGATAGAGCGGTCCGAAGAGCATGTGCTGGAGCTGCAACAGGAGATGGCCCGGATGAAAAAGTTACTCCAGGGGCAGGAGGCCAAGCTAGACGACCTTGAAAATAGGTCCCGCCGGAATAATCTGAGATTTCTTGGAGTTCCGGAAGTTATAGAGGACCGGGACCTACAATCCTACGTAGAGGACCTGGTGAAACAAATTCTGGAGAACGACCCCGAGGGCACTTTAATCCAAATTGAGAGGGCACACCGGGTCGGGCCTAGGAGAACCAGTGAGGGCCGACCTAGAGTGGTTCTAGCACGGTTCCTGCGATTCCAACAGAAAGAAGCAGTCCTACGGGCCGCGCGAAAGAAAGGGACTATTCAAAAAGACAATGCCAGGCTACGTGTTGTTCAGGATTACTCAGCGGCTCTGGGCCAGCGGCGACGAGAGTATGGACCTTTGTGCCAGGTTCTGATAGACAATAATATCAAATTTATTGTGCAATACCCTGCCCGGCTGATCTTTACTCATGGGGGGACCCGTCGGTCCTTTGACTCCGCGACAGCAGCAACGCCCTACGTGGAAGAGATACGGCGGAGGGCTGCAGTGGCAGCCGAGACTTGAGGTCCGGAGGGGAGGACTACCGAAGTGCGGAACAAGCCCGGAGTTTCCATTATGGACTTTAAAGTGATGGTGATGGTAACTGGGGTGGGGGAGGGTGGAGGATGAGGCCTGCTCAAGCTATTGCTACGTGGGGGGTTGGCTGTGTTTCAGAGGTGAGGGGGGCGGGTGAGGAATGGCCCGAGTAGTTGGGGGTGGCTTGCCGGGGGGGCGAGTGGGGGGGGAGTGTAACGGGGCTGGTATAATGGAGGGGTGAGGGGGTCCCTTACGCATCTAGGAATACTTAGAGAAGGGGAGGAGGATGGTAGATGGGATGAGGGTTGGGAGCGGGGAGGAGAGGGGGAGGGGAGGGGTGGGTGGGAGGGGGGTGAAGGGATGGGAGGGTGGGGGGGTGGGGAAGGGTGGGCAGGGGAGGGAGGAAGGGGGAGGGGGTGTAGGAGGTGAGCAGTATTTTCAGGGACTAATGGAGGGGTGGACGACGGGAGGGAATTTCCTGGTGAAGAAGAGGGGGGGACCTCAGGCTGGGGGGGTCCCTTCCTCAGAAAAGGTATGGTTTATGCTGTATTATAATAAGCCTACTTTTGTATTACATGCCGCTTAAGATTATTTCTTGGAATGTATGCGGTCTGGGCAGCCCCATTAAACGGGCTAAGGTCCTCCAGGCTCTGGCACGGCAGAAGGCGGACATCGCAATGCTCCAGGAAACCCACCAGACTGCTGAAGAACACCGAAAATTATGCCGGGAGTGGGTGGGACAGGTCTGGGGGGCTCCAGCTCAGGGGAAGAAGGGGGGAGTAGTCTTCCTGATTCATAAACGGGTGAGGCTGGAGGTTGTCCGGGATTTTGTAGACCCGACTGGCAGATTTGTCTTGGTGCAGGGAGTCCTTGAGGGGAGGCCTGTTATCCTGGGCAACCTGTATTGTCCAAATGTACTTGACTTGCCCCTCTTTGCCCGCTTTGCCTCCAAGATCGAGACATTGCCGGAGTCCCCCCTGATTTTGGGGGGGGACTTTAATGGGGTCATGGATGTTGACCTTGACACTTCCAAGGGGGGGGAGCAGAGAGACAGAACTGCGACGGTTCGGGCCCTGCGACGTTTATGCTCTCGACTGGGCTTGGTGGACCCCTGGCGGCTGCTTCACCCGACCGAACGGGATTACACGCATATATCCCGGGCTCATGGCACTAGTGCCCGTATAGATTACCTGTTGATTTCTACAGGCCTGTTCGTTAAAGTGGCGGATGCGCAGATAGGGCCTATGGAGATATCTGACCATGCTTTCGTTTGGCTCGACGTCCATTGGACTGGGACCTCTCCCCGCCCCCCGACGTGGCGATTCCCGCTCGAACTATATAGGGACGCGCAATTTCGCTCCTTTCTTCAACAACGCTGGCAGGAATTTGAAGCTGATCATAGGGGTCACCAGGATGACCCCGAACTGCTCTGGGAAACTGCAAAGGTGGTTCTGCGGGGGGACATAATAGGGTTCCTTGCCCGGAAGAGAAGACTGAGGGCCGAACGTATTATTGGTTTAGAGAAGTTGGTGACGCGATTACGGCGGCAAGGGGCTCAAAACCCGACCGCAGGGCTTAAAAAGCAGCTGTGGGACTCTCAAACGGAATTAAATGAACTTCTGCACCAGCGGGCAAAGAAATCTGTGTTATACTACCGGTACCAACTTTACCGTTATGGGGATAAGCCCGGGAAACTCTTGGCCAGATGCCTCCGGGGACCTAGGGGCTCCAAACTGGTGCCGGGTTTGCGGGATGATTCGGGGGTGTTACACCGGGAGAACTCGGAGATTGTGCGGGTTTTTCGTTCCTTTTTCCAGACCCTTTATACTGCGGAGTCGCCTTCCCATACGCAGATGGAGGAGTATGTGGGGGCTTTGGAGTTACCGCGCTTGACCGCGGAGCAAAGAGCGCAGTTGGAGCAGCCGATAACGGTGGCTGAGCTGCAGGGGGCTATTTCCAAGGCCAGCTGTTATAAATCCCCAGGATCCGACGGGCTTGGTGCGGAATTTTACAAAATCCTCAACGATTTGATCTCCCCAACGCTGGCTGCCGTGCATAATCAGAGGGCACAGCAGGGATACTTTCGCTGGGGAGCTAATCACGCTCATATTGTCCTTATTCCTAAACCGGCGAAGGATCCCCTCTCCGCGACTTCGTATCGTCCTATCTCACTACTCAATTTTGACCTTAAATTGATGGCCAAGGTTTTGGCAGACCGCCTGGCGGAGTTTCTGGGGCTGTTGGTGCATGATTGTCAGGTTGGGTTCGTGAAGGGGCGATACGCAGTTCGCAATCTGCGCAAAATTGTGGCGTCCCTGGAGTGGGTCCAGCATAGACAGTTGCCCTCACTGCTTGTTAGTTTTGATGCGGAAAAGGCCTTCGATCGGGTGGATTGGCAATATTTGCAGTACATCCTTCCACGCTATGGTCTCGGGCCTTTATTTTGTAGTATGGTTGCGAGCCTGTACGCCGATCCGACGGCGGCGATACTTTGTAATGGGGTGGTATCAGAGAGGTTTACTTTGCAAAGGGGGACCCGTCAGGGCTGCCCCCTCTCTCCTCTCCTTTTTGTCCTGTCGTTGGATCCTCTCCTGCGGAGAGTGGCGGGTATGCGTTCCATAAGGGGGGTGAGAATGGGCGCACATGAATTTAAGATATCTGCCTTTGCAGATGACCTGTTGGTACATTTACTTTCGCCAACAGACTCCTTGCCGCTTCTTTTAGACGAGCTCCGAACCTTTGGACAATTTGCGGGGCTACGTATTAACAGGGACAAATCTGAGGCCATGGACGTGTTGGGGAGCCTTCGGGGTAGTTGGCCGGGGGGCTTCCCTCTTCGATGGGCCGGGGATCAATTTGTATACTTGGGGATTGTATTGCCTTGCCATCCAGGACGATTGTATAGGTGCAACCTGCAGCGAATGCTGACCAAGGTGCGAGCCCAGGTGCAGGCCTGGCAGCCTCTCCCCTTGTCCCTATTGGGAAGGATTGCGGCGATTAAACTGGTGCTCTTGCCCCGGATCCTGTACTGGTTGCAGACCCTCCCTGTTTGGCTCCTCCGGAGGGATGCCCGGCTTTTTGAGGTGGAATTTCGGGGCCTCCTCTGGGGGGGGGCGAGAGCTCGTGTCCCCTACAGTTGGCTGGTGGGGAGGATGCGCAATGGGGGGTGGGGGCTCCCGGATCTCGGAGCTTATGCCTTGGCCTGCCAGGCGCGCCATTTGGGGGACTGGCTAGGTGGCACTGACTTTTATACACCCACGGCCTTGGAGGAGGAATATGTGGCGCCCCACTCTTTGCGGGCCCTCTTGCACCTGGAGGTCAGCCAGTGGGCCACCCACTTAGCTGAGAGTGTGTTGCTGCTCCCGGTCCGTAAGACCTGGCGGCAGTTGAACACCTATTGGGGCCGTAATTGGAAGGCATCAAGTTGGCTGCCCCTTCGGGGCAATGCCAACTTTACCCCGGGGACGGAGACCGCGGCCTTTCGTTTTTGGGGGGAGAAAGGTGCCCATAGTGTGGGGAACGTGGTAGACCTGTCCGGGAGGATCAAACCCTTTTCTGTGCTCTCCCGCGAGTTCGACTTGCGGCCTCATCATTTCTTTGCATATATGCAGGTGGCCCATTATGTGGCCTCCCTCCCAGGAGAGGAGTTACATGGCGATCGCTCGGTCCAGCTTATGGGGTTTTTTGGCCTGGATGATTCGACACGACCGTCGATCCGGGGTTTTCACCTCCGGTTGGAGCAGCTTCGCCAGCGCCCAGACTACTGCAGAGTCGAACGGGCTTGGGGGGCAGAAATGGGGCGGGAAATCCCCCGGGGCACTATTTTGGCGGCCCTACGGCGCGCGGTGAGCCTGGTGGAGGGGGCTCGTTGGCGGGAAATACAATTTAAATGTCTTACCAGGATCCACTTCTCACCACGGAGGGCCCTTCGTTGCCACCTGACTGTGGATGGCGGTTGTCCGCGGTGTGCGGCGCCCATGGCGACCTTGTTACATATGTGGTGGGGCTGCCGCAGGCTTCGCCCTTATTGGCGGAGGATTGCCCTGTACATGGCCGATCTGCTGGGACAACCTATTCAGTGGGATGCAGCCTTGGTGGTCTTGGATGTTCTGGCCCTTGCCTCTCCGAGGGGGAAGTGGGGTCGCTGGCTGGTGCGTAAGGCATGTCTGGTGGGTAAGGGACCTTTGTTGAGGCGATGGAGGGAGACCCGCCCTCCCTCTTTTTGGGAGTGGCGGAACTCTTTCCATCAGCTTATGCTCCTGGAGTGTAGGGCTGCCCGGGGCCACGTCCAGCGATGGTCCGCCTTCTTGCTAATTTGGGACCCATACATTCAAAATCTGAGTGCCCGGACTCGTAATACAGTCTTGCAGTTGGGTTGTTAACACCCTTATCTATTGTTTTGTTATTCGGGGGACAGGCGGAACCTCCAGATGGTCCTGTGTGGCTTTGACATGTATGGGGGGGGAGGGGGGTGGGGGGAGGGAGGGGAGGGGAGGGGAGGGGAGGGGCGGGGGCACGGGGGCGTGGGTTATTACACTTTGAAAAATCCATGTAACCGTCAATGGGTATGGCTCCTGGGGATAAGAGCTAACCCCAGAGAGTGGTGATTTTCTGTGTGCTATGTACTTGTTGTTTACCGTTGATGGTTCTAAATAAAGTTTTGAAAAAAAGAGCGCAGTACTCTACAACCCCACCCTATATGTAACAAGGTCACCAATGGCTCCGCACACTTACGGCAGCAGCCATCGACGGCCAAGCGGCTACGAAGCGCCCTTGCGGGGAGAAGTGCACCCGGGTTACGCATTTAAATTGTATCTCTCGCAAACGGGACTCCTGTGTCAGCCTCACAATCCCTTTTAAAGCTTGTCTGATAGACCCGGGGGGTATTTCTTCTCCCAACTCCCTTCCCCATGCCTCCTCGACCCCTCGATAATCATGGCCTGTAGTAAACCGAGCCAAACGCTTCTTAAGATCTTTAATCGACGGGGGGCTTTCCCCCCCTAACCCAAAGATTTCCAAAATTCGGGCAGACCAGTCAACCTGTAACTCTTCTCGCGATAGAGAGGCCACATAATGAGCAAGTTGTATATAAGCAAAACAATATTTAGTGGGCAGCTCATACTCCCTACTCAGGGTCAGAAAAGATTTACACTGCCCTGACGGCTCCACGACATGTCCAACATTCCGGATTCCCCGATCGCTCCAATCTCGAAAGGTCCCTGTATCTGAACCCGGCGTGAAAGCAGCATTGCCCTGCAAGGGCAGCCAACTAGAAACCTTCCAAGATGCACGCCAGTGGACTTTAAGCTGCTTCCAAGTTTTCATGGCCAAGCCAATCAACTCACTTCGCCCTACATGACTAGGGAGAGCCTGAAACGTCCCATGTAAGACTCCCAACAACGTCAACGGCGCCATAAAACATTCCTCCAAGGCCCGTGGTGTATATACATCCATCTCCCCTAACCAGTCACCAATATGCCGAGCCTGGCAAGCCAGAGCGTAACCTACAAGATCTGGAAGACCCATCCCCCTGTCACCCCACGTCCCCAACATCCGCGACCAGGCAATACGCGCCTTTCCTCCCTTCCAGAGAAACCGTCAGATAGCAGCTTCAAAACGACGCACATCGCGGCGTAATAACCAAACGGGCAATGTCTGAAACCAATACAACAGCCGTGGCATGAGCACCATTTTAACCGCCGCCACTCTACCTGACAGAGAAAGAGGCAGAGGGTCCCAGGCTTTCAACTGTACCTGCAGTCGCCTCAGTGATCTCTCAAGGTTACGCACATAAAGGGCTCGGGGATTGCGGGTCAACACTATGCCTAGATAGGTAAATTCGTCACTCGCCCATTTAAGTGGGAAGGCTCCCACCCAACTCCCCCGCAATTGAGCCGATACATCTAGAGCTTCAGATTTATCTTTATTGATCCACAGCCCTGCAATGTTACCAAATCTCATAAATTCCTCCAACAACTTCGGGAGCGACTGGGCAGGGGCAAGAAGGTGGACCAATAGGTCATCTGCGAAAGCTGAAAGTTTAAACACCTGGGAGCCCACTCGTATTCCCTGTATCTCCTGGGAGGCTTCAATGGTCCGTATCAGAGTGTAGTAGCTGATAAGAATGCAATAAATAATACCTGGAGTCAGGCAAAGATTCAAGCCAATTTAATGTGCACAGACTCAGATTGCAGTAGCATTCAAAATGGTCTGAGCACAGAGCTCAGAAAAATGACAGTTTATATACTTTTCTTCTCCAGTCTAATACAGGCAAAACTCCTCATTGGCCACAGTGGCCCACTTACTCTCATCCAATAGACATCTCTGACCGGGCCCAGGACTCGCTCCCCCTGCTTGGGTCTTACTAGCCACGGGTCAGCAATTAGACATAACACTAAACATAATACTTTTACTAAAGTATACAGTATATTTCGCTATTCTTGCAAGGTCAGTTAGCCACAAAGATAGTGGAAGGCATATCAGAAGCATTCTTAACAAAAGCAAAACAAAGCGAGGCCAAACATAGCAAGGTTAAGACGTATCTCTAGCCTTGGTTCAAAACACTAAACAATCTTCATAATGCTAGACAAAATATTCTTACACTGTTCAGTTTCTCTGCTATATTTTCATCCTTATTACGAGGTCAGTGCACAATCAGCAAAGATACAGTGGCGCAGCATTCTACTGAAAGAGACATCTGACTTACCTAAACAATAAACAGTACCAAGGTTTAATTCTCTTATCTCCAGGAGAGCAGAACATGTTATCAAACCAGAATAGAACAGTATTTCTTTCTAACAGCTAACAGCATTCTGCAATTTTCTAAAATCAGCAATAACATTTTAAAGCAGGAGAAAAAGGGCTTCAGCAATAACATTTTAAAGCAGGAGAAAAAGGGCTTCAGACCTAGCTCTGCTACATGCTAGGCCATCGCCTATCACATTCCCTCCTTTTGATTATTCTCACCCGCAAGTGAGAAAGGGTGAGAATCTAATCACACAAATAGCAAAAATACTTCAGACCATAGTAGAGGGATCACTGTGTGGTATAGGGTAATAATTCCATGAGACTAATATATGTGCCACTGCCTTGCGGTCAATAGTACTATCGATAATAGAGTTCAGCATGCGCAAGCATAAGGGCAGGAAACAGGGGATACATATGCAAATAGCCACAATCAAAAATACATTTGATACAAGTGCCTTTGTCAAATCATATAGCATGCCTAGTGTATAAGCGGAGGGGCAGGAGACATAGGAGGAACAAATGACATATATACTGTTCATCATAGCAATAGGCCCGTTCTCATTGTTCCATCGCAGTTCCCATAACAGGAGAGGAAAGATTCTGGCGGGGGTTGAGACAAGTCCGGGTATTCCCTGTTGTGCAAATACTAGGTTTGCAGGCTGCACAGGGAAGTAGGGCAAGAGTCAATTCAAAGCACCCCAAGGCTGCCGCCAGAACGAAGCAAGAATAAGAATTCATAATGGGCATAGTCTCTGGAAAATTGGTGGAACCGTCGGCTTCCACAACAGGTAGCAGACGTAGAGTTGATTGTAGGTCCTCAAGTTTCTGCCGTACGTAGACCTACCAGCTTTGTGGCAGGAGTAGGGCTGTAGATTCCAAAGTATCACTGTCCTCTGGGATGTCTCAGGTTCTTAAAATATCATAGTACAGTCTCTCAGGCTATTATTGCCTCCTTAGAGCAGTTCACTTTTTAGGAGATCAAAACAGTTTTTTCTTTTTCTTTTTTTTTTTTTTTTGGAGCATTTGAACACAGTCTCGTAGAAGACTCAATTTCTTAACACAACACAGTCTTTTTCTGATGATTTCAGCTTTCTCCAGATGTGAGGCTTACCTTCGGATAAACAAACAGTCTTGAAATAGTGCAGTTTCCGAGGGACCAATAAGTCTGAGGTCCGTGGCTGTTGTCGTAGGGTGAGGCGCAATGGAGTCTCAGGATCATTTATGGAAGTCCACGACCAAGTTCAGAAGCGGCTGCTGGAATGCAAAACTGGAGGACGTCTGTTCCCTTGACGTCCAGGAGAAAGTTGGTAAAGTTCTTACGATGACGGATCTTTTCTTTGCAGCGTGAGTCGCAATGGTGCTGCAGGATTGGCGATCGAAGTCCAGGGATGACTCTCAGGAACTGTGGCTGGTTTCACTCGACTTTGGTGGATCCAGGAGTCGATCTCGGCCACTTTAACTGCTGTTGGGGTTGATAACAAGATGACATATGGCCCTTTCCAATACGGCGCCAGCGGTGTCTTCTTCTACTCTGTCACCAACACCGAGGCTCCAGGCTTGAAAGGATGCAGGGGCTTGGATGGGCTGATCTCGTACTCACGCATGAAGACCCTGCAAAACAGAACTTAAAACCAATAGTGCTTATCTAGTAATTTCAGATCCTATCTGTCACACATCTCCTTTTACTCTCTATACAATAGGCTACAGAATCTCAGAATCTCAAAAGGGGAAACTCCTAAAGACTTAGCAGGGGCTAAGTATATCCTATGAAGGGCTATAGGAAGAACTTGGGGCCAGGGCTGAGGACTTAACTACTAGATCAAGGGTCACCACTGCATATTTAACACAACTATGTCCATTAATGATCCATTACTTCCAAGCAATCATGGTCAGGAGGGCCTGGACCGACGGGCAATAGGGTGGCTGGGTTTAGAGTTTGGCTGAGACTTAATTGCAAGTTAGGATTCTCACATAGCATACTTTGATATTTCAGCATTCGGGCATTGGTGAGCCAATGGCTTCCTTTATGTTCCATCAGGGTTAAATCAGAGTGTGGTACAGTAACTTGAAGAAGGTTTTGTCCTAAGGTGAGCTTATCAGCTTCGCTCACTAAGAGGGCTGTGGCTGCTACAGCTCTCAGGCAAGGTGGCCAGCCTTTTGCAACAGGATCCAATTGTTTCGTCAGGTAGGCCACAGGTCGCTGCCAAGACCCAAGAGGCTGGGTCAAGACTCCCAATGCGTTTCCACTTGATTCATGGACATACAGATGAAATGGTTTCTGCACATCCGGTAGGCCCAAGGCTGGGGATGACATCAATGCTGTTTTCAGTGATTTGAATGCTTTATCTTGTTCTGAGCCCCATTCCAGGGGAGATCGTTCCATTACTTGTGTGACTTGGTACAAGGGTTTTGCCATGAGCGCAAAATTTGGTATCCATATTCGGCAGTAGCCTGCAGCTCCCAAGAAAGCTCGCACCTGTTTCCTAGTAGTTGGTGTTGGGATGCGGCATACTGCTTCCTTTTCGCTCAAGTCCTAATTTCCGGGTTCCTTTGGACAGGTGGAACCCTAAGTATTTCACTTCTGTCTGGCACAGCTGCGCCTTGGCTCTGGAAACCTTGCAGCCAGCTTCATTCAAATGGTGCAAGAGGTCACTTGTAGCTTGTATACAATCAGATTTGTTGTTGGTGGCTATGAGCAAATCATCTACATATTGAAGCAAAATTCTTTTTCCCGGAATCACAGAGTAGCTTGACAAATCTTGACTGAGGGCTGCACTGAAGATAGTGGGTGAGTTCTTGAATCCTTGTGGTAATCGAGTCCAAGTAAGTTGCCCTCGCCGTCCTGTGGTAGGGTTTTCCCATTCAAATGCAAACAAAAGCTGACTGGCCTCTGTCAGGCGTATACAGAAAAAAAACCATCTTTTAAGTTCAAAACAGTAAAGTGAGTGGCTTCTGCTGGAATCAGTCCTAGGAGGGTGTAAGGATTTGGTACTACTGGATGTATGGTTTCAACTGAACTGTTTACTCGACGTAAATCCTGCACTGGGCGGTGGTCACCTGTCCCAGGCTTTTTGATTGGGAGAAGGGAGGTGTTCCAGGGTGACTGGCATTCTCTGAGAAGTCCATACTGCAATAATTTCTTCAAATTGAGATGAATGCCTTCAATTGCTGGTCTCGGGAGGGGATACTGACGCACATGCACTGGTTCTGCTCCTGGCTTAAGGGTAACAAGTACAGGAGCTATATTCTTTGCTAGGCCAGGTGGATTATTCTCTGCCCATACTCCAGGTGGGGCTGCAATGCTGGTAAGTATACAGGAACTTTGCTGGCCTGATTGGAGATGCACTATAGAACCGCTACTCTTCTTCACGGGGAACAGTCAGCACTATCAATCCAGCTCCTTCGATTAGGAAAACTTCCTCCACATCATTCAACTATAGTATCAGCAAGACGAACTGCTCTCTTCGCCATCTTACATTCACTTTCTCTGTCACATTATCTCCACAATTCACAGACATTCTGAACAACTTAATCGTGCTTCTGTATTCATGCCCGCAAATCCATCCCGTTTCTGCAAGTTCTGTTTTATATCTCCCTGGGACTGACTTGACAAAAACTGCATTTACCAGGCGCAAATTCTCCTGGGCTGCTGGATTTCATGGGGCATATAGTGAGGGATGCCTGCACTATTTGGATTCCACTTTATGTTCTCGAGCGCTGACTGTGGGTGACTCTGAACTGGTAAAACGAATCCCTGCCTGCAGTGTCAGCGGTGGACTGTAGCCCCCACATGTGCTTGTCAACAGACAGAGGAACAATCTAGATAGAGTCCTTACAATAGAAAACTACACTTTTGCAACATGTTATAATAACAAATCCTAACAGAAAGAACTATAGTTCATAACATGACGACTACATAGCTGTTACGTATAACTGGAATAAAATTACTTGGCAAAAAACTAACTGCCAGCCGTAATCAGCTTGGCTTTGCAAAAGAAATTCTTTCAATTTTACAGTTTTTAGGAAGCAGAGATTCAAAAAGACATTCATTCTGGATACATTTTCCATAAAGCGGGTGGACATCTAAAATACATATACACATTTTCCTTCCTAGTTCGTAGGCTTCGTAGGGCAAAGGGAAAATACAAGCATCCTTTCCTATTGAAACCTGAGTCCTACAAGATTTCTGTTCACTTGATCTGCACAGGAATTCGAGTAGGAATGTAACCCTTTCCAGGCTAAGTACAATACTATCGAGATCCACAATCCTGACTAAACATTCTTATTAAATGATATGTAATACATGACCATAGCAGAAGGCACATCACTATTACAAAATATTGGATAAAAACAGGTATAATTCCCTAAAATAAGCACCCATTAGACCAGCAGCAGAACGTTGAAAACATGCCTTCATAGGGTTAAAACATTCCTCTGCACAAACACGCCTCTTGTGCTGCAGCTGAATGAGAGAGACAGCTTCTTGCTTTTACAGTGACTCTTCTTAACTATACTTTTACTATTTCATATGCGGTAAAGTGTCACAAATTACCCAACGGAATATAATCCTACCCTTATACTAGAAGGGAAACTCGTGGTTTCAACAGATAACAAAGACAAACTCCCAACGCTTCCTCCTTTTCACAAGCATTCTTCACACAGACAAACATGCTAGCATTTTCCAAATTCTGAATTCCCGGGCTGACTGACAAACCAGAATTACTGAAACCGAAAGGGCTGATGGTTTCGCCCCGCGCACTACTTGCAGGGGTACTAGGATTGCCCGTGGAAGTTGATCAGACTTCCTTTACCTGTTACTGTACCAGAAGTGTCTCGAGACTTTCCCAAAGCTATCTGACTAAGAACCAGAAAAATCAATACTCACCGGATCCGGTAGCTAATGCGCTGCGCAACCAATCCCTCCTTGGGTTGAATCCTGGACCCCCCTCGGGTTCGAGGTGTTGGCCGGCAAGAAGCAGCAACCTGCGGAGGCAAGGAGGAGTCTCCTCCGATACAAAAGGACCAGGGGCGCCAGAGACCCTCCTGCGGTCAGTCAGGCTCAGCTCCAGACGGACCAAACCTGTGAGGCGAGATGTCGGGGTATATTCACTTGCATACCATCCCCCACTCGCACATTCCCAGCCAATGCACCAGAAATATGTAGTAGCTGATAAGAATGCAATAAATAATACCCAGAGTCAGGCAAAGATTCAAGCCAATTTAATGTGCACAGAATCAGATTGCAGTAGCATTCAAAATGGTCTGAGCACAGAGCTCAGAAAAATGACAGTTTATATACTTTTCTTCTCCAGTCTAATACAGGCAAAACTCCTCATTGGCCACAGTGGCCCACTTACTCTCATCCAATAGACATCTCTGACCGGGCCCAGGACTCGCTCCCCCTGCTTGGGTCTTACTAGCCACGGGTCAGCAATTAGACATAACACTAAACATAATACTTTTACTAAAGTATACAGTATATTTCGCTATTCTTGCAAGGTCAGTTAGCCACAAAGATAGTGGAAGGCATATCAGAAGCATTCTTAACAAAAGCAAAACAAAGCAAGGCCAAACATAGCAAGGTTAAGACGTATCTCTAGCCTTGGTTCAAAACACTAAACAATCTTCATAATGCTAGACAAAATATTCTTACACTGTTCAGTTTCTCTGCTATATTTTCATCCTAATTACGAGGTCAGTGCACAATCAGCAAAGATACAGTGGCGCGGCATTCTACTGAAAGAGACATCTGACTTACCTAAACAATAAACAGTACCAAGGTTTAATTCTCTTATCTCCAGGAGAGCAGAACATGTTATCAAACCAGAATAGAACAGTATTTCTTTCTAACAGCTAACAGCATTCTGCAATTTTCCAAAATCAGCAATAACATTTTAAAGCAGGAGAAAAAGGGCTTCAGCAATAACATTTTAAAGCAGGAGAAAAAGGGCTTCAGACCTAGCTCTGCTACATGCTAGGCCATCGCCTATCACAAGAGGATTGAGTGACAGCACAAACAATAAAGGGGAGAGGTGGCATCCCTGTCGCGTACCCCGTTCTAAGGGGAAGTCATCAGAAAGGACACCATTGCATAAAACCCCAGCTGTCGGTTGGATGTACAAACTCTCCACCATTCTACAAAACCGTACTCCCAAACCATAGCACGGGAGAAGGTTACACAAGTATTGCCAATCCACCCTGTCAAAGGCCTTTTCCGCGTCAAAGCTGACAAGCAACAACAGTAACCGGTGAGCATGCACCCATTCAAGAGAAGTTAAGATCTTATGCAGATTCCGGACGGCATAGCGCCCTTTAACAAACCCCACCTGCGAATCATGCACGAACTGCCCTAAGATTGCTGCCAGCCGTATTGCCAAAATTTTTGCATTTAATTTGATATCAAAATTAAGCAAGGATATAGGACGATATGATCCCACTAGCAAAGGATCTTTACCCAGTTTAGGAATCAACGTAAGGTGGGCATAATTACGTCCCCAACGATAAGCCCCCTGTTCTGCCCGCTTGTTAAAGACCTCCGCCAGAACCGGGCTCACAGACTCTTCCAGAAGTTTATAGAATTTGGCCCCCAACCCATCTGGGCCAGGCGCCTTGTTACAGCTAGCAGCCAGAATTGCAGAGTGTACCTCCTGCGAGGTTATAGGCTGCTCCAACATCTCCCGCTGTTCAACAGTAAGCTGCGGTATATCCAACCCTTTCAAATAATCCCCCAGCTCCCAGGTGGATGTAGGCCGTGCCTTATATAAATCCTGGAAAAATTTCTGAAAAACCCAAGCAATTGCCACGGATTCTTTTTGCAGTTGGCCCTGATCATCTCGGACGGCGGCCACTAATGAGGAGCCCCGCTGACCCTTCAAACATCGGGCTAACAACTTCCCCTGCTTGTTCCCATAACAGTGCAGCTGGTATCGATAATAAAGAACGGATTTTTTGGCTCTCTGATGTAACAGCTCATTGAGATCCACCTGAGCTTCCCAAAGCCTTTTCTTATTCGCGGCCATCGGACAACACGCACAGAGCCTACGCAAACTAGTAGCCAGGCGCTCTAACCCTATTATTCGCTCTGCTATTAACCGACGTTTCCGGGCTGCGAAGCCAATGATATCGCCACGTAACACTACTTTTGCCGTCTCCCACACCAATTCAGGGTCCGCACTATGACATTGGTGGTCGCTCATAAATTCCATCCATCTCTGCTTCAAAAAATGTTGGAACCGAACATCCTGACATAGCCCCAAGGGGAGTCGCCAAAGTCACGCCCTGGCACTATCCACCCCCCATTGCAGTTCCATTCGGACCATTGCGTGATCAGATATCTCTAGGGGGCCAATCTGCACCTCACTCGTATGGGCAAACAAATCCCCCGACACTAAGATGTAATCAATTCGCGCACTGGAGCCGTGCGCTCGGGATTGGTGGGTAAAATCCTTTTCCAAGGGATGTAGTAAGCGCCAGGGGTCAACCAAACCCAGTCTACCACGAAAACGCTGCAACATCCGAGTCGTCGCAATCCTATCTCTCGCCTCCCCTCCCCTAGAAGTGTCAAGGTCTATATCCAAAACTCCATTAAAATCCCCTGCAAGAAGCAGCGGTTGTTCCGGAAGCTGCTCTATTCGAGAGGCCAGGCCATTATAAAAACTGGGATCCATCACATTAGGACCATAAATATTCCCAATGATCACTGGTTTCCCCTCTAATCGGCCAGCCAACAAAAGAAATCTCCCGTCCTCAGCTGCGATAGCCTTTTCCAGAGCGAAACGAATTCGCTTGTGGAAGAGGATGGCTACTCCTCCTTTCTTCCCCTTCGCAGGAGCCCCCCATACCTTCTATGGAGTTTACTGTGCTCTTCCTCTGTCTGGTGCGTTTCTTGGAGAAGGGCAATATCGCACTTTTGTCGGGCTAGGGCCTGCAAAATTTTATATCGCTTTATTGGGTTCCCCAACCCGCAGACATTCCAGGTAATAATCTTCAGAGGCATGGGGCAGCACCAAGATCCAGCCAAGCAGAAAACTCTAAGCGCAACAGAGGAGCTCCCCCAGCCTGGAGCCCCCCCCCCCTATCAACCAGCGAGAAAATATAGTGCCACCTATGAACAGACAGTGGAGTGTATGTTATCCCCCACATCCCCCTCCCCTTCCCACCCATCCACCCCCCCTCCACCCCCCCCACCCCAAAGCTATCAAGTCCACCCATCGGGCTGGACAACTTCCCTATGGCAGTCGGGACTGCCCCAAACTTCCCCGAACCCAACAGTGAACCTAACTATCTTGAAGAATTCCATGCTCTGCCTATCCACCACTATAATGATATCCCATTGCCCCCCACCACCTCCCCTCCACTCCTCCCGATGCCCTAGCACTCCCTGGCCTATTCCAGTGACTATTAACACTGAGTGCCCATCTGGCCCCTCCCTCCTATCCAATGACCCAACCTTACTTTGCCCCCCAAGTCTTCTATCCCCTCCTTCGCCAGGTCTAGCGCCCTACATCTCTCTTCCATAGCGACCCCCCAACCAATACTCGCTATGTCTATATTTCACCTCCAGAGCCCCTGATATCAAACCTTCCCAAAGCATAGCCGAAGACTTCCATATCAATCCTGTCATGACACACCCCTAATCCCCGATTCGGTGGGGCTGCCACATCATTACTCAAAGG
The DNA here is from genome assembly GCA_033557465.1 of Ichthyophis bannanicus. Taxonomy (NCBI): domain Eukaryota; kingdom Metazoa; phylum Chordata; class Amphibia; order Gymnophiona; family Ichthyophiidae; genus Ichthyophis; species Ichthyophis bannanicus. The sequence goes on along the minus strand of CM066031.1, from coordinate 1,579,559,823 downwards.
ATGGCATGAGGGGGGCACCATCAAGCCGTCAGAGGCCAGCACAGAGAAAGAAACTAAACATCAAGAAAATATTATAGGTAGAGCATAAACAATCCACACATCCCCTCTACCAAGCTTACACCTATACCACCCCCCCCCCCCCCTCACACTCATCCACCCCATTCAGCCCAATCTACCTATCAACATTCCCCCGATCGATGTAATTTCCAGGTGATAGCCGAGGGGCTGCAGGACTCGTCCCCACCTTCCCCCCTGGGGGGGGGGTGTCTCGCCCACTAGTGCCCTCCCCCCAGTGTGATCTACTCGATGTTGCTTAATTTCCAACAGAACATGCGGCTGTGAGGGCCCTCCCCCCATCAGCATCCAGCCAACCAATCCACAGTCCACCTCCCCTCCCCTAGCTCCTCGCCTTCGGGCCTTAGGTAGATAAGTAACTCACGAGGCACATCTCTCCCTCCTGTACCACGCCTCACCCTGGTCTAAGGAAAAAGAGGGGCTGGGTGCCCATAAACATTACCCATAGGTATAGTTGACAAATTAAGAATCCCCCTCCTCCGGATCCACAACAGACCCCCACCTGGCCCCACAGTCAACTATACCATTCACCCATCTCAAACAAGCAGGAAACTGTATATATAATTGCTCAACGGGACAACGGAAACACAGTAGCAGTTTAACAAGGTCACCATCTTAACAACTCATACAAGGGAGCAGTGGAAACATTGTGGCTAAATGTAACAGGCCACACTGAAACAAACCAGAAAATGAAACCGTGTTACACTGAAGTCAGAAAGAGATTAGCTGTTATAATCCAGAGCTACAGCAGTTCCTTAGGCCCCACTCCTTCAGCCAGACATCCAACCGCCCGTCACACTGGCAGTTCAAGATTCACGAGGGTGATGCAGCCGGGGCAACTAGGGTATCCAGCAAAGCGGCCGCCTCTGCCGGTGTCGCCAAGTAGCGGGTCTGTCCGTGGACCTCCACCCGAAGCCGGGCCGGATATAACAGTGAGAATCTCACTCCTTTGTTCAGTAATTGCGAGCAGACCCCTGAGAAGGCCCGGCGTTGTTGACTAACCAGGGCCGAGTAGTCCTGGAACACGAGGATTGGTTCCGGGTCCTGCTGTTGCATCCTTCGGCCCCGCGCAGCTTTCAGTACAGCCTCTTTCTGCCGGTAGTCCAAAAAGCGCGCAATAACCGCTCGTGGCCGCCTCGCTTGGTCTCTCCGCTGGCCCAGTCGATGCACTCGCTCCAACTTTACGGGGTCCGCGCTCTGGCCCTGTAACAGGTTTTCAGTCCAAGTCTGTAAATAACCAAAAAGGGCGCCATCTGCCACGCTCTCTGGAATCCCTATGAAGCGTAGAGTCTTGCGCCTCCCCCGATTTTCCAGTTCGTCCAGCTTGTCTCCCTGCTGCTTTACCAAGGTCTCCAAGGCCTCCACTTTAGCGGTGAGGGAGTGCTGAGTATCCTCCACATCCGAGACTCGGGTCTCTACTTGGTCCAGCCTCCCGGCAAAGTCAGTAAAACGTTGGCTGACAGTCTGTATCTGGTCTGCCAGGTCCTGAAACCGGGTATCGAGCGCCCGGACCACTGTGGCGCTCACCTCCGTGACCAGATCTGGAGGGCCACTAGATTTCGGGCTAGCTGGCGCTCCCTCTGCCAGTTTACCCTCCGTGGATCTCGGCTTCTCCCTTTGTGGCGGTTTCGACGCCATCGGGCTTCGTGTCAGAAAGAAACTGCTTCCAGCACTAAATGAAAATCCTCTTTAGTTTAATAAAGAGGTAGTTGCAGTTAGCATTCACTTTTAAAGATTTTATAGCCGTTTTGCGGGGCAGATTACCCGGAGCTGATCTTCAAGTATTTTTTAAATTAAAGTTCTAAGCTACAATTTTTGCCGAGTATAATCAATGATTACAAAGTTTTCAGGTCTTTATTGTATAACCTGGGAATATGAATTACATTCTTTTTCTTGATGAAACCGCCTAGCGAGTGTTCTGAGTAAGGGGACCCTCCCTTCTCCCTAAACAGAGATCTGAGGGTGACCTCTCTTTTGGGTGCCTTAGGAGAGCACCATCTCCTTGCCTCAGATTGCAGATTGCCTTGAGCCAACTTGGGAGATGAAGTTTGGCTAGGGCATTAGAGAATCTTAAGATGACAGTGAGTTAGCCTCTGTTTTTGAGAGTGCATTTTATGTGCTTGCCCCGGGTATCAAAATAGCTAGTTCTGACCCTGAAAAAAGGCAAAAAAGAGCTTGCATGAAAGGTATTTTTCCTTCCAAACTGAATTCTTTTCTGCTCAGACTTTTGTCAAATGCTGTCCTCTTGTGGAACACAAAGGTTTTACTTTTTTTTTAAAATTATTTATTTATAATTATTAACAAAAAGGTTACAAGCATCCACTTGCATAAAGAAACATAAAAAAGGACAATATATGGGATATACATGGAACTATTTAACAAGGAACCACTACAAAATAAGAATACTTAACCCTCCATCCTTCTTCCATTAGCCCACAATCAAGACGGGGGTGGAAAATATAGATAGAAATTTTAAAAAAAGAAAAGATACCACTGACATAATATTCCAACCAACACTAGATAGCAATTTACTGCGCAAGGCCAGAATCCTAAACTACCAGCTTCTTACTTTATGATTCAAGAAAGCCCTCAACTGTTCAGGCAATAAGAAGCATATTTCACATCCAGATATTTAACTATACATTTACATTGATACCTAAGAACAAAGGTAGCGCCTAAAGACGCTATCTCTTGTCTTAAAGCAAGAAAGAGTTTTCTTCTCTTCTGCATGGCACAGGCCATATCAGTGAAAATCCTAATAAGCTGACCAAAAAACTATTCAGTCATCTTCTTGAAATACAAACATAAAATTCAACTCAGATACTGCTCAAAAATAAATGATACCAATAACGTAGCTCTCCTGGACATCTACAATTGAAATCTCTAGTAAAACTGAGACATTCAATGACTGTTGATTACTTCAGGGGCGTCGGAACAGGGTGGGCCACACAGGTCTTGACCCCACCAAAATTCTGCCCACAGAGAACAGCCGCGATCACGGCAGACTCCTTCTGTCTGCCCTCAGAAGATTAGATCCCCAAGGGCAGGAAAGGAAGGTTGCTGTGATCGTGGCAAAGACTCCTGAGTCTTTTCCGTGATCACAGCGGCCTTCCATCCTGTCCACGGGGATCCGATCTCCTGAGGGCAGACAGGAAACCATCACGATCGCAGCTATTCTCTTCTTTCATGCCCGTGGGAGATGGAATCCCTATGGGCAGAACAGCAGGGTAGAGCTGGGGGCTAGGGGACAGTGTTAGGGTAGAGCTGGGGGTGGAGTCAAGGCAGAACTTGGTCCCCCCTCAATCCGAGAGGCATTCCACGGCCCCTAGATTACTGTCCAATTCATGTAGTTGCCCAGATGGCAATAATATACTTTGTTCAGTGGAGGAATAGTTGGTTCCAGATTTTTCAAAACCTCCATCAAATATTTCTTAAAAAGTTCAGCAAGTCAAATATGTAGTACTTCAGGGAAATTTAAAATCTGTAAATTCAAATGTCTCATTTGGTTTTCACAAGATTCTAACTTCCAATGAAGAATAAGTCTGTCACCTTATCAGTCATTTATTTTCTTTTCTAAAAACATCTGACTGCTGATGTAATAGCAGCCACAGGTACCAGTCTGTCAGCAATTAGCCGCCTTGACTGAAGACCGAACACAATTTAGGACCACTATTCAGAGGGGCGCCATGAGTCGACACTGATTCGACGGCACTTAACAACAAGAACATCAATTTAGCAACTGTCTGCACAAGCAAATTCAAGTCCACTGCACTCTTAGAGACAGTGCCTTCCAGCTTAAGTGGCATATTCCAAATAGTAGTTAAAGATACCTCAGGCGCAAAATCCTTTACCTGGTCAGAGGGCATGCTGCTGGGCCAGTAGAAACATCCACTTACTCATGTCCTGTCACCAAAGAGGCTAATGCATTGCCATTCTGGTTCCCGCCATCCATCGCCGCCATCAAATTCTCAGGGGGATTAGATGAAAGTACACATGAAACCGACTCCATTACCATCACCAACAAACTGACAACCATCTGCCTCATATTCAAGACACCATCCACCAATGCCAACTACCTGTGAGTTATCCTGGACAGAGTGATAACTGCATCAAAACTGGAAAAGACTTCCTAGTATTAGGAGACTTTAACCTCCCCTTGCTATAGCTGAACCACTGCCTCACCTTCATTCAAGCAATGTCAGCAATGGGCCTCATTCAACTAGTGAACACCTCCATGCACACAAAAGGCAACACGCTGGACCTAATTTTCTTCAACCACCATACAACTCAAATGGGCACTTCACACTCCATCCAGACCTACCCAATACCCTGGTTGGATCACAAACTAATCCACTTCTCCCTCCCACATAATCTCATCAACAAAAATCACAACCCACACCCATCAATACGGAGATTCAAACCTTTCAATAAGGACAACTTCATTCGAGACACCCTTGCACATCTTCATAAAGGACCCAAGGACCCTGATATCCTCACTGAGAGCTGGAATACCATCACCAGGGAAGCAGCCATCACCCCCAATTCCACCATGCACAAGCACATGAAAAAAACCAAAATTGAGTGGTACACCTCAGCCCTCTGAAATCAAAAATGACAACTCCACAAACATGAACAAAAGTGGCGCAAAACAAAAAGCAATGAAGACAGACTACATACCTTTGAATTCTAAATGACTACCTTGCTGCATCAGACAAGGCAAGAGGAAAACACCACACCAAACTACTCAACTCTGCAATCAACCAGCCAAGAGAGCTTTTCAACATCATAAAACATCTAACAAAAGCACCAACTACGAAAAACCCTGAAATAACACTCATCCCACAACAATTGGCTAAACACTGCAAGCAACTGCACCACCAACCAGAAGCCCCTCACATCCCCCCCTTCGAAGATAATCATGCACCCCCTCTCAAAGACAACTTCACTCTCATAGACCCCTAGATCTCCTTCACAGATATCAAAAAGCGACAAATAGAAAACACCATTGCATCTCTGCCCTTTGGATCCCTGCCTCGTCTCATGGTTTTAGGCAGCCAAGAAAGAACTAAGCAGAGCACACACCAAAATCACAAATGCAATATTACAACAATGTACTATGCCCACATGCCTGAAAATGTCATCCATATGTCCAATTCTGAAAAATACCTAACCTGGACCCATCGCCAGCCTACCCTTTACTAACAAGATCGTGGAGAAAACCATCCAACATCAACTTCAATACCATATTGATCAGTTCATCCGAGACCCTCAACAACATGAATTCCACCCATACCATGAAGTGGAAACACTATTGACCACCCTGATAAACACTTTAGTTCAAGGTATACAGCACATCAATCAAGGTTTCCTACTAATCCTCTTAGACATATCGTCAGCATTTGACACTGTAAACCACAATATCCTCCTGCAATGTCTCCACACCTACAGAATCCAAGGCACAGTACTAAAATGGTTCACTTCCTACCTCACAGATTCATACCAGCAAATAAAGATTGGACAAAACACCTCCACCCCTTACAAGCAGACCCAAGGAGTTCCCCAAGGATCCACCCTCTATGCTCTTCTTTTCAACCTCTACCTTTGACTACTCTGCACAGTCATAAGATCTCACAGCCTATACTTCCACATCTACGCCAATGATATCATGATCTATGGGCCGTACACCATCCCACACTATCCGCCCACAAAGAATGCTTCACAGACATAACCAACTGACTGGAAGACAACAACCTTCAAATGAACTATAACAAAACGGAGGCCCTCTACATAACAAAAGATACCACCATTGTCACATCCCCCACTATAACACTGAACACCACAACAATCAAAACCCAGACTGAAGTCCGATACCTAGGGATCACTCTTGATCAACATCTCACCTTCAAATCCCACATCAGCAAAATCACCAAGACAATTTATTTCAAAACTAAGACACTACAAAGCCTCCAATTACTCCTTGAACCAACAGACTTCCGGATTGTCCTGCAAGCATCTGTAATACCCCACCTGGATTTCTGCACCGCTATCTACCAAGGACTTCCGCATTCCACATTCTCCCATTGCAAATGGCTCTCCACTTAACCGCAAGGACCCTACAGCAGCGTCAAGACATGATCATATCAGCCCTATACTCACACAGCTCAACTGGCTCCTATTACAGAGCTGAATAAAATTCAAAACTCTTATCCTAACCCACAAAGTAATTTACTCTGACCCACCCCACACACCTACGCACACTTCTTTAGATCACTAAGTAACTCAGATCTAGACGGATCTCCACTATGAACACCCTGGTCATACCCCACCTCAGAACTAAATCTAACCAGCAAGCATGTAAACGAGCCTTCCAACTCTATGCACTCTCTGTATGGAACACTCTCCCTGACCAGCTCAGAAACACCACATATCGCAAAACCTTCTGAAAACATACCTATTCACCGAGCACTTCACCCCATAATATAAGCCAGTTGACTGCACCTGCACCTGCACATAATCTAAATCTGTATAGTATACATAGTTTAAGACTGTATATAGTTATAAACTCTTATGTATCAACTGCATATTGTATATAGTTGGCGATATTACAATGTATTTTCTCTCTTGTTCGATGTAAACCGCCTTGACCCCATGAAAGCTGGTATACAAATACAGCTAAATAAATAAATAAAATAAATATCTGCAATGGGGCAGCTCAAACTGTTCTCCTGCTCCCAACCAGGGAACCTGGGCTATTGGCTGCCTCCTCTCTCCCACCTGGAGCCACCTGCTTCTCTAGCTGCATGGAGTATTGCCGCAGGGACAGAATGACTTTTCCTCAAAGCAGAAACTGGCCTCTACTCATCAGCTCCACAGCACAGGACACATTTGTGGTCTTCTTGTCAGGGGAGGCGGGGGGTGTCTTTCATAGTTGTTCAGCTACTGTCGGCTGCTTGGGATCAGGGGAGGCTTTGGAGTCTTTAGCTACCCCCCCCCCCCCCACCACACACTTTCTCTTTCAGGTCCATAAGACTCAAAGGAAGAAAACAAATAAGAGGAAAAAAGATATGCAGCAGCACCATTCAGCTGCCCGCTGTCATCTGAAACATGCCCCCAAGGTTTTACAATTTTAAAACAATGTAAATGTTCAAACTTTCTGAGCCAAGCTTCAACACTGATATGGATTGTGCCAACTGGCAGCTATCTGGCATCAGAACATGATAAATTAAAAATCTCTGCAAAAAAGAACAAAGTACAATAAACAAGCTTACAAAAGAGTCAAGACATCTTTTCAAAGGAATAACAGTTCAAACAACAAATTTCAGTGCAAGAGAAAGAAACAGGATTTTGTACAATATGTCTGTTGTACCAAATCAAAATATATTTCCTACAAGTCAAATTCCACATTCAGAGAGCAATTTTATAATAGGTTGCCTAGGTCAGGAGACCAAGGAGGCACCTACCGTTGTGGCCAAAATTGTGGATACACCTTGACATTCATTTCTAGCAATATTTATTTATTTCTTTATTTAGCAGGTTGTATATACCGCTTTTCGCCGGGTCAAAGCAGTTTACATAGATTTAAGTTACAGTCCAACCATTTAACTTATGTACATGGAACAGGTAACTTAAATACATGAGCTATAGAGTACATACATGTTTCAACAATTATTTATATTGGTGAGCTATATACAATGTATGCGCAAGATTAAGGTTTGAGGAGCTGCTATTCTGTTTGCTTGGTATGTATTTCTTGGATGAGGGGGGTTGTGGGAGGGGCCAAAATGTTCAATACCCTCAGCCCAGTGTGCAGCGGCGGCCAAGAGAGCAAATAGAATGCTAGGTATCATAAGGAAAGGAATTGAAAATAAAACAAAAGATAATATAATGCCTCTATATCATACCATGGAAAGACCGCACCTTGAATATTGTGTGCAATTCTGGTCGCCGTATCTTAAAAAGGATATAACGTTATTAGAAAAGGTTCAGAGAAGAGCCACCAAAATGGTAAAGGGGATGGAAGGATACTCCTATGAAGAAAGGCTAAAAAGGTTAGGGCTCTTTAACCTGGAAAAGAGACGGCTGAGGGGAGATATGATAGAAGTCTATAAATTAATGAACGGAGTGGAATGGGTAAACGTAGACCGATTGTTTACATTATCAGAATATAGAAAGACTAGGGGACATGCAATGAAGCTACAGGGCAAACTATTTAAGACTAATAAAAGAAAACATTTTTTCACTCAACGTGTAATCAAACTCTGGAATTTGTTACCAGAGAATATAGTAAAGGCTGTTAGTGTAGCTGGGTTTAAAAGGTGAAATTTCACTTACCGTTAATTTCCTTTCCTGGAATACTGCTAGACCAGTCCAGACAAATGGGTTATGCACCCCTGCCAGCAGATCTTGGAGACAGAGAATTCCACCAGAGCTCTGATAGGGTGGAGCCTGGTGATATATAGCTACCCCTAGGGGTCTCTGTCAGTAACGTATAAAAGCTATGGTAACTTAAACTGAACGTACCCCAGAGGGTCCCAATGAACTATATACAAGGGAGCCGAAGGACTCCCCAGAGCTGAAGTCAGCATGCACCAACACACTCATGGATTGCCCATGGCGAGGCATACTGAAAAGGAAGGACAGCAGTCGGCGGCTGCCCAGCACCAGCAGCAATGCACCATACAGCAGGGCGGGTCCTGGACTGGTCTAGCAGTATTCCAGGAAAGGAAATTAACGGTAAGTGAAATTTCACCTTCCAAGTCATACTGCTAGACCAGTCCAGACAAATGGGCAGTACCCAAGCTACCTGCTCTTAAGGGGGGGTTAAGGCCGCCGACAGCACCGCAGCTCCAAAGCAGCCGTCCTGACGAGCCTGAACGTCCAACCTATAGTGACGTACAAAGGTGGACAGCGAAGACCAAGTCGCCGCCCGACAAATATCCAGAGGAGCTACAAGAGACCGCTCGGCCCACGAAGCCGCTTGCGCTTGAGTAGAATGAGCACAGAGTCCAGCCGGAACCGGTTTCCCCCAAAGAATATAAGCTGCTTCAATGGCCCCTCTGAGCCATCTAGAAATGGTAGACTTAGAGGCCACGGAGCCCCGACGAGGACCTGCAAACAGGACAAAAAGATGATCAGACGTACGAAACGAGTTCGTGACTTTCAGGTATCGGGAGAGCACTCTCTTAAGGTCCACCGCCCGTAACGGAGACAGACTACCATCACACTGAGCCCTGGTAAAGGCTGGAAGGAAGATAGGCTGGTTAACATGGAACGGCGTCAGCACTTTTGGCAAAAAGAAGGGACAGTGCGCAGAGACACGCTTTCCGCAGACAAAGAGAGATAGGGATCCCGACAGGAAAGAGCCTGTAGCTCTGAAATACGGCGCGCCGACATAATAGCCACTAAGAACACCGTTTTCAGAGTCAAATCTTTGAGTGAACAGGCCTTCAGGGGCTCAAAGGGAGGAGCAACGAGGGCCCGAAGAACGAGAGTGAGATCCCACGTCGGCACCGGCGGGCGCAGCGGAGGCCGTAAAGACTTAACTCCGCGGAGGAAGCAAGACACGTCCACATGTGAAGCTATCGACCGCCCCGCTATGCGACCCCGAAAACAAGTCAAGGCGGCGACCTGTACTCGCAAGGAACCTAGCGCCAAACCTTTGTCCACTCCGGCCTGGAGAAAAGCCAGGATGTCCGGAATACCGGCACGCCAGGGAGATAAGTCATGCTGGGAACACCAACTGTGAAAAAATCGCCAAACCCTAGCGTAGGCCATGGACGTGGATGACCGCCGCACTTTGAGTAGAGTAGCGACCACACTAGGCGAATAGCCCCTGCGTACTAACCTGCAGCGTTCAATAGTCAAGCCTTAAGCGAGTATGGAGCCGGGTCTTCCATTTCCACCGGACCCTGCGTCAGGAGACCGGGAAAGGCTCCGAGATGGAGCGGCGACGCTCGAGACAGTCGGACTAGATACGCATACCACGGCCGGCGAGGCCAATCTGGAGCCACCAAGATCACCGGATCGCGGTGCTCCTTGAGATGTTGGAGAACCTTGCCTATCATGGACCATGGAGGAAAGACATACAGAAGAAGATGTGTCGGCCACGGTTGAGAGAGAGCATCGATGCCGGACGCCCCCTCTTCCCTCCAATGGCTGAAATACAAGGGCGCCTTTGCATTCTGCGCTGTGGCCATGAGATCCATCGCCGGTAGCCCCCATAGTTGAACAATGGAACGAAACGTTTCCGGCTGCAGGGACCACTCTCCGGGGTCCAGAGAGTGCCGGCTGAGAAAATCGGCCTTCACATTGTCCACGCCCGCGATGTGCTGCGCTGAGAGAGCCAGAAGATGCTTCTCCGCCCACAAGCGGAGGAGCAAGCGCAGTTCCTGTGAGACCCCCGGACACTTCGTGCCGCCCTGGCGGTTGAGGTAAGCCACCGTCGTGGCATTGTCGGACAAAACCCGAAATGCACGTCACCGCAGAAAAGGTTGAAACTGTAGCAGAGCCAAGCGCACCGCGCGCGTCTCTAGACGATTGATGGACCAACGGCTTCGCGAGGAGACCAAACCCCCTGCGCTGAAGTGATGCCGCAATGCGCCCCCCAACTGGAGAGGCTGGCGTCCATCGTGAGCAGGAGCCAGCGCGGAGACTCCAGAGGCACTCCCCGAAGAAGATTGCGCGCATGAAACCACCAAAGAAGGTTGCGGCGCACTTGCGAAGGCAGAGGTAACCGAACCTGATAATCCTCCGATATCGGCGACCAATGAGAAAGAAGCGCCGCCTGCAAGCTGCGCATGTGCGCTCTTGCCCACGGGACAAGATCTATCGTAGCCGCCATGGACCCTAAGAGCTGCAGGTAGTCCCACGTCTGAGGCGCCGCTTGGTTCAAGAAGTGGTGAAGCTGAAGAGAGATCTTTCGAACTCGCTCCTGCGTTAGAAAGACGCGGCCCTGACGAGTGTCGAACCGAGCTCCGAGGAAGTCCAGAACCTGAGCCGGCCGGAGACAGCTTTTTGTGTGATTGATCACCCAACCGAGCTGCTCTAAGAAGAGGACCACCTGGGCGACGGTCTTGCGAGCTTCGGATAAGCCAGTCGTCGAGATAGGGATGAACTCGTATGCCCTGCTTGCGCAAGGCCGCCACCACAACGATCATGATCTTGGAGAAAGTCCGAGGAGCCGTCGCCAACCCGAAGGGCATAGCGCGAAATTGAAAATGCTGACTCAGCACCGAGAACCGGAGATAACGCTGATGTGCGGCCCGGATCGGGACATGAAAATAGGCCTCTGCTAAATCGAGAGATGCCAGGAACTCGCCCTTGCTCAGGGCTTGAATCATGGAGCGAAGGGTCTCCATGAGAAAATGAGGAACGCGAAGGTTGCGGTTCACACCCTTGAGATTCAGGATAGGACGGAAGGAACCATCCTTCTTGGGAACCACGAAATAGATGGAGTAGTGACCCCGACCTCTTTCGCAAGGAGGAACAGGGCAAATGGCGTTTAAGGACAGAAGGCGCCAAAGGGTCACTTGAATGATACGCCTTTTCTCAGGGGAGGCTGCCGGAGAGACGACGAAGGCCTCTGGGATGGGTCGAGCGCACGCGAGAGAATAACCCCGAGAAATACTGTCGAGCACCCAACGATCGGTGGTGATGCGTGCCCACTCCTGCGCAAACAAGGCCAACCGACCCCCTATCGGCGGCCATGTTCCGAGTGGGCTTCTCGCCCCGTCAGCGGGAGGACCGCCCGGCTGCGGAGAACTTCCCCGCGGAGGAGGAAGGCTCAGCGCCCCTACGGGCTCCCCGAAAGGACTGCGACTGCGCTCCATAGCGATTGGCTGGAGTAGCCCCCTGGGAGGATTTAAAGGATCGAAACTTCCGGGCGTCCCGAGATCGGGAATAGCGCCGAAAATTCTGTGACCGTGACGAACAGCGAGAAGACGCCTTAGGTCTATCCTCCGGCAAGCGTTGAGGCTTAACTTCTCCGAGGTCCTTCACCAGCTTATCGAGCTCTTCGTCGAAGAGAAGGAGACCTTTAAAGGGCAACTTAGAAAGCCTGGCCTTGGATACTATATCCACCGCCCATTGGCGGAGCCACAGCCAACGCCTAGCCACCGTGACGGCAGCAAGCGAGCGAGCCGAAAGGCGTAATAAGTCATAGAAAGAATCCGCGATAAATGCCGTAGCCGACTCAAGGCGTGTGTGGGACGGGTCATCCGGTAATCGTTGAAGCCAGCGGAGCAATGCCCGCGCCGTCAAGCCCCCACATACTGACGCCTGGAGAGCCAGGGACGATGAAGCAAAGGCTGTCTTGAGAAGATTTTCCACCTTACGGTCCTGCGGATCCTTAAGCGCCGCTCCGCCCTCCACCGGGATGGTGGTGTGTTTCGTCACCCCTGTAACTAAGGCATCCACCTTAGGGTATGCCAGCCACTGCTCCAGAGCTTCCGGAGACCAGACATAAAGCTGATTGAGCCGACGAGAGTTACGCAGCGGCACATCTGGGGAATCCCACTCCCTGGAAACCATTTGCTGCAACACTGGAGGAAAGGGGAAGGACTTGGAGGGCTTACGAATGCCCTGCAAAATTGGATCAGCCTGGGATGGACCCGGAGCTGTCTGGGGCTCCTCCAAAGGCGTAAGGCGGAGCGCATCGGACACCTGGGCAATTAGGGCAGATAACTCTTCCTTCCGGAAAAGCCGAATGTCTTGGGAGTCGTCCTGGGTAGGCAAGGACGAATCCGAAGGAGAATATTCGCCATCCTCTCGATCCGATGAAGCCGCAGAGCCCTCTTCCGATGCCCTGTCATCAGGGCAAAAGAAAACCTCCTCAGGAAGAAACTGAGACGCCCTGAGGGAGCGGGACCTCTTATGTCCTGTAACAGGCTGTTTCTGCGTGCCTGCAGAAAGCACAGAGGCGCTCCCTGGAACTACTGGCAGCTGCTCCGTCCCTGTTGCCGCAGACTCCGCCCGCCATAGAGACCACGCCTGGCGAAAAAGGGAGAGGAGATGTTCCTCAGATGGCAGTCCTGCCGACATGGACAGCCCTGGAATCTGAGAGGCTGCGGGAGATGCCGCACTTGGCTCCACAGGCAGCAGGGAGGGCAGCTGACCATCCACAACAGGGAGAGGAAAAACTGAAGGGTCTGAAGGCAAGACAGCAGCCGAAGACTCGCCCGGGTGAGCCAAACAAGCAGTGCACAGGCGATTCTGGAGGTCCTTGTACTTTTTATGACACCCCACGCAGCGTTGTCCCGAAGAAGGCATAATGAAAGATAAAAGCCTGCCCTGCAATGCAAGACAGGAAAGCTGCCCTCACACTCTGCTGAAAACTGGCGTTTTCCTTTTTTTTTTTTTTTAAAACACAAGGAAAGATAACAACACTCCCCACCTCCAGCTATGAATCGCTGGGAAAAACGAGCAGGAGGAAAGTTGCCATGAAAAGAAGAAGCAGAGGAGAGCAAGCAGGTTTCCCGCCAAAAAACAGAGGTTTTCGGCGATTCAAAATGGCCACCGGCAAAGTAAAAGGAACAAAAAAACTGAATTTAAACCTCCAAAAATTCAAGGAAACACAGAAAGGAGTGAGGGAAGACAGGGGAACGCTGCCTACATAAGAAAACCCCCGAAATTCGCCAAAAACGGCACCAACGAAAATCGGGCTGCCACGGAGCTGCAGGCACTGAGGGGAGAGAGACAGGTGCTGTACTCACAATACCGATGGTGCAGGGTAGCCACAAAGCGCTGCACAGACCACCGTCAGCTGCCTCACCACTAAAATCAGCCCCAGGGGCTAGATTTTAGGAGGGTTGTCATCCAGCATACTAGCTCACAAGACCAGTGCTGGGGAGCCTTCTCATCAGCGATCTCCACTGTGACAGGGGATCAGCAGGAAAACTATTCCTGGTGCCTAGAGAATTAATCTGGCAACAACAGGGAACAGAAGGAATCAAGGGAATCCCAAGAATCCAAAGTAGATTAATATTGAAGGAGTAAAACAAAAAAGCATCCAGATCTGCTGGAGACAGAGAAATACTGACAGAGACCCCTAGGGGTAGCTGTATATCACCAGGCTCCACCCTATCAGAGCTCTGGTGGAATTCTCTGTCTCCAAGATCTGCTGGCAGGGGTGCATAACCCATTTGTCTGGACTGGTCTAGCAGTATGACTTGGAAAAGGTTTGGACAAGTTCCTGGAGGAAAGGTCCATAAACCATTATTAAGAAGGGACCCAGGATATCAATGCTTGACCCAGTACAAGCATTGTGGAACCTGTGTCTTTTGGGGAAACTGCTAGGTACGTATGACCTAGATTGGCCGCTGTTGGAAACAGGATACTGGGCTTGATGGACCTTGGTCTGACCCAGTATGGCATATCTTATGTTCTTATGTTAATGAACAGGTGAGTTTTTAGGTATTTGCGAAAGGTGTGGAGGTCTGATATGTTTCTGACTGGGTCTGGGAGTGTGTAGTTCAAAGGATCGTGCACACACTTGTTGGTAGGTTTTTGCTCTTGTATGTGGGATGATAAGAGTGTTCTTTGTGGACTGTCTTCTTGGTCTGTTGTGCTGTAGAGGTTGAAGTAAGGTGTGTAAGTATGATGTGGGGTGGCAGTGGATAGCTTTGTGGGTCAGAATGAGAATCTTGTACCTAATTCGACTATCGAGGGGTAGCCAGTGTAGGTGCTTAAGGATGGGTGTGATATAGTCATGCTTCGCAGTTCCTTTTAGGATGCGTGTGGTGCTGTGTGTGGTGTGTAGAGCTATGCATAAGGGGAGGAGGGTGGATTGTCACTGATCTTGGTAGATGGAGTTACTGTAGTCAAGGTGCAGTAGGATTATGGCCTGAAGAGCAGAACAGAAATCCGGTGGTTCAAGGAGGGGGCGTAGAAATTGTAGGGTTCTGGCTTTGTGGTAGATTGTTCTGGCAGTTTGGAGTATTTGTGGAATGAAGATGAGGTATTGATCCAGGGTGATGCCAAGGTATTTAATTTTATTTTGTACTTTTATTTGGGTGTTGTTTAGTATCAATATGTTTATTAAAGATTTGACATCATCAAAAATCTACACATAAACAAAACAAGCAATGCAGGAAACAAACAGCAATAACAATAATCACATCTTTCAGATTACCACACATTAATAAATTGCAATGGCCCACATAACGATGAACTGACGTCCCAATTAATTGCAGAAAAAAAGAAATACTAAAATAAGAAGAAATTAAGAGATCAATACATCTCCAAAATTAGCAGGCCACACACACAAAAAAGCAGATCACCAAACTCATCCCTTCCTATCACACAAAAAAAATTTCTAAATGAGTAACATCAAAAAATACATAGGTACGACCCTGAAAAGCAATAATACATTTACATGGAAATCTTAAAAAGAATGTAGCACCCAGCTTAATTACTCTGGACTTCAATGCCATAAATCCCTTCCTCCTAGCTTGGGTAGACTTGCGAAAGAAGTAGCTGGAAAAGTGAAGAAAAAGAGGGAGGCCTTCATGAAATACAAGAGATCACAGAGAGAGGAAGACAGGCATCTATATTTGGAAAAACTTAGAGAAACTAGCAAAGTAGTCAGAAAGGCAAAGATTCAAAAGGAGGAGGAAATAGCCAATGCAATAAAATGGGGGGATAAGACATTTTTCAGATATGCTAGTGAGAAGAGGAAGGGCAAAAGTGGTATTGTCAGACTCAAGGGTGCAGGGGAGAAATATGTAGAAGCTGATAAGGATAACGCGGAATTGCTTAACAAATATTTCTGTTCTGTGTTCACAGATGAAGAACCAGGAGCAGGACCTCAGAAAACACCCCCAAACAGAAACAGAAGCCATCTTGAAGGGACATCTTGAAGAATTTTCAGAAGACTGTGTTCGTGAGAAACTAGCTCAAATTAAAGTAGACAAAGCGATGGGACCGGATGGGATACACCCTAGAATACTGAGGGAACGTGGGGACATTCTAACAGCTCTACTGACAGACCTTTTCAATGCCTTGTTGGAGTTGGGAGTGGTGCCAAAGGACTGGAGAGAGGCTCATGTGGTGCCTTTACACAAAAACAGAAGTAAGGATGTGGTTGAAAACTACAGGCCGGTTAGTTTAACTTCAGTGGTGAGTAAATTATTGGAAACGCTGCTGAAAGAGAAAATAGTGAGGTTTCTGGAGTCCAGCGGATTACAGGATCCGAGGCAACCTGGATTCACCAGAGGCAGGTCTTGTCAGACAAATCTGATTGATTTCTTTGACTGCGTGACCAGGGAGTTGGACCGAGGGAGAGCCCTAGATGTGGTGTATTTAGATTTCACTAAAGCCTTTGACACTGTTCCTCACAGGTGACTTATAAACAAACTGAGCACCCTAGGGATGGACCCTAAAGTTACTGCTTGGGTTAGAAATTGGTTGGGTGGGAGGCGACAAAGAGTACAGGTAAATGGAGCTCACTCTGAGGAGAAGGATGTTACCAGTGGTGTGCCCCAGGGATCTGTCCTTGGTCCAATTCTGTTTAACATCTTTGTTAGTGATATAGCAGAAGGGCTGTGGGGTAAGGTTTGCCTCTTTGTGGATGATACTAAAATCTGCAATAGAGTAGACACCCAGGAAGGTATAGATAACATGAGGAGGGATCTAGCTAAGCTTGAAGAATGGTCTAGAATTTGGCAGCTGGGATTTAATGTTAAAAAATGTAAGGTCATGCATTTGGGCTGCAGCAATCCAAGGGAGCAATATAGTATAGGGGGTGAAGTACTTTTGTCCACTAAAGAAGAGCGGGACCTAGACGTGGTTGTGTCTGATGATCTTAAAGTAGCTAAACAGGCAGAAAAGGCGACAGCAAAAGTTAGAAGGATGCTTGGGTGCATACGGAGAGGAATGGCTAGCAGAAAAAAGGAGGTGATAATGCTTCTGTATAAGTCTTTGGTGCAACCTCATTTGGAGTATGGTATGCAATTCTGGAGACGGCACCTTCAAAAGGATGTGAACAGGATGGAATCGGTGCAAAGGGTCGCTACTAAAATGATTAGTGGTCTTCATTATAAATCATATGAGGACAGACTTAAGGATCTTAATATGTACACCTTAGAGGAAAGGCGGGATAGAGGTGATATGATTGAGATGTTTAAATACCTCCGTGGCATACATATTCAGGGAGAGAGCCTCTTTCAATTGAAAGCAAGTTCTGCTACAAGGGGACATGGGATGAGAGTGAAGGGAGATAGATACAGGAGTGATATGCGGAATCATTTCTTTACGGAAAGAGTGGTGGATCCATGGAATAGTCTCCCAGTGGAGGTGATAGAGATGAGGACAGTAACTAAATTCAAAAAAGCATGGGACAAACACAGAGGATCTCTAAAGGTAAAAAGGGGACTGTTGTAGTTGTTGATATGGAAGGACAGACTAGATAGGTCATGTGGTCTTTTTCTGTCGTCATATTTCTATGTTTCTAAACATCGGGAAACACATAAAGTTTATAACCACAGAACAACTTCTGTTTATTTTTAAAGTAAGCTTTCAGAACCCGAATTTTATCTATAGAAGAAAAAAAAGAAACCAACAACGTGGCCGTTTTTTCAATTCTATCAGAAGAATCTTCCAAGAATTTAGTTAAAGTTTTATTAACATCAATAGAAAGAACGTCTAACCCACCTTCAGCCTTATCAACCTGACATTTCCCTGCTGAGATATAATAGCAAAATTGTACAGCAATCTTATCAGAAAACAACAAAACTTCATGAAAATACTTATCAAGAAAGATCTGGTAAGAGAGCAAAGATGACATAGATAAATTCAGAAAGAGAAGATTCAGTGCCCTAGCACTGTTCTCCAATGTTTCCAGCTTATATTGAATAGTTAAAGAATCTTTAATAAATGCAGAACTAGTTTGCTGCAATTTTAAAAGCTGCTTATTCATTGTAGAAACTGTGCTAACCATCTCAGTTAACTGAGCATCTACCTCGGCAAACTTCTGACTAGAATCCTGTGTATACACACATAAAGACTCAAAAGATGTAGACACTTTAATATCAGTATTGGCAATAGCAGTCTACAAGTCTTTCAAAGTAATCTCCGCAGGCAGAGAATTCAAATTCTTCACATCAGCAATAACTATGACAGGTTTAGGCAATGGGCCTGGAGAATAAGAAACCAAAGAAACCTTATTGTCATTACTTGCCAAAGTAGAAGAAAGCTGGGGAATAGGGGGAAGAGGAGGGGTCCGCTCCACGGAACTCAAAGATGCTCCTTCGGCAAGTGAACACAATTCAGGAAGAGTTAAAAAATGCTTGTCAAGAGGACTGATGACCTTACCATCCCCCATATCCACCAGGCCCTCATCTTCCGTCAGCTTCTTAATCTTCTGTTTCCCCATAATCTCCACCAATGGTACACAGCAAAAAAAAGAAACGCTGAAATCGGAAACATTGTCACCACCATCATGGAAAATATACTCTGTAAAGACGCCGACAGATGCCAAAGGGGCATGTCCTGCTCTTTTGGGCACGCCCCTTCAGGCCACGGCCCAGAAGGCTATAGGGCAGAACTTATAGCCCCAGAGGACCCCGCAGATATTCTGGTGCCAGAAAGCTGTTCAGGCAGATGCCGGGAGAACGTCGGTGCACACTCCAGCTGTCAGCTCTCTCACATAGCACACCAACAAACTCCGTATATGCCCGCTCACCAGGACTCAATTCACCTTGGGTGTTGTTTAAGGTAAGGGAGGTTGGAGGAATGTGCTCAATTGTTCAAATGTTTTATGTGCTTTAGGAAGGAAAGAACACAATATTGTTTCAGAAACTATATCGAAATAAAAATTCATTAATTTAAGTCTCATTCTGTCCAAAAAAACTGAAGATACAGTGTCAGAAGTATATCGCTTTGGGGTATTATTAAATCAGAACCATTTTACAACATTAAAATCAGTAATGTTTTGGAAACCCTTTGGAATCAATGACAGCTTGGCATCTTCTGGGCGTTGATTCAACAAGTTTCTTGAGGTCCTCCTTTTTGATTATATGGAACAGGAACTGATAATGCACTCAGTCAGTTCCTGTTTGTTGCCTGGACATTTTGATGTCACAGCCGTCTTCAGTCTGGACCAAAGGTTTTCAATTGGATTGAGGTCAAGACTGTTTCCAGGCCATGACAATTCCACATTATTGTCAGCAAAACACTTCTTGCAAATGGTTGCTGTGTGACATGGTGCTCCATCCTGTTGAAATTTAAAGTCCCATCAGATCCGAATATGTCAGAAGCAGAAGGCAGCATTTTAGGTTTGAAGATATCTGCAATGTATCATTTTGCACTGATGGTGCCACTCATAAACTTGAATCCTACCTACACCATGCCAAGACATGCATCCCCATATCATGACACTCAAGGGATGCTTAACAGTGGCTTTGAGACATTCTGGGATGAGGTTTTCTCCAGGTCTGATTCGCACATATTGAATACCATCACTCACAAAAATTTAAATCTTTGTCTCATTGCTCCAAATAACACTTTTCCAGTCTTCAATTGATCAACTCAGTGTTCTTTGGCCCAGTCAAGCCTTTTCCTTCTTTGAACTGGATTCAGGAATAGCTTTTTCCTTGGCCTTCTGGCTTTCAGAGTGGCCTCGACCAGTCTATGATGAACAGTTCTGTTTGACACTGACACTCCAATATTGGACAAAATGCTGTTTATATCATTTGCTGTAATTCTTCTGTTACCTAGAGCCAGTTTTGCTATTCTCCTGTCAGTTGAAGGTGGTGTTAATTTTTTTCTGCCCTTTCCCTGTTTGTTTGCAATTGTTCCAGTCATCTTAAAGTGGTTGCACAGCTTCTAAACACTGGAGGCTCTTACTCCACTGCCAAGTTTCTTTGCTATTTCTCTAAAGCTGTAGCCTTTCATCCTCAATGTTACTGCAGAAGCCCTCTTTCCGGGTGACCAATCTTGTCTCTTGGTAGTTTTCATTCTTAGTATTTACTTAAAAGAAAGACCACAGTAAATTTAAATAGTAAATATTAAGTGAAATCTATATCTTAAATAATTAATTAAATTTTACCTATTTTTATTATAAAAACAATTTTAAAAACTATGTTTAAAGAAGTAATTAACAACATGCTTACAAACATTGGTGATAAACATTCAAAAGGAACACACACAAATAATGGGATAGCAGAGTAAAATTGCATAAATAACAAGTCCCAAGGAAATATGCAAAATTATGCTCACCTCTTGGCTCAAAATGCAAAATCACAATTTTCAGAGTAAAAGTATGCTTTTTAGGTCTCCACTGATTCAATAAACAATAACACATTCAACCATAGGCTTTACATCAACTAGAATGGACAAGAGAAGCAAGTAAGAGATCTCAAATATGCATGAAGGGAATGAATTGCTAGTGTAGCCACAATTTTGGCACTAGTGTATGTATCTTTATTTTAAAGAAGCATAAATCCTGCAGAAATCGCTCGAGAGTAAGCGTAAATGTACACTGGTATTTCAGAACCTACATGTGTGTTTCGTGACTCTGCCCATGCTCTGCCCAAACTCCTACCCCAAATGCTCCTACACCTGGAACATACCTACTTGTGAGTACTTGTATACAGGGTGGGGGTGAATGTATAAGAGGCATTTTACACTTATATACAGGCAAAAAATCCTTTATAAAATTACCCCGTGTCCAAATTTTAAAAATACTGGTTTATGGTTTATTCATTTGATATACCGCAAATAATTTATAGGCCCAATTTTCAAAAAAGTCAATATTAAAAAGTCATAGTGGTCAACTGCAGTGCTTAAATAATCAGCAGGATATTCAACAGCAGTATTCGGATAGGAACTGCCGCTGAATACCTGGGAGGAGCAACGCAATCTGGATAAGTACCAGCACTTATCAGGTCAGCACAATATTCTGCTAACACTTACCCAGGTTACAATTTAGGCCTGATTTACATGAGGCTTAAGATGGCCATAAAAGTGCTGGCTGAATATCTCACTTTACGGATAAGTGTCAGCATTTATTGAGTTTGTGCTGACAGGCACTCGCTCCACCCATAGTCTGCCTCTGCACTAACCGGAGAGTGCCAAGGTAGTCTGTGGAGATATTCAGCGGCACTATCTGGATAGCGCCAATAGTGCTGCTGAATATTACAGTCAACTCCCTTATCTGGACAGCATTCCATTGGCTGTCCAGATAAAACTTTTGAATATCGACCTTGTATTTCTAAGCAATTTACAGATAAAGGGGCCTGTTTACTAAAGTGCGCTAACAGTTAGAGCAGGCTTTACCACAAACTAATCATGCTGTAGTAAGCATTACTGCACAGCAGTAGAGTAAAAACCACATGCTAACCACTTAGCATGGGATAGGGCGCTGACTGGGTGGGTTAGGGGTAGAGTGTGGGTGTTGATGGCACATTGCAGTTACCTTGGATGTCACTGGCATGTGCTAACTGCAAATGTTGCCATTAGCGTGGGTAAAATTACCATTTTCTCATTGGGTGGTGGAAAGTGCACCCGCGTTAAGTGCGCTTACAGGTTAGCACAGTGAGATAAACTTCCCCATGGAAACTACAGTGGGACATGCCAGGCACATCCCAACAGTTAGAATAAGTCTATTTCATCTCCCATGCTAACTTTTGGAGTTTACCACAGGCCAACATAGCTTGTTTTAATAAACGTGTCCCAAAATAATTAATGGTACTTTGTGGCAATTTCTATGTATAGCTTTGTGGTAGGAATCTGCACTGAACATTTTTTTGCTTCATACACTTTTTCATTTAATTTCTTGCTTATTTGTATCTTGTTTGTGATCTCATTTCTTTAAAATGAAACTAATGAAAATAACCCACAAAAAGAAAAAAAAAGATGTCAGGCTCCCCTTCTCTCCCTCCCTGCTGCTGGTGCTACTAAAGTTATAGAAAAAGAAGCCCCAAGTACTATACCTAGATCCTCTTTGAAGGACTAAAAAAGGGGACTGCTACTTCTGGAGAGAGATCTGCAATTGTAAGTATTACTTCTGGGAATATTTCTAAATCTTGGGGAAAAAGGAATTCTTTAGATTAAAGATTAATCTGTGAACCCAGTGTATTTGTTAAATTGGTCAGGGCCTAGTAGCAGCAGAGTTTTCAGTTTAAATTTAAAACACAGAGGAGAGCTTTCTGGTTAAATTTAGAACCCAGCAGAGAGCTTCTACTTTAAATTTCATACTCAGTCAGAGCCATATTCACTCTCAGGTGCAGCTGTTTATTCTAATCATCATACATTAAGGACCTGAGATTAATTAAATTTCAGGCGAACAAAGTACATTAAACGTATTAGGTATAGTTTTATTAGTATAAGTATCCCCAGCAACCCTTAGTAAATAAAGAACTCAAATATCTAAACACAACCTTAAAACGAAGATGCAGACAGACGTCCAGCAGTGAGATGGGGGCTTTCCAGTCTTTTGCATTGAGTGTCACATGTATGATTTTCTCCCAGTTGGTGAGGGGTCTTACGAGTGCACAAGGTGCAAGGAGCTCTTTGCTCTCAGGGAATGAGTCCGATCTCTGGAGGCAAGAATAGCAGACTTGGAAGACATAAGGAAGACAGAGAGGTACATAGACGAGACCTACAGGGATATAGTCCTGAAGTCCCACCTCCAGTCTGGCAGCATCCCTGTTGCCATGGAGGAGACAGGTCACGTGACAGGAGAGCATCACCCTGGTGTGGCAGGAAGTGATCCTATAGCTAGGACCTGTCCTCCAGGTGATGTAAAACCATCTCGCACCGAGAAAGTTTCTCCAGGGCCATGTGCCCATGAGGGAAGAGTTAGGACAGCTGTTATAGCTGGTGATTCGATCATTAGGCATGTAGATAGCTGGCTAGCTGGTGGACGTGAGGATCGCTTGGTAACATGCCTGCCTGGTGCGAAGGTAGCGGACCTCATGCGCCACCTACACAAGGTCTTAGATAGTGCTGGGGAGGAGTCTGCTGTCTTGGTACATGTCAGTAGCAATGACATAGGAAAATGTGGTAGGGAGGTTCTAGAGGCTAAATTTAGGCTTTTAGGTAGGAAGTTGAAATCCAGAACTTCCAGGGTAGCATTCTACGAAATGCTTCCCATGCGACGTGCAGGACCCAAAAGGCAGGCAGAGATCCGGAGTCTCAATGCGTGGATGAGACAGTGGTGCAAGGATGAGGGTTCTGGATTTGTTAGGAACTGGGGAACATTCAGGGGAAAGGAGGGGCCCTCCGAAGGGATGGGCTTCACCTTAACCGGGATGGAAACAGGCTGCTGGCATTAACCTTTAAAAAGGAGATAGAGCAGCTTTTAAACTAGATAATAGGGGAGAGCCGACAGTCACCCAAGAGCGCATGGTTCAGAACAATGTATCCTTGAAGGATAGTACCAAAAAAATGAAGTTAGGGCACATCAGCAGAGAGGTTCCAATAAAGACAAAGGCAGCACAAATGCCCTTGAGTACAGAGCAGACAGAGCTTAAAGATTCCAAATTACCCCTGATTACCGATAACCAGATTAATATGAATAAAATACAGTCTCTAAACTGCTTGTATGCAAATGCTAGAAGTCTAAAAAATAAGATGGGAGAGTTAGAATATATAACACTAAAGTAGAAGTTAGATATGATTGGTATCTCAGAGACATGGTGGAAGGAGGACAACCAGTGGGACACTGTGATACCTGGGTCAAAATATATCGTAATGATAGAGCTGATCAAATTGGTGGAGGGGTTGCGCTCTGTGTTAGAGAGGGCATTGAGTCACAAAGGATTAAAGTTTGCAAAGCAGAGATGGCATCCATCTGTCCGAGAAAGGTCGATGCGTCTTCAGTAGTAGACTGGCTAATCTACTGAAGAGGGCTTTAAACTAGATTTGTTGGGGATGGGTGAAGAAAGCCCCCAGGTAAGTGATACATTAAATACCTTTATGGAAATGGGTAACAGGGGTAACATATGGAAAGCAGTGTGTATAAATGCCCGTAGCTTGGGAAATAAGATCCCTGATGTTCAGGATTTGGTGGGAGTGCCGACATGGATTTAGTGGAAGTTACAGAAACATGCTTCACAGAAAACCATGACTGGGATGTAACTATACCTGGCTATACTTTATTCAGAAAGGACAGGGTAGGAAGAAGGGGAGGAGGAGTGGCACTATATGTAAAAAATACTATTAAAGCTTTGGAATTACAGAACTTAAAAGGGAGAGAGGAGGCATTGTGGGTTAAACTAGAAAGAGGGAAAGAGAAATCTATTTGCATTGGCTTGATATACAGACCTCCCTCACAACAGGAAGAGGTGGACAGAGAGTTAATTGAAGACATATGCAGCATTGCTAGGAAACGGGAAGTGCTACTGATAGGGGATTTCAGTATGCCAGATGTTTACTGGCACATTCCTGCTGCAGTATGTCACAACGCCGCCCTGGTGGTTAATACGATCCAAGACGGGTCGGACATAAATAAAAGTAAAGTTGGGTTTTGTATGTGTTTCTTTCTAGGGCCCAGGGTTGTATAGCCCTGGTAGCGTCCTGAATACCAAAAATACCCAAAGAACAAAAGGTCATCGAGTGTAGGGAAAAATAAGGCTTTATTTCCCTCGTTTGCACAAAGGTTCAAAGGATCGGCTTCAAACACCAACAGAAATATCCTTACATCAGGGTAGAAAAATAACAACTCATGTTCAAAAGAAAAACTGTTCTCTTTCACAGAAAAAGGTTACAAAACAAGCATTCCTATTTACACCGGTTTTAAAGCTCACTGGTTGTACAAGCATTCCACGCTGCCCGTAATACAATAGCTGCAATCCATTTCTTCTTCTGACAAGGACTCTACCTCTTCCACTTGCATCGGCTCCTCCTGCAATGTATCTGAGCTAGAGTCAACAGTTCCCGGCAAGCTATAGTCAGGTTTCTCCCTCAAATGCTGAATGACCTCCCAGTGTCTAGAGTTTAGCGTGGGGCGTCGGCCATGAGCATTTTTACAATGTGAACATCTTTCTTTCTTCCAAGGACTTCCATGCACTTCATGCAAAGCAGGTCTACTTAAAAGTTTCTTATTCAATAAAAACTTTTCATACCTTTTCTCTTGCGAAGTGGGACATGTACAGGGAGCTTCTGTTTCTTGTCCTTTCCATGCGCTAACCCTCTGTGGGCTATCTTCAATACAGTATGGGTTTATTTATTTTATTTATTTATTTATTACAGTTGCTTATATACCACACTATTCGGCATCAGCGCGGTTTACAGTATAACAAAGTGACCAATACACACATTCTGTTTGGTTTTACATCGAACAGGAATATAAACTTGGATAACAGGGGCTGAACTATATACATGAACTATTTACATGAAATATGCTATATACATGAGGTAAAAAATTCCTATACATGAGGTAAAAATTCCTATAACATTCCTATAACATTGTTGAATTGCTCAATAAATGATGAATCCGTTTTGAATACTTGATACCTTGTGAGTATGTGCTGCAAAAGGGCGGTGATTCTTAGGTGGTGCTAACTAAATTCATCGCTGGTTGGGTAGTATTGGAGGAAGAGGTGATATTTGATTGCCTTCCTGAATTGGGTCAGGTCTGCTATAGCTCGAATGTCTGGTGGGAGTGCATTCCAACATTTGGGGACGTAAAGGCTGAAGGCCCTATTTGCTGTTGTATTATTGCATTTTGTCAAGGTCTTCGGGGTTGCTAATAAATTTAGGGCTGTTGACCTCCTAGCTCTGTTGGGGGGCACTGTATGGATGAGATCCGTAAGTGCTGTGGAGGAAAGGTGCTTGATTGCCTTGAATGAGAGGATTAATGTTTTGAAAATAATCCTTCCGTGTATAGGTAACCAATGAAGCTGTTTTAATATCGGAGTCACGTGGTCTCTTCTGGAGGCTCCATGAAGAATCCTTGCTGCAGCATTCATGGCCAGTTGTAGCGGGTTTAGTGTGGATTGCGGGAGACCTTGTAGGATGGAATTGGCAAAGTCAGGGCCGGATTTACCTATACGCCATGTACGCCATGGCGTAGGGCCCACAGCCGGCAGGGGCCCACAAAAAAAGAACCAGGTAATTTTTTTTTAACTCAATTAAAAAAAAAAACCTGGTGGCTGCCGCCGCGGGGCCCCCTCTGCTGCCGCGGGGGCCCCGTCTACAAGGTGAAGCGGTGCGGTCGGGTCGGGTCGGGTCGGGTCTCTCCCTCCCTCCTTCCCTCCCTGCAGGCTGCGAGAGACGCGAAGATAGAGCGTCTCCTCGCGTCTGTGTTAAGCCCGCAGGGGCTGATGGGATTTCCCATCAGCCCCTGCCGGCTTAACACAGACGCGAGGAGACGCTCTATCTTCGCGTCTCTCGCAGCCTGCAGGAGGGAGGGAAGGAGGGAGGGAGAGACCGACCCGACCCGACCGCACCGCACCGCACCGCTTCAGCTTGTAGACGGGGCCCCCGCGGCAGCAGAGGGGGCCCCGCGGCGGCAGCCACCAGGTTTTTTTTAAATTACATTTTTCTTTAGGCCGGGGGGGGGGGGGTAGGACTGGTAATGGGCTATGGGGGGGGTAGGACTGGTAATGGGCTATTGGGGGGGCTGGGGCTGGAAATGGACTGGGGGGGGTAGGGCTGGTAATGGGCTATTGGGGGGCTGGGGCTGGAAATGGGCGGGGCTGGGCTGGGCTGGGCTGGGGGGGGTTAAGGCTAGAGGTGGGCTGATGGGGTTAGGACTGGTAATGGACTGTGGGCTGTTGGGGGGGGCTTAGAACTGGCAATGGGCTTTAGGGGGGGGGTTAAGACTGGTAATGGACTGTGGGCTGTTGGGGGGGGTTAGAACTGGTAATGGGCTTTGGGGGGGTTAAGACTGGTAATGGGCTGTGGGCTGATGGGGGTTGTCTGGTAATGGGCTATGGGGGGCTAGGACTGGAAATGGGCTGGGGGGTTAAAACTGGAGGTGGGATGATGGGATTAGGACTGGTAATGGGCTGATGGGGGGGGGGTAGGACTGGCAATGGGCTATGGGGGGCTGACTGGAAATGGGTTGATGGGGTTAGGACTGGAAGTGGGCTGATGGGGGGTTAGGACTGGTAATGGGTTATAGGGGGGGCTTAAACTGAAAATGGGGTGATGGGGGGTTAAGGACTGAAAATGGGGTGATGGGGGGTTAAGGACTGTAAGTGGGGTGATGGGGGGGCTAGGACTGGTATTGGGTTGGGGGGTTGCTAGGACTGGAAATGGGCTGATGGATGGCTAGGACTGGAAATGGGCTGATGCAGGGACTAGAAGGGAATGGATGCTGGGTGAGGCTGGAACTAGAAGGGAGCTGATGTTGGGGGAGGATTAGAATGGGATGGGGCTGGAAGAGTAAAATGGAGAAGGGAAAAATATTTTGTGTGGGAGGGATAAAAAATCTACAATTGGCCGGGTATTGGGAGAGTAAGTGGGGATTGAGGATGGAGGGGTAAAATTTGAGTGGATGAAATAGGAATGAGGAAAGAGCAAAAGGAGAAAGATTAGTATGTTAAAGCAGATGTAGAGAGAGAATGGAAAAAAATCTAGAAGAGAGAAGAAAGGACAAATGGACAGCAGACGATGGAGAGTTAGCAGAAGACACGAAGAAACCAGAAGAAAGTGGCTGGAGCAATTGCAGCTGAAAAAAATGCACAAAAGGTAGAAAAATATCTCTTTATTTTGAATTTATTAATTGGAATATGTCAGCTCTGGTAAATGTGCATCATTAACATCTGCGCTTTGTTTAGTACAAGAGCAAATTAATGTATAGTTTTATTTCTACAGTGTTGTACATTCCAAGTTTGGCTTTTGGGATTCCCAGTTTAATTATTGTCTTCCTATTTCTAAATTGTGATTACTTGTTTGGTGATGGTCTATGTTCTGCATGTGTAACTGAGCTGAGGTGTTCTGTTTATATAATTCCTATTTGACATTGCCACTTGTTCTCTTTCCCCAGTAGGTCATGTATTGTTGTTCTCTGAAATGTATTGGTTTAATATTTGCAGTGTTGCCTTTTGATTGGTAGAGTATGGTGCTGTGTGAGTCCTGGTAGTGCTGTTAGGATACGGCGGGTTTACTATGGGCAGTGTTTGTAGTAGTTCCTAATGTGTCTGGCAGTTGGCACTGGATTATAGTAATGTAGAAATCTTTTAGTCTTTCTTTATCCATACACTCATTAAGAGGCACGTTTACTAAAAGTTAGTATATGGTAACATTATGCAAATATTTATGCAAATGAGGCCCCTTATGCAAATGAGGTCCGCACCCCCCTTGGGCCGCCCCTGCTGGGGGCCCACAATTTTTGTTGGCGTAGGGCCTCACTCAAGGTAAATCCGGCCCTGGGCAAAGTCAAAGTGCGGCAGGATCAGTGCTTGGTATATGGTCCGGAAATCATCTGGCTCCAGTAGGGAGCGCAGATGTCTGAGTGAACGGATTTTAAAATAGACCGCTTTGACAATGTTGCTTATATGACATTTCATGTCCAGATGTTGGTCTAAAGTGATCCCCAGGTATTTTATTGTTTCTTTGGTTTGTAATTCCGCTTCCTTTACCTTTATATGTGTCGGTGGGGTGAAGTCTGGGTCTCTAGCGATGAATAATACCTCCGTTTTCTTGTGCTGGATGCGGAGGTTTTGTGCTTGTAGCCAATCCGATATGGTATTGAAGCATTCTATAAGAGGTGTAAGGTCCATTTGCACGGTTGAAAAAGGCATATATAGTAGGATGTCGTCTGCATATATCAGACAGCTCACGTTAAATGATCTAATGATGTTGCAGATGGGCTGCATGTAAATGTTGAATAGTAAAGATGACAATGAGGATCCTTGCGGCACACCTTGTGTTTGATGGAATTGTTTCGATTCTTCTGCTCCAGATTTAACATATTGACATCGGCCATTTAGATAGGAACTGCACCAATTGAGTGCGGTATTACAAATTCCCTTTTCTTTCAATCGTCCGAGGAGAATCTCATGATGAACCGAGTCAAAGGCTGCAGCGATGTCTAAAAAGATGAGCACAAAGCCTTGTCGGATGTTGTCAATGCCTGTGAAGATGTTATTGAATAAGAAGGTGAGAAGTGTCTCTACTCCATGGTACTCTCTAAACCCGTGTTGGCAATGATCCAAGGGCGCTGTGGAGTCTATATGATCCTGGATTTGCCTTTGGACCTCTTTCTCCAATATCTTTGCTAGTATAGGAATACTAGCTATTGGTCTGTACGATTCGGCTTGTTGTGGATCAAGTTTAGTGTTCTTCAGTAACGGCCTGATAGAAGTTTGTTTGAGTGTTGTAGGGAAGGAACCAGTAGTAGAGGAATGTTTTGTCAGTTTTGCGATGAATGGACTAAATTCCTTGCGTAGCTCCTTGATCCAAAAAGCCGGACAAGGGTCTGTTTGTGCAGTGGAGGTATTGAGGGAAGCTATTGTATCTTCAATGCTTTTTCTAGATGGTGCAGAAAACTTATTTAAAGGGGTTATGCCGGTATGGTCTTGGAGTGAGGCTGTTGATATTTTGTCGGTCTGTATGATCTTTGACTGGAGATAGTCAGCGAATTTTTGTGGATGGATATCCACGTGTTGTTCAGGAGTTGGTTCTTTAGAAAGGGCTTGCACCAAGTTGAAAAGATCCCGTGGTTTGTTCAGAGATCTTTTCAAAGTGTCAGTGTGGTGCTATTTCATTTTTATTGAGATCGCTTCCCTGTGCCTTGTTAGGTGGAGTTGGTAGGCTGTCAAATCTTGTGTGGAGAGTGATCGGCGCCATTTTTTCTCTAGTCTACGTAGTTGTGTTAGAGAAGATTTCAATTCTTGGGAGAACCAAGGGGCCGCATTTCTTATTCTCTTGGATGTGTTATTGCTTTGTGGACGTTGTGAGATAGCCTTGAGGTTGAGGTTCCATGCGGTGACTAGTTCTTCCGGGTCCGATGAGTTACCTTGTAACTCCTGCTTCTTCCTCTGGGACGAGGCTTGTGGCCTACTCCTGGTAATATTCTGCCTTGATTCAGGAATATGGCTTGGGTTCTGCCTACAGCATTCACAATGCAGCTTTCGTGTACCTGAATCTCCTGGACCCTTCTGGATTCTTTGGTCTTTCAGGTTCCTTTGGCCTGTACCTCTTTCCTGCACTCCAGCAGTGTCTGTAGCTTCTGCAGTTTCTCCAGCTCCTGCAGTTTGTGCCACTCCGGCAGCTCCTGCCGTTCCTCCGGCTTCTGAAGGCCCTGCAACCTCTCTGCTGCCTTCCTTGCTGCTCCTGGCTTTACCGCTACTTCTGCCTTTCCAGTCCTGCTGTGCCTTCCAGTCCAGCTGTGTCTTCCAGTCCGGCTGTGCCTGTGCTTTCCAGTCCTGAGGTGTCTGTCCCTCTTGCGGTACCTCTGCCCCTCTCCAGTCTTCCTGACTTCCTTTAAAAGGAGTTCCTGTCTTCCTGGATTGGAGGCTGGCTGGTTTCAGGTTACACCCTGTAGGGCGTGGATCCTCGGTCTTCCAGAGGTCCCCCTTGCTCCCCCTATCAGGCTCCTGCAAATACTGCAGCTTGTACACATCTTTTTTCAAGTTTAAAACATTTTCTTCTATGCCCTGCTGGTCTGCTGCATCACAAGTATCATCTAGAAGTAAAGAGATCCCGGATTCTTTACAGGGAGAACTATTCGGGCAATTAGTAACAGACCCCACACGTGAAGGGGCCATACTGGACTTGGTGCTTACCAATTGTGAAAGTGTTTCTGATGTTAGAGTGGGAGATCATTTTGCATCCAGTGATCACCAGATGGTGTGGTTCAGTATTAGGACTAGAGCTGTTAGAATCCATTCAAAGGTGAGGGTCTTAGACTTTAGGAAGACTAACTTTGCCAAGATGGGCCAATACCTCAGGGAGTCGTTAGCGGGATGGGAACAACTGGGGGATGTAGAAAAACAGTGGGCAAAACTGAAAGGGGATATTTTAAGGGCAACCAACCTTTTTGTTAAAATGGCAAATAAAGGTAAAAGAAAAAGGAGACCGCTATGGCTTTCAAAAGAAGCAGCTGAAATAGTGAAGAAAAAGAGGGAGGCCTTCATGAAATACAAGAGATCACAGAGAGAAGAAGACAGGCATCTATATGAAAGTAAGCTTGTCTGTACAGGGCGGTGTACACAACCAGACTCTCTAATAAAAACCTGAGAAAGAGTTACAATTGTTCAGAACTTTGCTTAGAAATAAACTTCATATATTTGCTTACTAAGTAGGTGAAGAGGTACAAGTCCTGTAAGCTATGTGAAATAAGAAAAAGGGCAGCTTGTCCTCCATCCTTTCAGTCTCAGGGTTACATAGAAACATAGAAACATGATGACAGAAAAAGACCACATGGCCTATCTAGTCTGTCCTTCCATAACAACAACTACAACAGTCCACTTTTTACCTTTAGAGATCCTCTGTGTTGGTCCCATGCTTTTTTGAATTCAGTTACTGTCCTCATCTCTACCACCTCCACTGGGAGACTATTCCATGGATCCACTACTCTTTCTGTAAAGAAATATTTCTGCATATCACTCCTGAATCTATCTCCCTGAATCTATCTCCCAGATATCAAGCAGTCAGCAGTAAACTTAATATCTACAGTTATGTCTTGGAATACATGTATGTCTCCTCATACTGACCTATGTTGATTAGAAATTGACCTATGATGTTATGAATACGTAATACCTGATGTAGAACAATAAAGTGAAATTATGCTGCATCATCCAAAAGAGCCTTATAAATAAAGTAAACCATAGCTAATAGTTAGAGTAAACAAAGAGAACTTGTTTCTATTTGTTTCTCTCCGCAAAGCTTTGGTGTATCTATATATATAGAAGTGTGTGGTGTTTTATTGCTGTCTCTTAGATTTCCTTCTCATTGCTTTGAGTGTGGTTTTCCGTTACTCCAAGAGCCCTGCAGTGTTGCTGGTGAGGGGAGCGCAGAGTATCCTTCAGTTGGTGCCGTGCTGGACTACAGATTTCTACATTCCTGGCAAGGGCAGAAGGTGTTTGTGAGTATTATATGGTGACAGCAATGGGTAATCTGTTAGGTAGACGGGATTTATCTCAGTTGCGTGAATGGCATGACAAAGCTAAGGTTTTAGCTGTTCAGAAAGGTAGCCCATTCTTATTGTATGCGTGAGAAGTATGGGGATATGGCTACTAATTATATTGTACACTGGCATGCAGTGACTAAAGATAATGTGCTTCTACAGTTTCCTTTGGAGGGAACTTTTCTATAGATAAACTTCGTTATCTGAAATGTGCTTTGCAGGCTAAACGTAAATTATGTGATGCCCGTGAAGGGCTAGTGTTTAATTGGTGGCAACGAATGGCACATGATATGAAAAATGATTTGTTTGTGTTGAATGCTGGAGCTGATAAAGTGAGTGAATCACAGGAGAATGATAGTGAACAGGCAGGGAAATTCCCAGCCGTTCTTTCTCCAGAATATGATGCAGATGTGGCTGCATTGGTAGTTGGAGCTGGAATAGTCCCAAGTGCATCCCTATCGTCTCCCCCTGTTTCTTCTGAGAGTCATGTAACTTCTGGAAGGGGGAGGATCACTCGTGCAGAAAGAACTAAGATAAGAGATAAGGAATAAACAGAAGATATTGGGGGATGCAAAGTTTGAAGATTTCAGTAATTGTAATGTTTCTCAGCTTAGAGAGGTGAATGCACTTTTTAGCCGTGAGATAGAAAGTATTGTACATATGATAGAAACCTTAAAGGGAATAGTAAGGAATAATATTTCTGCTACAAAGGAATTGGGAATTTCTAGTAAACTTATTGATAATATTGAGAAAGATCTGGATAAGCATTTTATAACCTATAAGGAAAAATGTGATCAATTATATGGTGATATAAGCTTTCTTCAGACTGTTTTACGCCGACATAATGATCCATGTTCTGTAACTGCAAAACCTGTAGAAGAAGATATAGTACCTGCATATCCTTTTCATGTATATCCAACAGGACCTACAGGTGCAATGACTGTACCTTCAAATTGGAGTCCTAAAGAAGTATTTGATTTGGCTAAAACCTTTCCTGATTACAGGGAAAATTCAGGTAGATTTGTGTCCTTGTGGTCTCAAATAATTAATAGTTATAATCCTACTTGGGCAGATCTAGATAATCTGCTCAGATCTGTTTTTATTAATCCAGCTGATTTTCATAAGGTAACCCATCCAATTAGAGATGATAATTGGGTATGGCCACAGACAGACCCTGTAACAGATCTTCAAGAACAGACACAAAGAGATAATTTTGTTCTATGTAGAGAAAAATTGTTAGAGTTTCTTAAAACAGTATGTAAGCCTGTGAAGGACTAGTCAAAACTCACTTCTTTAACACAGGAAAGGGGTGAAAAAGTTACAGCTTTTCACACTAGGTGTATGCTAGCTTTTAAGGATTATTCTGGCGAGACAGAAGATACACCTTCAGGATTTACTAATATTTTTGTAAATGGTTTGATTCCAAGAATAAAATAAATTTTGAACATAAGAACATAAGATATGCCATACTGGGTCAGACCAAGGTCCATCAAGCCCAGCATTCTGTTTCCAACAGTGGCCAATCTAGGTCATACGTACCTAGCAGTTTCCCCAAGGGACACAGGTTCCACAATGCTTGTACTGGTTCAAGCATTGATATCCTGGGTCCCTTCTTAATAATGGTTTATGGACCTTTCCTCCAGGAACTTGTCCAAACCTTTTTTTAAACCCAGCTACACTAACAGCCTTTACTACATCCTCCGGCAACAAATTCCAGAGTTTGATTACACGTTGAGTGAAAAAATATTTTCTTTTATTAGTCTTAAATAGTTTACCCTGTAGCTTCATTGCATGTCCCCTAGTCTTTCCATATTCTGATAAGGTAAACAATCGATCTACGTTTACCCGTTCCACTCCGTTCATTAATTTATAGACTTCTATCATATCTCCCCTCAGCCGTCTCTTCTCCAGGCTAAAGAGCCCCAACCTTTTTAGCCTTTCTTCATAGGAGTAGCCTTCCATCCCCTTTACCATTTTGGTGGCTCTTCTCTGAACCTTTTCTAAAATCGCTATATCCTTTTTAAGATACGGCGACCAGAATTGCACACAATATTCAAGGTGCGGTCTCACCATGGAACGATATAGAGGCATTATAATCTTTTGTTTTATTTTCCATTCCTTTCCTTATCATACCTAGCATTCTATTTGCTCTCTTGGCCGCCGCTGCACACTGGGCCGAGGGTTTTAACAAGGTATACACAATGACGCCTAAATATTTTTCATGGTTGTTGGTTCCTAATGTGGAACCTTGCATCGTGTAACCATAGTTTGGGTTGTTCTTCCCTAGGTGCATAACCTTGCACTTCTCCACATTAAATTTCATCTGCCATTTTGATGCCCAGTCTTCCAATTTATCAAGATCCTCTTGCAATTTTCCACAATCCTCCTGGGTTTTAACAACTTTAAATAGTTTTGTGTCATCTGCAAATTTGATAACCTCACTTGTTATTCCACTTTCCAGGTCATTTATGAATACAGTCAAACCTCGGTTTTCATTTGCCCCGGTTTTCATACGCTTCGGTTTTCAACGTCTTTTTTGACTGAGATTTTGTCCCGGTTCTCATACATCGCTTCGGTTTTCAACGTCTTTTTTGACTGAGATTTTGTCCCGGTTCTCGTACATCGCCTCGGTTTTCGTAAAGTACAGTACAGTACTGTAAATACATACACCCTCGTGCTGCACACCGGTCTGTATACACTGCCAGAACGCCCACCCGGTCCCGGCAGCACTGCCCCCCGGACTCACCGATCGCCAGCGTGATGAGAAGCGAAAGCCAGCTGAGCACATAAATGAAACACATCCTCGAGCCTGGTCAGAATTAGAGAGGCAAGGATTGCGCAGAGAGGATGGCCCCGATCTCGTCCACCCCCTGCCCGTTCTCTGGAGTGCTCCCTCAGGCTCGGAGGTAGCAGGGAAGAAAAGCTGTCAACGTAAGCAGGAGATGTTGCATGAATGTGGGAGGCAGTTCTTTCTCTTGCAGGGTACGTCTGAAGCTATATCATTAAGATTTTCTGCCATTCTGAAGCATTGAGCAGATAATGTAAAGGTATTTTAATGGGCTGAATCCAATGTGATTCCGAAGAGAGCTGGGCACAGCAGCTTGTCAGGGGTGGCTAATGCCAGATGTTAACATACTGTACTGTACAGTACTGTACTTAGCTTGCTTTCAGTGATGTTAAATGTTCATTTATCCATTTCATTAGTCATTTATATTTATTTCTCATTGTTTTCTGTATGTAAAAATATAGTTATTCTCTATAAAATGTATTTTTTGTGAATATTTTTGGGTGTCTGGAACGGATTAATTGGATTTACATTATTTCTTATGGTAAATATTGCTTCAGTTTTCATACGTTTCGGTTTTAGTCAGACTTTTTCGAACGGATTAATCATGAAAACCGAGGTTTGACTGTATGTCAAAAAGCAGCGGACCCAGCACAGATCCCTGGGGTACACCACTATTCACCTTTCTCCATTGGGAAAATTGGCCATTTAGCCCTACCCTCTGCTTTCTATCTTTTAACCAGTTCCTGATCCACAGTAGTACACTGCCTCCTATCCCATGACTCTTTAGTTTTGCCAAAAGTCTCTCATGAGGGACCTTGTCAAAGGCTTTCTGAAAGTCCAGATACACAATATCAACCGACTCACCTTTGTCCACCTGTTTATTCACTCCTTCAAAAAAACATAACAGATTAGTAAGACAAGATCTTCCTTGTCTAAAGCCATGTTGGCTGTCTCCCATTAGGTCGTGACTATCTACATGCTGAGTAATTTTATTCTTTATGATGGTTTCTACCATTTTTCCCAGTACTGATGTCAGGCTCACTGGTCTGTAGTTTCCCGGATCACCCCTCGAACCCTTTTTAAAAATTGGTGTTACATTGGCGATCCTCCAATCCTCAGGTATTAGAGATGATTTTAATGATAGTTCACAGATTACTGATAGCAGGTCTGCAATCTCAAATTTCAGTTCTTTCAACACCCTTGGATGTATACCATCCGGCCCAGGTGATTTGCTACTCTTCAGTTTATCTAATAGTTGTAAGACATCTTCCCGATATATCGATATTTCCTTCTACACCTTTAAATACCACTTCAGTCATGGGTAACATCCCTACATCTTCCTCAGTAAAGACCGAAGCAAAGAATTCATTCAGTCTCTCCGCTATCGCCTTGTCGCCTCTTAGTGCTCCTTTAACCCCTTTATCATCTAATGGACCAACTGACTCTCTCACAGGTTTTTTGCTACGAATGTACTTGAAAAGGTCTTTATTTCGCGTTTTTGCTTCCGCAGCAAGCTTCTTCTCAAATTCTCTCTTTGCCTGCCTTATCAATGCCTTGCATTTTACTTGCCAGTGCTTGTGCTGTTTCCAGGTTTCATCGTTTGGCTCTTTTTTCCATTTCCTGAAAGATGCTTTTTTGGCAACAACAGCCTCTCTGACCTCACCTTTAAACCATGCTGGCAGTTTTTTGGACTTCCTTCCACTTTTCTTAAAGCGTGGAATACAGCTGGTCTGGGCTTCCAAGATAGTATTTTTCAACAACACCCAAGCTTGATGTACGTCTTTAACCTTTGCAACTGCTCCTTTTAGTTTTTTCTTAATTGTTTTCCTCATTTTATCATAGTCTCCCTTTCGAAAGTTAAAGGGTAGTACTGTGGATTTCCTTACTATCCCTCCTCCACTAATTAAATCAAAGGTGATCATGCTATGATCACTATTGCCAAGTGGCCCCAACACCCTTATCTCTTGCACTACATCTGGTGTTCCACTAAGGACTAGGTCTAATATTGCTTCCCCTCTGGTTGGTTCATGAACCAGCTGCTCCAAGAAGCAGTCATTTATTTCATCTAGGAACTTTATCTCCCTAGCATGTCCTGTTGTGATACTGACCCAGTCGATGCCGGGGTAATTGAAATCACTCATTATTATTACTGCACTGTAACTTTTGCTAGCTTCCTTGATTTCTTTGAGCATTTCATCATCCATTTGTTCATTCTGGCCAGGCGGACGATAGTACACCCCCACTGCCATCGCCTTCCCCTTTTTACATGGAATTTCAATCCATAGAGATTCTACAGCAAATTTTGTTTCTTGCAAAACTTTAATCCTTTCTGACTCAATGCCCTCTCTAACATAGAGCGCAACCCCTCCACCAATTTGGTCAGCTCTATCATTACGATATAGTTTGTACCCAGGTATCACAGTGTCCCACTGGTTGTCCTCCTTCCACCATGTCTCTGATATTCCTATCATATCTAACCTCTCGTTTAGTGCTATATATTCTAACTCTCCCATCTTGTTTTGTAGACTTCTAGCATTTGCATACAAGCATTTTAGAGACTGTATTTTATTCATATTAATTTGGCTATTGGTAGACATGGGTAATTTGGGATCTTTAAGTTCTGTCTGCTCCATACTCGAGGGCATTTGGGCTACTTTACTCTTTTTTGGAACCTCTCTGCTTTTTGTAGTATCCTTCAAGGATACATTCTTCCGAACCATGCGCTCTTGGGCGACTGTTGGCTTTCCCCTATTATCTAGTTTAAAAGCTGCTCTATCTCCTTTTTAAAGGTTAATGCCAGCAGCCTGGTTCCATCCCGGTTAAGGTGAAGCCCATCCCTTCGGAAGAGCCCCTCCTTTGGAAACTTCAATAATAGATTGGCCTGCTAGATCAGCTGATGCAATTTTGGAGGGTGCACGGTACAGTGAGTTGAAATATCTCAAGAAATTGCAGGAGCAACAAACCAGATTAGATGTAAAGAAGACTAAACTACTCAATTTACAAATTGCTTCTATGCATCCAGCCCTGGGAAGGGGGCGGGGGAGAGGCAGGTTCAGGGGAAGCTATGGGAATTCTCATCGAGGCAATTTTCAGCGAGGGCGTGGACAAGCCAGAGGAATGCGTGCTTGTTATACATGTGGTGAGTGTGGCCATTTACAGCGAGAATGTCCACAGAACCGGAATTTGGATGGCCAGAGAGCTGAGTGCCTTCCTCCCCCACCTGCTGAGTTCACTCCTGTATATCAATGTTTTTCTAACCCAGAAGATTGTGATTCTTGGGATGCATGACTATTATTGAATCTGAATGTAACTTCTCAGGGTGAGTTAGAAGCTAAACTGGGAGGCTCTACTGTGAAATTCATCATTGATTCGGGAGCTACTACATCTATGCTGCGTCTACAGGATTTGCCTGAAGTTTATCATACTCAGCTAGCACAAGCTCCAACAGTGCATTGTGAAGGCATTGAAGGTAAGATAATTCCTCACCGTAAATTTGAAGCTTTGCCTTTGCAGATTGGAGAGACTGTGTACCCTACTAACTTTCTGGTAGGAGACACATTACCAGTGAATCTTTTGGGTCGCGATTTCCTGGCTTCTCATCATGCAACTTTATCCTAGATGAGTGGAAAGTTACATTTTCAGTTGTATTCTCTCTCTGAAGTACAGTCCCCTGCGGATGTCAAAGTTATTCACCCTGCTCTCGGAAGACTTCCATCTACTCTGTGGACAGCCCCAGGATCCAATGTCGGATGCCTCTCGATTCCTCCTGTGAAGATTACCTTAAAACCTGGAGTACAACTTCCTAGACTTAAACAGTATCCACTATCAGCAGCTGCTATAGATGGAATTCGTCCGGTAATTGAAGATTTACAGATGCAAGGTGTCATCTATCCTACTACGTCGCCATGTAATACTCCAATTCTTCCTGTACTGAAAGCTGATGGCAAGACTTATCGATTTGTGCAAGATCTGCGAGCTGTTAACAAGGTAATTTTGCCAATCTTTCCCTTGGTACCTAATCCGCATGATATTTGGACACAGGTACCTTCAGAGACTACTTGGTTTTCTGTTGTAGATTTGAGTTCTGCTTATTTTTCAGTGAGAATAAGCAAAGAAAACCAATTTTTATTTGCTTTTCATTTTGACAATCGGCAGTATACATGGACTACGCTGTGCCAGGGCTACACTGACAGTCCTGCTTACTTCTCGCAGGCCCTAAGAACTGCATTATTAGATGTGAAGCTTGACCAATCCTCTTTAATTCAATATGTGGATGATTTGCTTTTGTGTTCACCAAGTTATGAGATTTGTCTATCAGACTCTTTGGGGCATGTTTACTAAAATCCGCAAAATAGCGCGCCGCAAAATAGCGCACGGCAACGCGGCACTGAAATGCGCAGAAACGCGTTTAAACGCCCCGCACACGTGCGTGTCACCCCCGCACAGGTACGCGGCTCACTAACGGGCCCCGTACAAGTGCGGGCCCGCAAATGTCCGATAGAGGCGTGGAACGGCGAAAGGAGGGCGGAGGAAGGCTCCGGAGGGGCGGAGGGACGGGGTCAATGGGTGGAGAGTGGGAGGGGAGAGGCTCCCCGCACAGTATCGGGCCCGAATTTGCATGTAAAAACTACCGCGAGTGAAACACTCGCGGTAGAAAGCATTTAAAGGGAAGAGAAACCATTTCCGTCAGCAATGTACAGGAAAACCGGGGAAACCAGCAAAACGTGAGCAGTGTGATATATGTGCACAGCACAAAAGTGAAAATAAAAATAGAAAATGACCACAACAGAACTATTAAAAATAGTAATTCAGCTGGGGAACAGTTATAGTGATGGGCAAATACAGAAATCACACCCAGCAAAGCTCCAGAAAAAAGAAATGAATTTTGGAAGGGTCTACTGAGAGGAGACTCTTCCAAAAAACATTTCCACGTTTTGGAGCTTTCCTGGGAGTGTTTGCTATGGTTGCCCATTAATATCACTGTTGCCCAGCGTGGTGATATTTTGTCCCACATTTCCCGTGGTCATTTCCGGGGTTTATGTGCACGTTTGTCACCAGACAGGGTGCATATGCCCACAGTAGAATTGCGTAGAGCAGGGTTTGTGACTCCATCCTGCCAGGCTTACTGCCTCCAGGGGCTGCACTGTTTCTGTAGCCAAAGTGTGGTACAGCGGACAGAGTCATTAGCTCTAGGACCAGAGGGCAGAGGTTCAAAACCCAGCTGGGGCACCTGCCAGCCCAGTCCCTATATTTTACCCACCACTAAATAAAGATAGCGCAGACACCCCTGTATGCATGGGGAAAACACCCATATTTTACCCAACACCGCACACACACCACAACAATGGGCATTACCTACAGCCAAGTCCCCCAAATGCAGTCCCATACTGCCACATTGCAATCAGGTCAACTGCTTTTTCTGAGAGAAGTTCATGCCAGCATGTTGGCGGACAAGTACATGTGGTGCAGGGGGCAGTGGCTGCTAACCACAGAAGACAGAGGCCTAGCCATGTGCAGGCTGGCACAGTCCACTGCAACAGACAGGTCCTG
This sequence comes from Ichthyophis bannanicus, assembly GCA_033557465.1. Classification (NCBI taxonomy): domain Eukaryota; kingdom Metazoa; phylum Chordata; class Amphibia; order Gymnophiona; family Ichthyophiidae; genus Ichthyophis; species Ichthyophis bannanicus. The sequence goes on along the minus strand of CM066031.1, from coordinate 1,579,519,393 downwards.
CCGGATCCACAGTCATGGACAGTCCAGGGAATCCAACCAATCTGTGGCTACACAGTGGTGCAGTGCACACAGACAGTGCATACAAGAACAGAAGGTCACAGGTTCAAAGCCCAGCTGGGGCTACTGCCAATCCTGCCCACATATTTTTCCCACAACTAAACAGTGATAGTAAGGACACACCTTTCATGGCGGGGACATATGCAATGGTAAGACATCTATCTTTTACCCCACTGAGCACAGACACCATGAACAGGGGCAGTACCTAGAGCAGAATCACCCAAATGCAGTCCTGGTGGGCCACACACTAGTCAGGTTCCATGCTGACACTCATACAAATGCCTGTGCTGTATATCTATGCACCACCCCCATGGCATGTAGATGTAGCCCATGCATATTCATGAGGGATAGCAGGAAAACCCGAACAGTGTGATGCAAACCTGGACTGGAGTTGGGAATCTGTGCCGTAAAGCAGCAGCCATCAAGGGCAGACACACCCACACCCACAGGCCCCATTGGCCAATGTCTCCTGGAAAGGCAGAACATTGGACCGTGCATGCAGCACCCAAAACGAGCACTTGCATAACTTACCAATGTCACCCTACACCTGAGGTATACGGTACACAGCTCGGAGACGTTTGCTAGGAGCACAGGCAGGCAGTTATCCATACGTTACGTACATACTGCTAGTTGACCCCATCCAAACAATCTGTTAGGTGTTTGCGGGGCATGCTCCAGGCCTGGCCTCTGACGGTGCTTACCACCCTGGGGAGTGACCACCAGCTGTAATGCGTACCATATCCATGCCTTGCCGTGCTCAGGACCGGTTTGGTGGGCAAGGCTACTTACCCCCTCAATCGTAGCACCATGATGGCAGAGGTGTGGAAGTGTGTGTCTGTCTATACAGTGGGTGTTGGCTGCAAGCCCCTTCAACAGCCCGCACTGCCAGCACTGTTGCCAGTATTGGCCAGTCAATGTGCATAATGAGGTGCAAGGTACCATGGGTATAGCCAGGGCAGGGTGGCGTGGCCAGGATGCATCTGCACTGGGCATAGGGCCCTGGCAGGGACATTGGCTGGGATATTGTAGTGTCCGGCCACCACCTACACAGACAGGGTGGCCAAAGCATGTCCTTCTGGGGGATCACGCTCACCCTGACTGTGCAGTGACCACAGCATGGCTAGGCCCCCCCCATAGTGCTGTATAGTAGTTCTCTCATGTGATAGATATGGGTTTCTCTTTGGGGCCCAGTCACTGATCTATCTGCTTGCTGTGTATGCAGACAGCCCAGTTCTGGGTGCATGCATCTCCATTGGGAACATGCACTATGGACTAACCAGCAGACTGTTTGTAGCTGGTAAATGTCTTGCTATAATGGCTTGCAGGGTGCAGTGGCTGTTGGCTTGCTGCAGGGGAATATCTGGTGGTGGAGTGCAGCTTACCATACCCTGGGCTTATGTCTGTCTGCTATTGTGTTATGGCTGTGTATGGAGCTGCCTGCCTCGGGGGGTGGTGGTGTTCCTCAGCAGGACTGGGGTTGATGTTGCCCTCTACTGCCACCTTTGCAGGGAGGTAGAGTGTGGATCCCTTGATGGGGACCATGTTTGCCACGGGGGGGGGGTGCCTGATGGTGGCAGACAGGGATATTCATGGTGTTTGTGCAGAAACTAGCTATCTTACACATTAACACTGCTTTGGAACGCCCGCTTGGCCTCCATCAGCCATGGCAGGTGTTGTTGACCTGGTCCTGGCCACCTCATTGCACACTCAGGGTGAGCACAGTACCCGCACGATGTAACGGTGTGTGGCTACTCTGTGCCAGTAAAACACCCGGTCAGTGCCCCCTACTAGGCCAAGGTGCTGTGTGGGTGCACCCGGTCACTTCCCCCAACAGGGCCGAGGTGCTGTGGGGGTGCATTCCCCATCTTGTGTCCATCTGCGGACAGCTAATTTGCATGTGCAGTGCATCATGGGTACGGGTGGCCTAACCCTATCCTGTTGACACCAGCAGACTGTCTGTGAGGTGACGTGTAGGCTATCTGCAGCCAGCCAGGGGCCTGCTTACAGCTATGGAGCTGTAGCGCAATGGTTACATCACTGCCTGTTCCAGCCAGAGGTCATGGGTTCAAACCCACAGTGGGGCCCTTTGGTAGGGCTGTCCACAGCTTTATTTTTATTTACTGTACATATGTCTATGCCGGCAAGACCACCCTCAGCTTACTATACCCATTAGGTGCCTCTGAGGGTGCTTCATAGGGCGCCCTGTAGGCCACCTTATGGTTGCCATCCCTATAGGGTGCACTATACATTATCCTGTGTCGCAACATACATGCTGCCCTATAGGGGTCATTCAAGGGTGCCTTGGCGAACAGTGCACTGTAACATGTGCCTTATGGGCCGCCGTATGTTAACATGCTGGGAGAGTGCGTTTGCTAGTAGTGATAACAAAATACAATTATACAGCCTCCTACAGCACTCCACAACATAATACATACTGCCTCAGCAGGCATTTTTCACTGGGCATTGTGAGGAGTTGAACCCCTGATCCCTGCACCATTGGTCAGTGTTTTAACCATTGTGCTGTGGCTCTGTTCCTGTGCTTATGCATCAGCGCGCCGCCTTGTGCCTATCAGCGCGCCGCCTTCTGCCGCCCAAGGGGACCAGTGCGCCGCCTTCTGCTGCCCAAAAATAACTGTGCGCCGCCTTATGCCGCCCAAAAAGCACTGTGCGCCGCCTTCTGCCGCCCAAAAATAACTGTGCGCCGCCTTATGCCGTTCCAAATTAATTTGCCTCCTAAAACAATGTTAATCATTACAGTTACTGCCTCAGCTGACCTTTGTCGTTGCGCACACTGGGGGATTGAACCCATGGCCCCTGCACCATTGGTCAGTGTCTTCACCGTTGTACCACGGCTCTGTTGTTTTGTATACTCAGCAGCGCGCCACTTTGCCTTTCCACGCGCTAATGTCGACCCCCGCACATTAGCGCGACGCACACACGTCCGGTTGCTTACTACCGTTTTTTTTCTATTTTCTGCCTGAACCGCCCACTCCTTATATGGCACAGGCACACTAGCACGGCCCCGCACGTTAGGAATGTTTAGTAAACATGCCCCTTTGTCTTTATTAGCTCATATTGCCAAATTAGGACTGAAGGTTAATTTGTCTAAACTGAAATTTGTATCTCAAAATGTTATTTTTCTGGGTGTTGTTCTAACTCCAGCTGGTCGTGAAATTACTTCTGCCAGATTGGAACCTATTCTATCATTGTCTTTCCCAGCGACACCAGTATTGTTACGTAGATTCCTGGGATTATTGATTTTCTGTAAACAGTGGATAGCTAATTTTTCAGACCGTACAGCTCCGCTTTATGCGTTGATTGGGAAAGAGGGTCCACAGGGTCTCATTGTACCTACGTTATCACAGTGGGAAGCTTTTGTAAATTTAAAGACTGCACTAAGCACTACACTGTGTTTGTCTTTTCCAGACTATTCTTTAACATTCAAATTGTATGTGGCTAGTTCAGCCATATCAGCCACATGTGTGCTTTTGCAAGCATTTCCAACTGGTCGCAAGCTGATAGGATATTTTTCAAAGCGGTTTGATTCAGTGACTTTGGGACTTCCTCCATGCTTGCGTAGTTTAGTATCAGTGGCATTTGCAATTGAAATTACTGATTTTTTAGTGTTACAGCACCCTCTTGAGGTATATATGGCACATTCCGTTTCTAGGTTGCTCCATTTAACTAAAACTCAGCCTTTGTCTTCCACACGTTTGTTGACTCTGGAATTGATAATTTCTCAGTCTCATATAAAAATATGTACTACGTCCATATGCAATCCATCTACGCTCCTGGCTCCTTTGGCAGATCTGGTGGAGGAGGATAGGTCCCATGATTGTTTTCAAAGTATTTTAACATCTTCCCATGCTAGACCTGATCTCTCACCGGTACCCCTGCCAGCCCCGGATGTAACCTTATTTGTGGATGGTTCGGCTTTCAGAGATGAAATGGGAAAACTTTGTGTAGGCTACGCAGTAGCCACAATTGATGACGTGGTTGAATCAGCTTCTCTGCCATTTTCTAGTGCCCAGTTAGCAGAGGTTTTTGCATTGACACGTGCTCTTGAACTCTCTAGATATCTTCTAGCAAATATATATTCAGATAGCTCCTATGCAATGAGTGTGCTATGGGATTTTGGCAATATTTGGTTGCAACGAGGATTTTTAACTTCTGCTAATAAACCAATTAAACATGCTAAACACATTTACCGTTTGTTACAAGCCGTTCTCTTGCCAGCACAAGTTGCAGTTTTAAAATGTAAAGGACATTCCTCTGCTGGTGATTTAGTTTCAAAGGGCAATCATTTTGCAGACCAAGAAGCGCGGAAGGCTGCTCTTCAGGCATTAGTGTCACCAACGCTGCTGTATTTAAAGCCTTCTAACATGACTTTGTTCTCCTTGTCCTCTCTTTTACAGCAGTATCGAAACACTTCCCTTGAAACCAAAACTCTATGGACTTCATGGGGTGCATCCTGTGATATTCAGGGCTACTGGAAGAAGGAGCACCTATTCATTTGCCCTGACTCTCTTTTGTTTCCGCTTGCTCTGTTCCTGCATCATAAACATCACTTATCCGCTGCAGCCTTTGCAGTTTTGTGGTATCACCCGCAGTTTCTTTCTGTGGCACAGGCTGTGTATGCTGCTTGCTTGGATTGTTTGCAGGCTGGCAGGGTGGGGCCCCTTCTGAAGATTGCTGCTGCTCTTCCCAAACCTTCTGGACCATTTCTGATTTTGCAGCTTGATTTTACTGATTTGCCCTGTGCCAGAGGAGGGAGGCGGTATTTGTTGGTGATCACTTGTCTTTTCTCTGGTTGGGTGGAGGCTTATCCCACTACCAGTATGACAGCTGGGGTTGCCATAAAATTGTTGCTCACTCAGTTTATTCCTGTCTGGGGTGTACCTTTTGTTCTTTCTTCTGATCAGGGTCTGGCCTTCATTGCACGTGTCTGGGAGGATATTGAAAATTGGTTTGGTGTCAAAAGACAACTGCACACAACCTATCATCCGCAAAGCTCTGGCCAAGTGGAGTGGATGAATAGGACTCTCAAAGGTTTCTTGCGCACTATGACACAGGATTGGGCTACGGATTGGACAGAAGCCTTTCCTTTTGCCCTTATGGCGGTGTGTAACTCCCCCCAGCGCACTCGAGGAGGTCTGACACCATATGAAATAGTTACTGGACGTCCAGCTACTTCTCCACATGCCTTGGCAGTTATCCCAGACCCCCAGTTGTTGTGCAATGATATCTTAACTTATTGTGCATAATTGCACTCAGTCCTGTCTGTTTCCCCTTTATTGAAGGTGAATCCTCAACAAGATGCTCCTCCAGAATCATCACATCCGGACATGAAACCAGGGGATTGGGTCCTGATTAAGAATTTGCATCCAAAGACGCTTCTGTCTCCGAAATTCCTAGGTCCATTCCGTGTACTTCTGGTGGGATATTCAGCCTGTAAAGTGGAAGGACATTCTCACTGGATACATCTTATGCAGTGTAAGAAGGCTCCCTCACAAGATCTGGAAGGTGGTTCTCCGCATCCATGATTCAAGAAATACAACGCAGACTCCTCGAACAACAGTGATATTGCAGAAAAAGATTTTTATGATTTAAAGTACTTTCAGAGAGAACAATGGTGACATCACAGAAAAAGATTATTGTATTAAGTAAATTCTGAATGGACTATTCATGCAAAATGCTTTTGTTCGGCATTTATAGTATTGCTTAGGGGGATGAGGTCAGTTTAGATTAGTATTTTCCTGATATATATGTAATGACCTTTAGGTACTGTGATAAGGAAGCTTATCATAGCTCAGGAAGGAGCTATAGAAAAGGTGAAGTGACTCTGAACAAGCAACCTGTCAGTTCTGGTAGAAATAAGAAAACAGAATTTTCCCATAAAAGACTACCAGTCCCAGAATGCACCAGGTTTCCAACAGCCATTAGAGGAGCTGAAGTGGAGAAATGTGTGTTCAATCAGGAGGGCTATGAGGTAATCCCTAAGCACTCATCTCAAAGGGCAGGGCCTGATTCAGCACATCTGCGCTGTGTTAGGGAGGATCACTCATCTAAGCAGAATAAGAGTAGAGTTTATTCTACAGATGACCATCTTCATGATCACCTTGGATATCCAGAGAAGGATCATCAGTTTCATCTGAAGGATCATCAGAAGCAGAAGCCAAACCGGACGGACAGAGAGGGAAAGAGACCCTTTGGAAGAAGGAAGAGAAAAGCCTTTGAGAGGTCTAGAAGAGTCCAAAGCAGTACGTATACTGGGAGGTATTCCAAGGGCCAGCATACACCATTGGACTGGGGAAAGCCAGAGGAATGGTGCTGAAGAGCTAGGAATCACCAGAGGCTACCTGTGAGGGAGACGGCTGCACGTGGAAGGGACCCTAAGACCTGTGCCAGAAGGTATGTGAAGAGAGATCCAGTGTCCAGGGATCTGGATTGGAAGGCTGGACATAAGAACTGGACTACATACTGGCCAGGCTATATAGAGAGGAACTCTAGCAGCAATGGAAGCTCAGGTATGAACACTGATCTATGCCCTAGCTATAACCTTGAAAGACAGCAGGGAAACAAGTATTCTCCTGAAAATGCTCCATTGAGAGATTCATCTGTGCCAATCCATGATATTGAGCCCATGCTTGTTGAACAAGGGGGAATAATAGCAGATGAGGATCCTGTTTATATGGACTGTTCTCTATCTAAACTCCGTTGGTAACTTTCTGTTATAAAATACAGCAACCATCACAAAGAAATACAAATTTGTTCTTTAATCTACTCAAAAAATAAGCTCCTGAAGCAGGATTTGACCCACACAGTAGAAAGCAAGCCAGCTAAGGGGTTTCAGCTGGATAACTGCTAGCAATTAAGCCTTACCTAATTGCTTGTGAGCTAGGAGAGAATCACTTCTGTATCTATGTGGGAAGTAATCAGAAGTTAACCTGAAAAGAACAGTTTGTTTCTTGCTTTGTGGCTTTTCATTTGTTGTTTTCCTGATTTTGACTTTGTTTTTCCAAGTTAACACTGAAAGCAAGTAACCTAATTTATGTGCTACCAAGCATATCTGTGTTGGGAGAAATAAACCCATAAATAAATATCTTATTGGCTTTACCCAAGAGCACAACTAAATTATTGTCAGCAGCTGTGTCTGGTGTGAATGAACTACATTGCCCACAATACCTTGCAAATCATATAGATATATGCACTTGACAAGACTGTGAAGATTCTCACCCAGGCAGCCGTCTGACAAATGGCGTAGTTGGCAGGATTGCTTTTGCACAAAGGGGATTTACTTGCTGAGGATTACAACTACAGTTCAAGTTTAAAGCTGGAAAAAAAGATTTTCCCTCAACTGCACTTTGGAGGAGAAGTGGATGTCCCAGGAGGAAAAGACCCTGTGCAGAGCTGGATTCATCACTAGCACAAGGTAATAAGTACCTGGGCATGTCTAGTGGTGGATGGGAGTAAGCACAGGGGTAATTGAAAAAAAAAAAAGAGTGTAGAAAAAAAACACCTGTTTGGAAGGTGGTGCACTGTGTTTTTTTTCTTTGTATTTTCTTACAGGGTTCAAGATGGATTCAAAGGAACTAGCTCAGTGGATGGCAGCCCAGTTCAGCAGGCAGCAGGAGCTAGCACAGCAGGCTCAGGACACTGCTATGAGAGCCTTAATGGACCAGCAGAAGCCAGTGCTTGAACTGGTGCAAGCCCTAGTTCAGCTGCAGAATCAAAGTGGAACAGATGCAAGACCAGCAGTGAATACTGGTACACCACATTTGGACAGTGTGGGACTCAATCAAGGGATTGGGGCATTTAGTTTTGGGAAGCTAACTCCAGATGATAATGTTGATGATTTTCTAGAGTCTTTTGAAAGAGTGGCACAAGCATTAGCATGGCCAGAGACCCAGTGGGCAGTAAGGCTGGCAGCCTCATTAACTGGAGAGGCGCTTGCAGCGTATAGAGCCATGCCAGCAGCCCAGGCTTTGAATTATAAGGATGTAAAGGCTGCTATTAGAGATCGCCTAGGGTTGTCTATTTCAGAGTATAGGCGAATGTTTAGAGCTGTTACATTAAGAGTGGGTGAAACACCCAGGGCTCTGAGTCAGAGAATCAGAGGATTAGCTGTAAAATGGTTGGAGCCTGAGCAAAAGACGGTAGAAATGTTATTAGATATTATAATGCTTGAACAATTTTATGTCTGGGGTGCCTAAAGATTTGCACACTTTCCTTATACAGCAAAATTGCCAAAATCTTGGAGAGGCAACCATGCTAGCAGAGAGATTCTTGGAAGCCATGCAGGCTTGCCATAGAATGGGTGGCCCTCTGAAGATTGATGCTGAAGCAAGATGTGCTGTATCAGAAAAGAAAATAATTAAAAATGTTTCTGAAAATGAATGTACTGTATCAAATCAGATGACACAGTGGAATAGAAAGAAATGTTTCAAGTGTGGAAAATGGGGACATTTAGAAAAGAGATGCCAGACACACATTAGCTTAATGGGTGTGGATTTAAAACAGCCCAAAGAAGGATTTCTTTTGATGGTTGATGTGCAAGGAATTACCACAAATGCTTTGTTAGACTCTGGGGCAGACCAGAGTATGATGTCAAAAAGGCTTTGGAAGAGGATAGAGGCCCAAGAAGGATTTGTGCCTAGAACCCCTGAAAGCCAAGTTCACATCAGATGCATTCATGGTGCTGCAACATCATATCCCACCTATAGGCTAAAGGTTAAGTGCCTGGGGGAACAAGAGGAAGTCCTGTTAGCAGTGGTGCCTAGGCTACCCTTTGATTTGGTTCTAGGAAGAGACTGGCCAAGATTTAAGCAGGGTCTAGTGGAAGGACTAGGAAAGAAGGAGGGAGAAGGTTTAATGGTAATAGCTCCCGGGCCTTTATTTGGAAGTCCTCAGACCCCAGCTAAAAAGATGGTTAAGCGTCCAGAAGACCAAGCTATCCCAAAGCAGACATTCGTCCTAAAGTACCATAGGGTCACAGAGAAGGCCCAAGCTCCTAAGCGGGCAACCCCTCAAGCTGCTGGGTTTGATCTGTGCAGCATAGAAAATGTGACTGTACCTAGCCAAGGGAGAGCCCTGGTGGACACTGGTCTCCAAGTGGAAATACCTATTGGATGCTATGGGAGAGTAGCCCCAAGGTCCGGATTAGCCCTTAAATATTTCATCGATGTGGGTGCGGGAGTAATTGATCCCGATTACAGGGGCAATATTAAAGTTCTGTTGTTTAATTTTGGACAGAATGATTATCACGTGAAGACAGGAGACAGAATTGCCCAATTGATCTGTGAGAGGCTGGGTTTTCCACCTGTGGAGGAGGTCACATCCCTGGAGAATTCTGAACGTGGAACCAAAGGCTTTGGTTCTACTGATGTCAAAGGGGTTAAAAGCCTAGCTGCCACCTGTGCCCGAGAGAGGGAGGTGAATGAAGAGGAAGATTTGGGACCCCAGGTATCTGATTGTAAAGAAAAATCAGAGCCCCAAATAGGTGAGGACCTGACAGTGGTACAACAGGAAGAAATTAGGAAGTTGCTTAAAGAATTCCCAGATGTGTTGACACCCATACCTGGGGAGACACATTTGGTTGCCCATGAAATAATAACTCCACCTGGGAAATTAGTTCGTCAAAGGCCATACCGCTTGCCTGAAGCCAAGAGACAGGAAGTAGTGGCACAAGTCCAGGAGATGTTGGACATGGGAGTAATAGAGGAGTCAAAGAGTCCCTGGAATAGCCCCATAGTCCTGGTGCCGAAGCCTGATGGATCTTTAAGATTTTGTATTGACTTCCGGCAGGTAAACGCCATATCAGTTTTTGATGCATATCCAATGCCAAGAATTGAAGAGCTGTTGGACCAGCTGGGACAGGCTCAATACTTAACCACCCTTGATATGACAAAAGGATATTGGCAGATCCCTCTCACCAGGGAGTCGAAGCCGAAGACTGCGTTCAGCACCCCCGTTGGCCTTTTCCAGTTCAAGAGGATGCCTTTCGGACTGCATGGAGCAGCGGCTACCTGCCAAAGGTTAGTGGATCAGGTACTTCGACCCCACCAAAATTATGCTTTTGCATATATGGATGATGTCATAATCCATAGTAACACCTGGGCGGAGCATCTAAAGAGGATCAGGGCAGTCTTGTGCTCCATGAAGCAAGCGGGAATCACTTTAAACCCGAAGAAGTGTGCCTTTGCAAATAGGGAGGTAAAATACCTGGGCCACCTAGTGGGAAGAGGAAAAATTAAACCTCTAATGAGTAAAGTAGATAGCATCAGGAATTTTCCTCCTCCAACAACAAAGAAACAACTAAGAAGTTTCTTAGGACTTATTGGATACTACCGCAGGTTTATACCGCAATTCGCAGAGAAAAGTGCAATTTTCACGGATATGCTGCGGAAGAATTGTCCAAACCAGCTAAAGTGGACACCTGAAGCTGAAAAAGCGTTTTCAGTCTTAAAAGGAAAATTGTGTACAGGACCGGTACTGAAAGGGGTGGACTTCAAGAAACCCTTTCTGGTTCAAACCGATGCATCGGATGTAGGGCTAGGAGCGGTTCTATCCCAGTGTCATGATGGGGAGGAGCATCCTGTGATGTACCTGAGCAGGAAGTTGTCACCGGCTGAACAAAAGTATTCCACAATAGAAAAAGAATGTTTAGCTATTAAGTGGTCAGTGGAGGCATTAAGGTTTTACCTTACGGGGAGAAAGTTCCAGTTGGTCACAGACCATGCCCCACTTAAGTGGTTGCAGCAAATGATGAACCACAATGCCAGGTTGACACGCTGGTACATGGTCTTACAGGCATTTGATTTTCAAGTTGAACATCGTGCTGGGAAGTTACACAAGAATGCGGATGCCCTTTCCCGGATTACGGACTGTAGAGAAGAAGTTTCACCAGTTACACCAGTCCGTAATAACTTAAGCAGGGGGGTATGTGATAAGGAAGCTTATCATAGCTCAGGAAGGAGCTATAGAAAAGGTGAAGTGACTCTGAACAAGCAACCTGTCAGTTCTGGTAGAAATAAGAAAACAGAATTTTCCCATAAAAGACTACCAGTCCCAGAATGCACCAGGTTTCCAACAGCCATTAGAGGAGCTGAAGTGGGGAAATGTGTGTTCAATCAGGAGGGCTATGAGGTAATCCCTAAGCACTCATCTCAAAGGGCAGGGCCTGATTCAGCACAGCTGCGCTATGTTAGGGAGGATCACTCATCTAAGCAGAATAAGAGTAGAGTTTATTCTACAGATGACCATCTTCATGATCACCTTGGATATCCAGAGAAGGATCATCAGTTTCATCTGAAGGATCATCAGAAGCAGAAGCCAAACCGGACGGACAGAGAGGGAAAGAGACCCTTTGGAAGAAGGAAGAGAAAAGCCTTTGAGAGGTCTAGAAGAGTCCAAAGCAGTACGTATACTGGGAGGTATTCCAAGGGCCAGCATACACCATTGGACTGGGGAAAGCCAGAGGAATGGTGCTGCAGAGCTAGGAATCACCAGAGGCTACCTGTGAGGGAGACGGCTGCACGTGGAAGGGACCCTAAGACCTGTGCCAGAAGGTATGTGAAGAGAGATCCAGTGTCCAGGGATCTGGATTGGAAGGCTGGACATAAGAACTGGACTACATACTGGCCAGGCTATATAGAGAGGAACTCTAGCAGCAATGGAAGCTCAGGTATGAACACTGATCTATGCCCTAGCTATAACCTTGAAAGACAGCAGGGAAACAAGTATTCTCCTGAAAATGCTCCATTGAGAGATTCATCTGTGCCAATCCATGATATTGAGCCCATGCTTGTTGAACAAGGGGGAATAATAGCAGATGAGGATCCTGTTTATATGGACTGTTCTCTATCTAAACTCCGTTGGTAACTTTCTGTTATAAAATACAGCAACCATCACAAAGAAATACAAATTTGTTCTTTAATCTACTCAAAAAAAAAGCTCCTGAAGCAGGATTTGACCCACACAGTAGAAAGCAAGCCAGCTAAGGGGTTTCAGCTGGATAACTGCTAGCAATTAAGTCTTACCTAATTGCTTGTGAGCTAGGAGAGAATCACTTCTGTATCTATGTGGGAAGTAATCAGAAGTTAACCTGAAAAGAACAGTTTGTTTCTTGCTTTGTGGCTTTTCATTTGTTGTTTTCCTGATTTTGACTTTGTTTTTCCAAGTTAACACTGAAAGCAAGTAACCTAATTTATGTGCTACCAAGCATATCTGTGTTGGGAGAAATAACCCCATAAATAAATATCTTATTGGCTTTACCCAAGAGCACAACTAAATTATTGTCAGCAGCTGTGTCTGGTGTGAATGAACTACATTGCCCACAATACCTTGCAAATCATATAGATATATGCACTTGACAAGACTGTGAAGATTCTCACCCAGGCAGCCGTCTGACAGTACTTAACTTCTACTTCATAAACATATTGAGACTTAGAGGCTAATTATAGCTATAGTATATATCTTCATTATATAAAGGAGAGTATTAAGAAGAATAGGTATATTTTCAGTTTTGATTTAGTATATTTTTAAGTAATTATAGTTTTAGATATTTAAAAGTTTTGCTAAGAATGTTTTTATATCTAATCTTAGTTGTGTTGAGGCATATTAGTGGTAGCAAAGCAGTGCTGCAGTTAGAACCTTGGGAATGTTATGAGGAATATTCAAATATTTTCGAGTCACAGGTACACTCAGTGACAAAACATTTTAATTTATCAGATTGTGCAGTGTGTCTTCCATCTGTGACAGCTACTCAGCATGGATTTCTACCTAGGGTTAGGCCTAAGACCTTCGAAGAGTTTCGTGACATAGCTTTTAATCTAACTACTGTACAATGGTCTCATACAAACCCAGAACCTAGAATAGTTAGTTCTATGCCTCTACAAAATCCTCCAATGTTTTATGGCTCAGGGTAAGGGAAGAAAGGTAGGCAGGGCCGGATTTACCTTGAGTGAGGCCCTACGCCAACAAAAATTGTGGGCCCCCGGCAGGGGCGGCCCAAGGGGGGTGTGGGGCCTCATTTGCATAAGGGGCCTCATTTGCATAAATATTTGCATAATGTTACCATATACTAACTTTTAGTAAACGTGCCTCTTAATGAGTGTATGGATAAAGAAAGACTAAAAGATTTCTACATTACTATAATCCAGTGCCAACTGCCAGACACATTAGGAACTACTACAAACACTGCCCATTTAGAACCCATCAGAAAGAAAAAACACCCCTGGGAATCAACCCCATAAATTTCATAAATATTTGATTCCCCTAACTACCTATTAAAGAACTACTCCCACCCCCCCCCCCCCATAGCAAACCCGCCGTATCTTAACAGCACTACCAGGACTCACAAAGCACCATACTCTACCAATCAAAAGGCAACACTGCAAATATTAAACCAATACATTTCAGAGAACAACAATACATGACCTACTGGGGAAAGAGAACAAGTGGCAATGTCAAATAGGAATTATATAAACAGAAACACCTCAGCTCAGTTACACATGCAGAACATAGACCATCACCAAACAAGTAATCACAATTTAGAAACAGGAAGACAATAATTAAACTGGGAATCCCAAAAGCCAAACTTGGAATGTACAACACTGTAGAAATAAAACTATACATTAATTTGCTCTTGTACTAAACAAAGCGCAGACGTTAATGATGCACATTTACCAGAGCTGACATATTCCAATTAATAAATTCAAAATAAAGAGATATTTTTCTACCTTTTGTGCATTTTTTTCAGCTGCAATTGCTCCAGCCACTTTGTTCTGGTTTCTTCGTGTCTTCTGCTAACTCTCCATCGTCTGCTGTCCATTTGTCCTTTCTTCTCTCTTCTAGTTTTTTTCCATTCTCTCTCTACATCTGCTTTAACATACTAATCTTTCTCCTTTTGCTCTTTCCTCATTCCTATTTCATCCAATCAAATTTTAAACCTCCATCCTCAATCCCCACTTACTCTCCAAATACCCGGCCAATTGTAGATTTTTTATCCCTCCCACACAAAATATTTTTCCCTTCTCCATTTTACTCTTCCAGCCCCATCCCATTCTAATCCTCCCCCAACATCAGCTCCCTTCTAGTTCCAGCCTCAACCAGCATCCATTCCCTTCTAGTCCCTGCATCAGCCCATTTCCAGTCCTAGCCACCCATCAGCCCATTTCCAGTCCTAGCATAACCCCAACACAATACCAGTCCTAGCCCCCCCATCAACCCACTTACAGTCCTAACCCCCGATCACCGCATTTTCAGTTTAAGCCCCCCTATAACCCATTACCAGTCCTAACCCCCCATCAGCCCACTTCCAGTCCTACCCCATCAACCCATTTCCAGTCAGCCCCCCATAGTCCATTGCCAGTCCTAACCCCCCCCATCAGCCCACAGCCCATTACCAGTCCTAACCCCATCAGCCCACCTCAAGTCCTAACCCCATCAACCCATTTCCAGTCAGCCCCCCATAGCCCATTGCCAGTCCTAACCCCCCCCCATCAGCCCACAGCCCACTTCCAGTCCTAACCCCATCAACCCATTTCCAGTCAGCCCCCCATAGCCCATTACCAGTTCTAACCCCCCCATCAGCCCACAGCCCATTACCAGTCTTAACCCCCCCATAGCCCATTACCAGTTCTAAGCCCCCCCTCAACAGCCCACAGCCCATTACTAGTCCTAACCCCATCAGCCCACCTCCAGTCTTAACCCCCCCAGCCCATTTCCAGTCCTAGCCCCCCCATAGCCCATTACCAGACAGCCCACTTCAGCCCACAGCCCATTACCAGTCTTAACCCCCCCATAGCCCATTACCAGTTCTAAAACCCCCCAACAGCCCACAGCCCATTACCAGTCCTAACCCCATCAGCCCACCTCCAGTCTTAACCCCCCCAGCCCAGTTCCAGTCCCAGCCCCCCCAATAGCCCATTGCCAGTCCTAACCCCCCCCCATCAGCCCACAGCCCACTTCCAGTCCTAACCCCATCAACCCATTTCCAGTCAGCCCCCCATAGCCCATTACCAGTTCTAACCCCCCATCAGCCCATTACCAGTCTTAACCCCCCCATAGCCCATTACCAGTTCTAACCCCCCCTCAACAGCCCACAGCCCATTACCAGTCCTAACCCCAACACCCCACCTACAGTAATAACCCCCCACCCCATTTCCACTACCACCCCCCCCAATAGCCCATTACCAGTCCTACCCCCCCCCCCCCCATCGGCCTAAAGTAAAATTTAATAAAAAAAACGCTGGCTGCTACCGCTGCCACCGCGGCAGCATGGACTGACCCGCGGGGCCCCCTCTGCCTGGCTGAATCCCTCCCTCCCTCCGCGACGGCTGAGCCCCTCCATGCAGGCTTTGAGAGGCGCGAAGGGAGAGTGTCTCCCTCGCGTCTCTGTTAAGCCCGCAGGGGCTGATGGGAAACATCAGCCCCTGCGGGCTTAACAGAGACGCGAGGGAGACACTCTCCCTTCGCGCCTCTCAAAGCCGGCACGGAGGGAGGGAGGGATGGACGGACGGACGGATTCAGCCGGGCAGAGGGGGCCCCGCGGGATAGTCCATGCTGCCGCGGCAGCAGAGGGGGCCCCGCGGGACAGTCCATGCTGCCGCGGCGGCAGCCAGCGTTTTTTTTTAAATTTAATTTTAAGAAGGCTAACAATTTTTTCAATTTTTGTGGGCCCTTGTCAGCTGTGGGCCCTACGCCACGGCGTAGTTGGCGTATAGGTAAATCCGGCCCTGAAGGTAGGGGATACTCCATGGAACGTTTGTAGAATAGTAATGCTGCATAATTCTTCTATCTGGTATAAGAAATCCCATGTAGGAAACTCTTATATTTCAGTAGTACAATTAATGTCAGTTCAAGGGAACCAGGTGCATGATTATGAATTACTACAATATAATAGTTCTGGCTACCCTTTGAATGACTCTAGTTCAGACCTAAACATACCTAACTGGAGTTTCCCTTTACTAGGGTATTATCATCCCTGGAAACGTAATTTGTCTGGAGGGCTTAATGAAATGGACATGACTCAGTGGGCTTTGAATAGTTGTATCCATTATATATCTTGTCCCCAGAATTTGACAATCTGGGAAGATGGCTTAGTGGCTTTAGAAAGAGATTATTTTGTGTGTGGTACATTTGCGTATACAGAGCTTCCCAGAGGTTGATCAGGTACTTGTTATATAGCCCAATTAGATACCCCGTGGCGATTTGTACCTTACCAAAACATTACTTTATTATCAACCCTGAACAATTCTTTTAGAAGAAAAAGGGACGTTTCTCCACAGGATAAAGCCATAGAGGCTGCTCAACAGCTGGTAGACACTACAAAACCTTTAACTAAATCTCAAATAGATGCATTCACAGGTACTGTGTGGCTTTCAACCTTTGGAGCTATAGCACCCACCAGAGAATATGGTACCCAGATTATGCGACTACAGGCAGTTGTTGAACTTACAGCCCTGGATCTCACTGAGGCACTTCGTGTATTACAAGGTGCAGTGAACAAAGTGTCAGCTTATGCAGCCCAGAACCGAATGGCTTTAGACTATCTCCTAGCAAAGGAAAATGGTGTGTGCGGAGTAATAGTTGGTTTTTGTTGTAGTATGCTTGATAATAATGGAAAAATAGTAAAAGGCCTATTAGATAAAGTTAGAAACCATACTTTTCTTTCAAGTGATAGTTATGTAAGTTCTTTTTCAGATCTATTTGATTCTGTTTCTTCATTTTGGAATTCATTATCCAGGCCTTTGCAAGGCATGTTAGCATCATTACTTGGCTTTTTGGGGATTCTCATTCTAGGAGTATTAATTCTCTGTGTAATATCAGCCTGCTGTAAGAAATCAGTGGAATCACTGACCCCTACAATGATGTTACAGATTGACCCAGAATCTAGTCTTAATTCCACTTTAATGGCAATGTCTGAGCTTCCTTACTTTGGGAATGATTCTTTACAGAATCAGAGGAAGGACTGAAAGTAAGCTTGTCTGTACAGGGCGGTGTACACAACCAGACTGTCTAATAAAAACCTGAGAAAGAGTTACAATTGTTCAGAACTTTGCTTAGAAATAAACTTCATATACTGTATTTGCTTACTAAGTAGGTGAAGAGGTACATGTCCTGTAAGCTATGTGAAATAAGAAAAAGAGCAGCTTGTCCTCCAGCCTTTCAGTCTCAGGGTTACCAGATATCAAGCAGTCAGTAGTAAACTTAATATCTACAGTTATGTCTTGGAATACATGTATGTCTCCTCATACTGACCTATGTTGATTAGAAATTGACCTATGATGTTATGAATACGTAATACCTGATGTAGAACAATAAAGTGAAATTATGCTGTATCATCCAAAAGAGCCTTATAAATAAAGTAAACCATAGCTAATAGTTAGAGTAAACAAAGAGAACTTGTTTCTATTTGTTTCTCTCCGCAAAGCTTTGGTGTATCTATATATATAGAAGTGTGTGGTATTTTATTGCTGTCTCTTAGATTTCCTTCTCATTGCTTTGAGTGTGGTTTTCCGTTACTCCAAGAGCCCTGCAGTGTTGCTGGTGAGGGGGGCGCAGAGTATCCTTCACTATATTTGGAAAAACTTAGAGAAGCTAGCAAAGTAGTCATGAAAGCAAAGATTCAAAAAGAGGAGGAAATAGCCAATACAATAAAATGGGGGAATAAGACATTTTTCAGATATGTTAGTGAGAAGAGGAAGGGCAAAAGTGGTATTGTCAGACTCAAGGGTGAAGGGGAGGAATATGTAGACGCTGATGAGGATAAAGCGGAATTGCTAAAAAATATTTCTGTTCTGTGTTCACAGATGAAGAACCAGGAGCACGACCTCAGAAAACACCCACAAACAGGAACAGAAGCGAGGGACATCTTGAACAATTTTCAGAAGACTGTGTTCGTGAGAAACTAGCTCAACTTAAAGTAGACAAAGCGATGGGATCGGATGGGATACACCCTAGAATACTGAGGGAGCGTGGGGACGTTCTAGCAGCTCCACTGACTGACCTTTTCAATGCCTCGTTAGAGTCGGGAGTGGTGCCAAAGGACTGGAGAGAGGCTCATGTGGTGTCTTTACACAAAAGCGGAAGTGAGGATGTGGTTGAAAACTACAGGCCGGTTAGTTTAACTTCGGTGGTGAGTAAATTATTGGAAACACTGCTGAAAGAGGAAATAGTGAGGTTTCTGGAGTCCAGCAGATTACAGGATCCGAGGCAACCTGGATTCACCAGAGGCAGGTCTTGTCAGACAAATCTGATTGATTTCTTTGACTGGGTGACCAGGGAGTTGGACCAAGGGAGAGTCCTAGATGTGGTATATTTAGACACTGTTCCTCACAGGCGTCTTATAAACAAACTGAGCACCCTAGCGATGGACCCTAAAGTTACTGCTTGGGTTAGAAATTGGTTGGGTGGGAGGCAACAAAGAGTACAGGTAAATGGAGCTCATTCTGAGGAGAAGGATGTTACCAGTGGTGTGTCCCAGGAATCTGTCCTTGGTCCGATTCTTTTTAACATCTTTGTTAGTGATATAGTGGAAGGGCTGTCGGGTAAGGTTTGCCTCTTTGCAGATGATACCAAAATCTGCAATAGAGTAGACACCCAGGAAGGTGTAGATAACATGAGGAGGGATCTAGCTAAGCTTGAAGAATGGTCTAGAATTTGGCAGCTGGGATTTAATGTTAAAAAATGTAAGGTCATGCATTTGGGCTGCAGCAATCCAAGAGAGCAATATAGTATAGGGGGTGAAGTACATTTGTCCACTAAAGAAGAGCGGGACCCAGGCGTGGTTGTGTCTGATGATCTTAAAGTAGCTAAATCGGTAGAAAAGGCGAGGGCAAAAGCTAGAAGGATGCTTGGGTGCATATGGAGAGGAATGGCTAGCAGGTAAATGGAGGTGCTAGTGCCTCTGTATAAGTCTTTGGTGTGACCTCATTTGGAGTATAGTGTGCAATTCTGGAGACCGCACCTTCAAAAGGATGTGAACAGGATGGAGTCGGTGCAGAGGATGGCTACTAAAATCGTTAGTGGTCTTCATTATAAAGTATATGAGGACAGACTTAAGGATCTTAATATGTACACCTTAGAGGAAAGGTGGGATAAAGGTGATATGATTGAGATGTTTAAATACCTCCATGGCATAAATGTTCAGGGTGAGAGTCTCTTTCAATTTGAAGCAAGTTCTGCTACGAGGGGACATGTGATGAGGGTGAAGGGGGATAGATTTAGGAGTGATATGCGGAAATATTTCTTTACAGAAAGAGGGGTGTATCCGTGGAATAGTCTCCCAGTGGAGGTGGTGGAGATGCGGACAGTAACTGAATTCAAAAAAGCATGGGACAAACACAGAGGATCTCTAAAGGAAAAAAGGAGACTGTTGTAGCTGTTGATATGAAAGACAGACGAGATGGGCCATGTGGTCTTTTTCTGTCGTCATATTTCTATGTTTCTAAGTTCTACAGGAAACAAAATTCGCTGTAGAATCTCTGTGGATTGAAATTTCATGTAAAAAGGGGAAGGCAATGGCAGTGGGCGTGTACTATCGACCGCCTCGCCAGAATGAACAAATGAATGATGAAATGTTTAAAGAAATCAAGGAAGCTAACAAAAGTTACAGCATAGTAATAATAATGGGTGATTTCAATTACCCCAGTATCGACTGGGTCAGTGTCACGGTAGGACATGCTAGGGAGATAAAGTTCCTAGATGGAATAAATGACTGCTTCTTGGAGCAGCTGGTTCATGAACCGAGCAGAGGAGAAGCCATATTGGACCTAGTCCTTAGTGGAACACCAGATCTGGTGCAAGAGATAAGGGTGTTGGGGCACTTGGCAATAGTGATCATAGCATGATCGCCTTTGATTTACTTAATGGAGGAGGGATGGTAAGGAAATCCACATTACTACCTTTTAACTTTCGAAAGGGAGACTATGATAAAATGAAGAAAATAGTTAAGAAAAAATGAAAAGGAGCAGTTGCAAAGGTTAAAGACGTACATCAAGCTTGGATGTTGTTTAAAAATACTATCTTGGAAGCCCAGACCAACTGTATTCCACGCTTTAAGAAAAATGGAAGGAAATAAAAAAAACTGCCAGCATGGTTTAAAGGTGAAATCCGAGAGGCTGTTGTTGCCAAAAAAGCATCTTTCAGGAAATGGAAAAAAGAGCCAAATGATGAAAACTGGAAACAGCACAAGCACTGGCAAAGAGAGAATTTGAGAAGAAACTTGCTGTGGGAGAAAAAACGCATAATAAAGACTTTTTCAAGTACATTCGTAGCAAAAACCCTGTGACAGAGTCAGTTGGACCATTAGATCATAGAGGGGTAAAAGGGGTACTAAGAGGGGACAAGGCTATAGTGGAGAGACTGAATGAATTCTTTGCTTTGGGCTTTACTGAGGAAGATGTAGGGATGCTACCCATGACTGAAGTGGTATTTAAAGGTGATGCTGCAGAAGAAACCATCATAAAGAACAAAATTACTCAGCATGTAAATAGTCATGGCTTAATGGGAGATAGCCAACATGGCTTTAGACAAGGAAGATCTTGTCTTACTAATCTGTTATGTTTTTTTGAAGATGTGAATAAACAGGTAGACAAAGGTGAGTCGGTTGATATAGTGTATCTGGACTTTCAGAAAGCCTTTGACAAGGTCCCTCCATCACAGACTTTTGGCAAAACTAAAAAGTGATGGGATAGGAGGTGATATACATACTTGTGGATCAGGAACTGGTTAAAAGATAGAAAGCAGAGGGTAGGGCTAAATGGCCAATTTTCCTAATGAAAAAAGGTGAATAGTGGAGTACCCCAGGGATCTGTGCTGGGTCCGCTGCTTTTTGACATATTCATAAATAACCTGGAAAGGGGAATAACAAGTGAGGTGATCAAATTTGCAAATGACACAAAACTATTTAAAGTTGTTAAAACCCAAGAGGACTGTGGAAAATTGCAAGAGGATCTTGATAAATTGGAAGACTGGGCATCCAAATGGCAGATTTAATTTATGTGGACAAGTGCAAAGTTATGCACCTAGGAAAGAACAACCCAAACTATGGTTACACGATGCGAGGTTCCACATTGGGAATCACCACCTAGGAAAAAGATTTAGTCATCATCGTGGATAATATGTTAAAACCCTCCACCTAGTGTGCAGCTGCGGCCAAGAGAGCAAATAGAATGCTAGGTATCATAAGGAAAGGAATGGAAAATAAAACAAAGGATATTATAATGCCTCTGTATCGTTCCACGGTGCGACCGCACCTTGAATATTGTGTGCAATTCTGGTCGTCGTATCTTTAAAAATATATAGCGTCATTAGAAAAGGTACAGAGAAGAGCCACCAAAATGGTAAATGGAAGGATACTCCTATGAAGAGAGGCTAAAAAGGTTAGGGTACTTCAACCTGGAAAAGAGACAGCTGAGGGGAGATATAATAGAGGTCTATAAATTAATGAATGGAGTGGAACGGGTAAACGTAGATCAATTGTTTACGTCATCAGAATATAAAAGACTAGGGGACATGCAATGAAGCTACAGGATAACCTATTTAAGACTAATAAGAGAAAATATTTTTTCACTCAACGTGTAATCAAACTCTGGAATTTGTTACCGAATGATGTAGTAAAAGCTGTTAGTGTAGCTGGGTTTAAAAAAGGTTTGGACAAGTTCCTAGAGGAAAGGTCCATAAGTCTTTATTAAAAGGGACACGGGATATCACTGCTTGACCCAATACAAGCATTGAGGAACCTGTGTTTTTTGGGGAAACTGCTAGGTATTTATGACCTAGATTGGCCACTGTTGGAAACAGGATACTGGGCTTCATAGACCTTGGTCTGACCCAGTATGGCATATCTTATGTTCTTATGTTCCATCTAACATCTTCTAAAAGCAGGAGCAATCCCCTATCATTCCTGTCCCACCATGTTTATTTCTCAAAAAGGTATGCTGTACTGTAAAACAAAATGGTGCTGGCCTCAGGTCAGCTACTGTCATTTTTATAAAGAGCAGCAGTGGCACATGAGAGGGGATAAAGAGAGAGGGAGAAGAAATGTTGGACTTGTAATTGGCACTAAAAAGTGAACAGATAACTTTTTGGACTTTTGGCTAAAGAACTGGAAAGTGGCAGAGTGAAGCTGTTTTACAGCTGTACTAACTCTTTTACTGTGAAGTCCAGGCAGGGAGCAGATGGATTAAGCAGAAAGGTTGCAGCCAATAGCAGGGACGGCCCATCCATTGTGCGGAAATGTTGTTCACACAGGGCCCCGTGCCAACATGCTGCATATGGTGTTCAGCTCCCGAGTCCGGTGACTTCAGAGGGAGCCGGGGAGGGCTGAGAGCCTGGCTCTTCTTTGCACAGCCACCGGACTGAAGAGCAGGGTTTTCCTTCACCGAATCCGGCGGCTGTGTTTTCGTGGAGCCTGCTGGTGCGCTGGAGGTTAAAGGGCATTTCCTGTTTCCTGGAACTCAGCATGCTGGCAGACTCCATGAGAACACAGCCACAGGACTCAGTGAAGGAAAACCCAGCGGCTGTACAGAGGTGAGCCAGGACTTCAGGCCTCCCTGTCTCCCTCTGAAGCTGGTCAGACAGGTGCAGGGCTCTTCGGAGGAAGGGGGCTAGGACTGGAAATGGCTGATGGGAGGTCTGGGACTAGAAATGGCTGATGGGGAGGTTAGGACTGAAATGGGTTAATGGGGGGCTAGGATAGGACTAGAAAGGGTTGATGGGGGGAAACTAGGACTAGAAACGACTGATGGGGAGATGGGACTGGAAATGGCTGATAGAGATGTTAGGACTGGAAATAGGATGATTTGGGGGTCTTATACTGGAAATAGGATAATGGGGGGGGGCCAGGATAGAACTGAAAAGGGCTGATAGGAGGGCTTGGCCTGGAAATGGGCTGATGGGGGGCCTAGGAATGGAAATGGGCTGATGGGGCACTAGGATTGGAAACAAACTGATGGGGGGGAATGGGAGAATTGGACTAGAAGGGAGCGGATGCTGGGTGGGGCTGAAACTAGAAGGGAGCTGATGTTGGGAGAGGACTAGAAGGGGATGGGGCTGGGGGAGTGAGGATGGAGAGAGGAAAAGATTTTGTGTAGGAGAGGTATTGGGAGAGTAAGGGGGGGGGACTGAGGATGGAAGGGTGAAATTTGAGTAAATGAAAAAGAAATAAAGACAGAAATAGAGGAAAGAGCAAAAGGGGAAAGATCGGTATGTTAAAGGAGATGTAGCGAGAGAATGAAAAAAAAAAACAGAAGAAAGGACAAATGGACAGTAGACAATGGAGAGCTATCAGAAGACACAAAGAAACCAGAAGAAAATGACTGGAGCAATTGCAACTGAAAAATGAAATGCCCAAACAACAAAAGGTAGAAAAATACTTTATTATTTCGAACTTATTAACTGGAATATGTCAGCTCTGAGAAATGTGCATCACTAATGTCTTTGCGTTTTGTTTACTACAAGAGGAAATTAATTTATAGTTTTATTTCTCTCTTGTTGTTGTACATTACAAGTTTAGCTTTTGGGGTTCCTAGTTTAATTATTGTCTTCATATTTCTAAATTGTGATCCCTTGTTCTTTGTTATGTTCTGCATGTGCAACCGAGCTGTATTATTCTGTTTATGCAGTTCCTATGTAAGAGTCCCGGTTGTTTTCTTTCCACAGTAGGAAATGTATTGGTTTAATATTTGCAGTGTTGCCTTTTGATAGGTAGGGTTTGGTGCTTTGTGAGTTCTAGTAGTGCTGTTATGATACAGCGGATTTGCTGTGGGTTCTAAATGATCAGTGTTTATAGTACTTCCTAATATGCCTGGCAGTTGGCACGGGAATATAGTAATGTACAAATCTGGTAGCCTTTCCTTATTCTCACTGCCCAAGCAAATGGTATTCAGATACACATTAAGAGGCATGTTTAGTAAAAGTTAATGCGCATTCACAAATGTTAATCTGCGTTAAATGCAGGAACAGCCAATTTTTTCTATTGGCGCAGTGGCACTTAATGCACATTAATATTTAGTAAGTGTCATGAGGCTGATACCAATAAAGATGCAGAGTTGAAAAGAAACTCTGTTTTTCAGAGCTCTAGGTGTGCAATTACCTCCAAACACAGCTAGAGGGGGCAGGAGTGATTCTACAGAGGCTAATGAGGCTAGGAGATCTAACCAGTTGCATCTGGAAATGAGCCCGGGAGATTCAAAGGGAAGATCCCTTTATAAATGGAAGCTTAATGCTAGCAAAGCAGAAGCAGCAGGAAGAACAGGAAGAACAGCAGAAGGAGAAGGAACAAGGAGTACGGCTGAAGTAGGAAGGAGAGACCTGAAGGAAGGAATCCTCCTTGAGCAAGCCCAAAAGGACAGAATTCACAGAGGTAGAGTTCAGAGGGGCCAAGCTACGAGAGCCGCTGTTCAGAGAGAGTCTGCTAAGGAAAGCAGTCAGGCTGGAGGGTATGCCACTCCCCGCTTAAGCAACGTTCCTGAGTCCAAAGCTGAAAGACATATACAGAGAGCCAGAGAGCCAGGCTTGGAGGAAAGCCTGCAGGCATTGGAGTATGCTGAACAAGCTTTACCAGGTACCCAAGGGAAAGGGGTTTCTAACAAAGCTACTTTGTCACTGAAGCATAGAGCTGGAGAATCCGCACCAGGTTTTACTAAGCTTTCAGGAAGTCCAGCACTGCCCAGAAGCTACTGACAGAAAACCTGTTGTCACAAAGACATGCATGAGAGAGAAGGCTCCAGAGCTTCAAGCTACAGAAACTCAAGGTATGAAAGTTTTATTCCTGCTAAAGAAAGCTCAACTCCTAAAAGCATTGCTAAAGCTAAAACTCACTTTATAAGAAGAGGAAAGAAACCAGAGTGGTTTGAAGAACTACCAAAAGACTTAAAAGCACAGTCTTATTGGAGGCAAGATACCAGAGACAGTCCATGTAAAGCTGTAACTGCCAGGGACAGCGTGTGCTCTGAGGGGGAAAGTAGTGAAGCAGAATTTATGGAAATAGAAGAGGCAAACACTATTCCCATTCCTCAGGAAGAAGCTATGGATTGTAGTTTGTGCATTGCTTCTAGCCTAGAATCCATAGCGTCCTTGTAAATAAGAAGAAGTCTTGTTTAAATTGCTTTGCCCTGGAATGAATTGAATTCCTCCCTTTAACCCTTACAACTAATTGTGAAGATATTAACAATTGGTTTTACCTGCTTATTACTAGAACCTTTATGAACAAAGGACATTCTTTGATTTCTAGTGTCTTAATGAATCCTTGCACAGAGGGGAAATAAAAGCCTTGTTTCCATACACTCGTGGCTTAATTATTGAGTTCTCACAAGGAGCTGAAATACCTAAGACCAATCTCCATTTTGGCCTTAAAATACCCCACGCTCCTTGAAAATAAATATGTTGTACAGCATGCCCTTACCGCCATTGGCCACTAGGGGATGCCGGCACGACAGTAAGCATGCTCCTAAGTTATTGCCAGGAGAAAAAGAGATATCAATCAAACTTTAAAATCCCAGAATAACTGGTATTCAAATTATAAAAACTACTGATTGTGTGAAATACCGTATTTCACACAATCAGAAGGAGAAAAAGAGAGGCTTGTGAAGGGCTCCTTTCAAAGCCACCTAAAACTTTAGATGGGTAACATTCATTTTAAAATAAAATAAATTTATGCAAATGAAGTCCAGTGGATATGTAAATGAGGCCCGCATCTCCCTTGGGCCTCCCCTGGCCAGCAGTAAAAATACTATAAAGTGAATTGCTGTGTTTTTGGATAATTTTGAATGACACACAATGGTTTTGCGTGAAATATTATTTGTTAAAATTTCCTGCCTTTTGAAAAATTTGAATCAGCAGTGTCTTGCTGACAGGCTCGGGGACACATTTGCCCTGGGACGTATGCACCAACAACATGGAAGTATAATGATGCCAAACGTAAAGCACACCAAGAAGCGACATCAAGGAACACATTTGCCAGCCCACTGTATCAAAGAGCAGTAGCTCACGTGTAAGAGAGGCATGCTTTAAAACCACGCTCTGGAGGATCAGTGCTACTGTGAAGGGACCTAAGTCAAGCCACCAAAGAATCCTTGAGCACAGCAAAAGAGTGAATAGGCCTCGAGCCAAACAGCAGCCTACTAGCTCTCAACCAGAGCACCAGAGAATATCAAATCAGTTAGACCTGGAATCCTCAGGCCTCTACCTGATCGCTTACTAGTTGGAGATGTCTCATCGCTTAAAGCCTAAGCTTCACCTCTTGATCAATGGAGGTGTGCCTGTAGGCCAGGCCCATTGTCTAAGATGCCATCCATGAGCATGCTCTGGTGCCAATAATCCTGCAATGCCATTTCTGCCATAAACCATTCAGCCCTCTGATTCACAGATGGGAGGCTCGAACAGTCCTCTACAGAGTCATTGGAATAGGGGCCCATTGTCAAGTATCAGATGCTAGACTGGAGGTGGTGCAACATCGAATCTGCAAGGAGTGACTAGAGGGCTGACATCAAGACCAGCAATGAGCTGCAGCAGTAGTGATGATGGGAGATATCATTCACACTGACAGGGCTATCAGGGTAAGTACTGGGGAGGGGGCTCCTCCCCCCAGAAAGCTCCACTGTGCTGCAGAAGGTGGTGACCTTGAAAGCTGAAAGTGAGTGAGGAGAAGAGGAGACAAGGGGTGTGGCCACTGCCACTGAGCCTGCAATATCAAATGTGCTTACTGTAGTAACCGGCAGGGCCTGCAACATCCTCACGGCCTACCACTTGCCTGGCCTACTGGGGTATTATCTTAAAAAAAACCAAGACCTGAAATTCGGGAAGGGCCATCTTTTAGCAAATATATGTATAAAGAGACACTTGGAGCAATGCACATGCCAGCCATTTCAGTGGTCGAATTGCCTGCTGCTTCAATATCAACGGATACACATAAGATGTCCTGAGAGTATCTGTGAGTATGCACTGGCTTACTCACATGACCGCTTCCAGATCTTCTGATGTGCAGATCATCAGCCACCTCTTTCAGTCAGTTGCTTGCATGCTGCAACAGGCAAAAATCAATATCATTGATCAGAGGAACGCTGGCAATTCAGTTGGGCTGGATGTGCTATGTCTGACTGCAAATACAAGCACATATGCACCATCTGTATGCCATTCACCCTGTTAATAAAAGTCCAAAGAAGCAGACTGTGCACAACACAGGCAATGGAATTAAGTAAGAATGTTGTTTGCAGACAGTTTAATTACATATCCTGATCAGAGTAGCAGCCTTCTGTCTTCTGTGATCAGGAATGACTTTACTACTATTATTGAACATTTGTATTGCACTACAAGGTGTACGGTCCCTGCTCATCAGAGCTTACAATCTAATAGAGATAAACGCAGTAGCTGAAGACATGGGATACAGCTAGGGGGAATGGTAAGAAAACACAAAGGACATTAGATGAGTCAGGATCTGAAAGCGGCTATGAAGAGATGAGTTTTCAGCCTGGATTTGAAAGGATCAGAGAAGGCGCCTGACATACAAACTCGGGTAGTTTGTTCCAGGCATAAGGAGCAGCAAGGTGAAAGGAGCGAAGTCTGGAATTGGCATTAGAAGAGAAGGGCACCGATAGAAGCAACTTGCCAGAAAGGTAGAGTTCCAGAGGAAGGGTGTAGGGAAAGATAAGAGAGGAAAGACCGTGAGGAGCTGCAGAGTGAATGCACTTATAGGTCAGCAGGAGAAGTTTGAACTGGATGCAGAAATGGATAGGAAGCCAATGAAGAGACTTGAGAAGGGGGGTAATATGAGCTTGATGAGGCTGGTGGAAAATTAGCTGCATAGCAGAGTGTTGAACAGATTGAAGGGGAGAGAGATGACTTAGAAAGGGTTGCCAACCAGCCGGTTTTCAGCCGGCCTGGCCGGTTTTCCTGTGGTCGGACCGGCTGCCGGCAGAGAACCGAAACCGGCCATTGAAAAGCCATTTTTTTGCTCTGGCTGCGAGATCGGAGCGGCCAGAGCAGAAAACCGGCTTTGCGCTTGCAATCGCGATTGCGATCACAGTCCTGGCCCCCCCTTGCAGCCGCTGCTGCTGCTTCTTACAGAGCAGCGGCTGCAATAAAGTTAATTTAAAAGTAAGGAATCCTGTGAGGGGCCTTCCGGCCCTATGAAACTTCTTCTGCAGTGCCCGCCCCTCTGATGTCACTTCCTTTTCAGCCAGGGACCCTGCAGAAGGAGTTTCATAGGAGCAGAGGGTTTCTCACAGGTTTCCTTACTTTTAAATTAACTTTATTGCAGCTGCTGCTCAGTAAGAAGCAGGAGCAGCAGCTGCACAGGGGGGTGGAGGGGGGAGGGGACTACAAATGGGCTGTGATGGGGGGGACCTGTACTGGAAAAGGGCTATGGGGGGGGACTTGGACTGGAAATGGGTTGTGATGGGGGGGGGACCTGGACAGGAAAATGACTATGGGGGGGGGGGGGGACTTGGACTGGAAATGGGCTGTGTTGGGGGGGACCTGGACTGGAAAAGGGCTATGGGGGGGGACATGGACTGGAAATGGGTTGTGATGGGGGGGACCTGGACTGGAAAAGGGCTATGGGGGGGGGGGGAACTTGGACTGGAAATGGGCTATGGTGGAGGGAGGGGGAACTTGGACTGAAAATAGGCTGTGATTAGGGGGGCTAGGACTGCAAATGGGCTGTGATGGTGGGGGGGGGCTAGGACTGCAAATGGGCTGTGATGGTGGGGGGCCTAGGACTGGAAATAGGCTGTGATGGGGGACTTGGACTGTAAATGGGCTGTGATTGGGGGGCGGGGGCTAGGACTGGAAATGGCCTGTGATGTGAAGGTTAGCACTGGAAATGGGCTTATGAAGAGCTGGAATAGGACTGGAAATGGGCTGATATGGGGCATGGGAGAATGGGACTAGAAGGGAGTGGATGCTGGGTGGGTCTAGAACTATAATGGAACTGATTTTGGGGGAGGACTAGAATGGACGGGGAATGAGAATGGAGAGGGGAAAAATATTTTGTGTGGAAGAAAAGTCTATGATGGGTCAGGTATTGGGAGAGTAAGAGGGGCTTAAGAATGGAAGGGTGAAATTTAAATGGATGATAAAGGAATAAGGAAAGAATTGGGGGAAAGAGCAAAAGGGAAACAATCAGTATGTTAAAGCAGATATAGAGAGAGAATGGAAAACATCTAAAAGAGAAGAAAGGCCAAATGGATAGCTCACAGAAGACACGAAGAAACCAGAAGAAAGTGACTGGAGCAATTGCAACTGAAAAATGAAATGCCTAAACAGAAGGTAGAAAAATACTTTTTATTTTGAATTTATTAACTGGAATATGTCTGGTCTGGGAAGTGTGTATTGCTAACATCTTTGCGTTTTTGTTTAGTGCAAGAGGAAATTACTTTATAGTTTTATTTCTCCAGAGTTGTACATTTCATGTTTGGATTTTGGGGTTTCCAGTTTAATTATTATCTGACCAAGGAAGTTAGCCTACACGTATCCTCGGTAATTTTTGTGGGTGGGGCTGGGGGCGGGGCAGGGGTGGGACTAGGGGAGGAGAATGGGTGGAGCATGGCGAGCCAAAGGTGTCGGGTTTTTCTTGGTGAAAAAGTTGGCAACCCTAGACTTAGAGGGAGACCAGCAAGGAGCAGGTTACAATAGTCTAGAAATGACTAAGGAGTGGATAAGTCTCTTATTAGTGTGTTAAGAAAGGAATGGGAGAATTTTATTGATGTAAAGAAACGGCAGGTTTTAGCTATCAGTTGGATGTGTGTGGAGAAGGAAAGAGAGGAAAAGACAACCCCTAGGTTGTGAGCTGAGGAGAGAGGGAGGAGTAGAGAGTTATCTACAGAGACAGAGAAAGAAGGAAGGGGAGAGGAGGGTTTAGGGGAAAAATAAGAAGCTCAGTTTTGGCCATGTACAATTTCAAACAGTGGTGAAACATCCAAGCAGCAATGTCAGAAAGGCAGGCAGAGATCTGGGCCTGGATTGCCAGAGAAATTTCAGGTGTAGAGAGGTAGATCTGGGATTCATAGGCGAAAAGACAGCGCTTTGCACAGCACTTGGACCACTTAATAAACTTATCTCCATTCCATACTCTCTGCAGGGCCTGGAATATGAATTCCTGCTCCATTCGGTTGAATCCTTTTTCAGCATCAACTGCCATGAGCAAAGACTAATTTCTGCACTTTGGCTCTCCCAAATCAAGTTAAGCATCTTCCAGATATTATCACTCGTCTTCCAGGAATAAATCGAGACTGATCATATTTCTCTATCTTGGGGACTACTCTCTGAAGTCTGTTAACTAAGAGCTTAGCTAACTATTTAGCATCTAAATTAATCAGGGAAATGCATCAATAGGAACCACAAACACTCTGGTCTTTCTCTGGCTTTGGTATTACTGTGTTATTCCAGCATTGACTCGGGAACTCCCTCTACCAATGTTCCCTGAAGGTTTACATAAAATTGGGCTATATACTCATCTAACCCAGATTTCCCTATCCATAATTGCATCATCCTCTAATCTAGACATAGTAATTCATTTAGATATTCCTGCATCTTGGACCTGCTAGCCACGACTTCTTTAGTATATAAATATTTATAAAAATCCCTAAAAGCTGCTCTAATTTTTTCGCTTATGTTTCAACATTCCTGAACTATCCTTAGTTTTACTTCTTTGCTACTGCTGTAATCTAGTTTTTCAGTTTATTGGCCAATAATTTACTAACTTTATTTCCAAATTCAAACTGGCTTTGTTTAAGTTGCTCCAGCTTGAAGGCCGTTTCATATCTGGCTAAACTCAAAAGTTACTTCCTCACCAACTAGTTCTCTGGCCATCTGGCCACACCTATTACCTGGTGCCACTCCTTTAATCCTTTACGCTTACTGCACAACTCCTGCTCCTCATCCACTCTTCTCCTCCTCATCAAATAAATTGCCAGTATTATCAGATGACTCCTAATCATTGCCTTTGACCCACCCCACTTTACTCCTTCTGATACTCCCAGCACCTCAGTATAATACCCCTCCATCACTCTCTTTTATTGCTTATGAAATTCCAACTTCTCCAATAATGACTCATTAAGGTGCCAGAATCTTAACCCTTTATCTTGAGATCCCTGAGCTGGGCACAAATAAGAGCATCTTGGTAGGGGGATGAAGAACAACCTGGCGCAACAGCAACACTGGCTTCAGAGGTAATACTCAAATTTATTTGGGCAGTAATGGTAAGAACAGAAGCTTCCATTTCTAAATATGCCATGGATATGTCTTCCATGGTTTCAACTACTGGGGACCTGGCTTGGAGGTAGGACTCTTTGGAGAAAGAAGTAAAAGATCATTTGAAAGTTCTGGAGAGTCAGTCCAAGAAATGAAATCTACTTTGAATGCTATGGTGCAGACAAACTGTATGATCACCATAGATTGGAGCAGATAGAGAATTTTGTTAGGCATTTGAATCTACAATGTTTAAATTTTCCTAGGGTGACTGCTATGTCCCCGTCGAACATATTTAAAAAATATGTGACAGAGATATTGCTGATTCCAGAATCTGCAATCCCCCATTATAAAGATGCACTTTTTGCCATCAAAAAGAGGTGCTGCCTCTCAGGAGGAAAACAAAAGTTTGGACCTCTCTGCTGTATTGGAGACTTCATGTCAAGAAACAGAAGAAAAGTCTCTTTGCTTGTGAGTTTTGTTTTTGAACAGGACTTAATATGTGTTTGAGACTTTATTTCTGTAAGGCCCAATCCACTTTTTTTGGTCATAAATTTTGGATTTTTCCTGACGTTAACTACAGCCACACATGAGAGATGAAAATTAATTTTGACTATGTGTTAGGAGTTCCTGGTCTTTAGGGCAACCTTTCTTTTAAGATATCCGTGTAAATGTCTTGTTAAGTATGGCAGGGTGAGGTATGTTTTCTACGACCCTGAACAGCTGAGAGCTTTTCTTGATTTAAAAAAGTTAGCAGTTCCTGCACTACCCAAGTTGGAGAAGCTAGAGAGAAAGGTTAAATTTTGTATAACTGCTGGTGTTTAAATTTATTTATTTATTTGCTTTTATATACCGCGCTTTTTTAAAATCAGTGCGGTTTACATATAACATGAACAATCAAAACATTTTACATAGAACTGGAGCTATCAGAATGAAACAGTTGAATGGTTACATTGAACAAATTTTGTATAGAACAGAATAAAGAACTTTAACTAAAACAGCGGAACAGTAGTTGCTAGGCTTTTACTGATATAGCTTGGGTTTTTTTCGTTTTTAACTCTCAACTTTTTTAATGATTCTCTTCTCCCATCTGGTTGCAGCTTAGCAATCTTAGGCAAGCTCTCTTGTCTTTTGTACTTATTTGCATATTTCCTATTTTGTTTTTGGTATCTTGTATGGGGATGTTCTCTTTGATGTTTTTCCTGTTCAAGTGTATACTTGAAAATATTGTTAAACTTAATAAATTGTTTTCAAAAAGAGAGTTTATACTGGCATGTTGATGCTAGACTATCTCAGCTTGTGTGAAACATGTGCCAGGTTATCTTAATGAGATAGGTGACCCCTTGTCTGATTGCAAATAGTCCTTATTCAGGATGCTGGCAGCTGGAGCTGTGGCAAGTGGAATTCTGGTTTTCCAGCCCCTATGGGCTTATGAAGTAAGGAAGCATGGGAACTGCTGTGCCAATCTGTCACCCCCCTCAACATGGAGATTCTACCTGTGAGGATTTAAGCACATTATCAGCTTTTGTGGAGCACATAATTTGTGGGTGGGCCCTATTCCTGCATAGTTACTTGAGTCTCTGAAAAATTCCAAATTGTCTTGCACTGGCATAGTCTCAAGCCTTACGAGTTTTGCCTTCTTTGTCAAAGCTCTCAGATGACACATCCCCTCACTCTCTTTTCCCATTAAGAAATTGCATGATCTCCTATACTACATTCAGAAGTATTAATCTTGCACCACGGCGGCAATGTCATTTGGGTGGTATGCCAGCCCAACATTAAACATGATCACGAATAATTTGGCACTGCTTGTATCCTGGCTACTTGCATATTCAAGATAGTCCCTCCTGCTTCTCCTGAGAGCATATTGAAGCTTAATAGGCAAACTGGAAAATATGTACAATTATTCCAGCGTGTCTACATTAGGCATGATTGAGCCTTGGTTGACTGCACTGAACTGTACCATGATGACAGAGTGCACCTTTATGATCTGGGAAAGGACTTGTTTATTTCAGCCCTCAAAAAATCTATTACTTCTGCTATGCTATTCCAACAAGCATCATAATGCTTTAGTCCTGTTCTCCAGCTATTTTTCTTTGGGAGGGGTGAGTGGTATTGGCATGTCCCAGTCCCAGGTTGTCAGCACCTCTTCCCCCATCCTCCATGGTGGGTGCCTGAGCCTAACAGATATAAAGTGGGGTGAGGAAGGGAAATACTGATTGCTAATGTGGCATATCCTTGGTTGCAGGACACAGTGCAAGGATGTGAAATCTGCATCGGAGGGGGATGGCAGAGACAGATAGTAGAGAGCAGAAACCGTGACATAACACTGGTGAGTTAAGGAAAGTGCTGCATTACAGTTTCTGAGCCAGAGAGGAGTGGCAGCAGCGGCAATGAGGGCAGCAGAATGGAGGGGTCTGTGTAGGGTGCTTCCCTATCCTTGCACCAGCCCTGCTGGGCATATGGATTGCTGACCTGCGTCCATGGGCAAAGGGCCACAGAGAACTAGTATGTACATGCAAGCAGTTGCCAATCCATTGGGGTGATCCATGCCCCTCCTTGCACATTAATATGCATGTTTGTCTGTAGGGGAGCTGGCCTGTACCCAGTACCCTTACACTGTGTGTTCGTGTGTACTTCCTACCCCCACAGGGCATGGTTTATGTACTCTATCCCCTAAAGCATCCGGGAAAAGATCTATACCACTTTGACCTGCATGCTCTCACATGCTGACTCACTTACTAGACATGCTGTGCTGCAATGCTCATGTGACAAAGCCCTACCTCCTCGCAGGCCACTCCACACACTGCCCTGAGCTCCTTCTGGCTACGTGCCTTAGTAGGCCATTTATGTTTCTAGGGTACTGCCACCACATGTTCACTTGCAGGAGATGAAATCCCTGAATGCTGAATGAGCATATGAGCTGAAGTAGCGATATGAGATAACACCTGGCGGAATTTGGAGCTACAGGGCATATCGTGGATAAGTAAATGCCACAGAGCAGACCCTTTGGCAGATCCCAAATCCCAATCTTAATATTTTTTGGGGTGGGGGAGGGGGAAGAAGTTGAATTACCCATCAGAGCATTTATCTTAGGTGGCTCAGATGGAGGCACAATAGTGTACCTATCTCTTTTTTCTGTCTGACTAGTCAATTATTAGAGTTGGAAGTCTTCCACCTGACCTCTAAACCTTTTTACCCTATGCTTTAAGGGGATAATTGTATAGAGTATTTTCAGCATCTAAAGACAATTCCATACATGTCACTGGCATATACACACATAAGAAACGGAGACACAGAAAGAGCAGGCCAATTTTTACACAATCTGCATCTAGACATTCCCAGGGACAAAGTATGGATGAAGCAAAGACAGACCTGCGATACAGAAACATAGAAACATGATGAGAGAAAAAAAACATATGGCCTATCTAGTCTGCCCTTCCATATCAACCACTACAACAGTCCCCTTTTTTCCTTTAGAGATCCTCTGGGTTTGTCCCATGCTTCTTTGAATTCAAATACTGTCCTCATCTCTACCACCTCCACTGGGAGACTATTCCACAGATTCACCACTCTTTCCATAAAGAAATATTTCCGTATGTCCCTCCTGAATCTATCCCCTTTCACCCTCATCCCATGTACCCTTGTAGCAGAGCTTGCTTTCAATTGAAAGAGGCTCTCCTCCTGTGCATTTATTCCATGGAGGTATTTAAACTTCTCAATCATATCACCTCTATCCTGCCTTTCTTCTAAGGTGTACATATTAAAATCCTTAAGTCTGTCCTCATGTGCTTTATAATGAAGACAACTAACCATTTTAGTAGTTACCCTCTGTACTGACTCCAGCCTGTTTATATCCTTTTGAAGAATTGCACACAAAACTCCAAATGTGTTCGCACCAAAGACTTATACAGAGGCACTATCACCTCCTTTCTTTAGCTGGCCCTTCTTCTCCCTATGCACCCAAGCATCCTTCTAGCTTTTGCCATCGCCTTTTCTACCTGTTTAGCTACTTTAAGATCATCAGACACAATCACGTCTAGTTCCCATTCTTCTTTAGTGGACAAAAGTACTTCACCCCCTATACTATATCGCTCCCTTGAATTGCTGCAGCCCAAATGCATGACCTTGCATTTTTTAACATATATACGCATCCTGATAGTCATGGGTGACTGGAACGCAAACGTTGACAACAAAGAAGAAGGCAAAATGGCTGGAAAATATGGACTTGGTAAAAGAAATGAAGCTGGAGAAAAATCGATAGAATTCTGCAAGATCAATTTTTATCTCCAACATCTTCTTCCAGCAACACAAGCGATGACTGTATACATGGACTTCACCCATTGGATTGTGCACAAATCAAATCGATTACATCTGTGGAAGTCAACAATGGAAAAACTCTATAACATTAACAAAGACAAAATCTGGAGCTGACTGTGGTACAGATCACCAACTACTAGTATGCAAACTCAAGCTAAAGTTGAAAAAGAGCAAGCCACTCATGAATGTAGCAAAATATGACCTTGAGAATTTATCACTGGAATTTAAAGACTGCCTGCAAAATTGATTTGCTGCTTTAGATACAAATGACAGAGCTCCAGAAGAGTTATGGCATGACATCAAGAGTGCTGTGTTAGATGAAAGCAAGAAGTCTCTACAAAAGGTGAAAAAGCAAAAACGGCCAAAATAGATGATGGAAGAAACTCTGAAAATTGCCCAGAAACACAGAGAAGCTACCAGAGGAGAAAGAAAGACAATCACAGAACTCAACAGAGATTTCCAACGTGCAGCAAAACAGGACAAGGAAAAGTACTACAATGACGCATGCAAGGAAATAGAAGCAGAAACTATTAAAGAAAGAACAAGATCGGCTTTCCTAAAGCTATGAGAGTTAAAGAAAAAATTATAGCCTTGAATTGGAATGTTACAAGATGCTCAAGGTTCTATGTTGAATGATGCTGAAAAGATCATGAAAACGTGGAAAGAATATACAGAGTTTTTACATGATAAAGATCAAGTGGACCAACAGTGGTTTCAACCTGTACCTTATGATCTGGAACCATTTGTGATGAAAGAAGAAGTCAAAGCAGCACTGAAAGCCTTATCAAAGAACAAAGCACCAGGCATTGATGGCATTCCCATAGAAGTATTACAGCAATCTGATGCAGCTGTTACCATACTTACAAGGCTGTGCCAGGAAATTTGGAAGACAACATCATGGCCAACTGACTGGAAAAAGATCTGTGTTTATACCAATACTAAAGGTTATCTGACTGACTGTGGAAATTATTGCACAATCGCTCTGATCCCACATGCCAGCAAGATTCTACTGAAAATTATTCAACAGAGACTACAACCATACCTGGAACAAGAACTACCTGAAGTATAAGCAGGGTTCAGGAAAGGGCGAGGAACGAGAGACATCATCGCAGATGTGAGATGGATCCTTGAAAAGACTAAAGAATACCAAAAGGATATCTATTTGTGCTTTATTGACTACAGCAAGGCTTTTGACTGTGTAAACCATGAGAAACTCTGTGCCACATTAAGCATGGGTATACCAGAACACATGATCGTTCTCTTGCACAATCTGTACATTGATCAAGAAGCAACAGTTTGAACGGAACAAGGAGAAACAGAATGGTTTAAAATAAGCAAAGGTGTACGACAAGGCTGCATACTTTCCCCCTATCTGTTTAATTTATATGCAGAGCAAATCATCAGAGCGACCGGACTGTATGAATACAACAGAGGTGTGAAGATTGGTGGAAGACTCATCAACAACGTTCTCTGTGCTGATGATACCACATTACTGACTGAAAGTGAAGATGATCTGAAACATTTGCTTCTCACGATCAAGGAACATGGTCTTAAAATGGGCCTGCACTGGGGGGAGAGCAAGATGGCGGTTGGCGGGTTTGAGCTGTGAGCTGCGCTTTCGTCGATGGGGAAAAGGAAGGCAAAACCGGCACCTAAGCCCTCCAGCATGCTGGCAGCACCCACCTTTGGGTAATTTGGATTCCTTTGTGGTGTGCGGCGAGCGGTGGCCAGAAGGACTGCCGACGAAAGACAGCCCCTTTGGCAGTAGTGCTTGTCCAGCAGCTCGGGGTTAGACATCACGTCGCCGGAGCAGTGGTGTCTGCCTAAGGCCGCAGCAGTTGGGGATTCATCAGCAGGCTTAGCGACAGAGGCAGGAGCCCGAGGAGGTCTGTTTCCGGTTGCTGGAGGGCTGCCTGCGGTGCGTTCAGGAGAACAGTGTGAGACTGTTTGCTCCTCTGGACCAGCTCCCAGTTGCTTGGTCTTCACAATCAACAGCTGAAAAAGTGGCTGGATCTATGGCCACTATAGCAGATCTACCTGCAGTTCTTCAGGCTCCAGGAGATGGAGCAGGAGGGTTGAGACTCCAGGTACTTTTGTCCTTGCTCACCTGGCAGTTTTTACTTTGGAGTCAATTTGGACAGCCATTGCCAGCCTGGGGGAAAAGTAGTTCCCTCAGGTGTAGGCTTTGTCTGGGCAAGTGCAAGAACATAAGCAACAATTGCAGCAACATTCTGAAGTGCTTTCTTCCTTACAACTTTTAACAACTGAGACTCAAACCAAGACGGTTGTTGTGGGGGATTCTGTCAATGCTTTGTGTAAAGATGCTTTTATTTTGCAAGCTAGGATTGAGACATTGGAGAACTATGCTAGATATTCTAATTTGCGTATTATTAATTTTCCACGTTCTACTCTTAGAAGTGCTAGAGAGCTCTTTAAACAATATTTACTTGAGGTATTTAGTACACTGTTGGAATCTCATCCTCCTATAGCAAAAATGTATTATTTGCCACTGGGTAGAAGGTCTCCTGGTGGTGGAGAGATACTTGGTGTTCAACCGGTAGATTCATTGGGCGTTTCTGTGCTTTTGGAATCTTCAGATGTGGACCCCTTTAGCTACTTTGTTAGTTACATTTTCACTCCCATCAGACCGGGACTGGTTTCTTAGGGTTTATTTTCATAAGAGAAGTATAGCCTTTAAAGGGTTTAATGTCCGGATTTATCTGGACTTTTTTAGGGCTATGCAAAGATGAAGAAAGGAGTTTCTCCTTCTCCGCTCTGGTGTCCAACAGCTGGGAGGACAATTTTTCTTAAAGTTTCCTTGAAAATGCTTGGTTAAATTTCACTCTAACTCTTACATTTTTTATGATCCATCCCAGCTGCTGGCGCTCTTGGATTCACGTAGATCTGCTGTGAGTAGTGACCCTCCCACTGTATGATTTTGAGTTGTCTTCTGGCATATTCCCATCTTTTTCCTGCATTATAGGTGTTTGGGGTTTTCTTCTTTATTTTGCTCTCCCCTTTTTGTGGGCTGGGGTTGAGGTCAAACTGTTTGCCAGTTTCGGCATTGCTTGTGAATTGTTTTCTTATTGTTGTTTTATTTATTATCCTGCTTGGCCTCATATTTCTTTAAGTATTTTTGAATGCTTGACTAATTTTGTTAAATTGATAAATACAAATAAAAAAAAAAACGGGCCTGCACCTTAAAGCATAGTTACTTACCTGTAACAGGTGATCTCTGGGAACAGCAGGAATAAGTCTTCACATATGGGTATCGCCGGTACCGATGGAGCCTGCGCGGGAACGCTCCACAGCGTCCAGTAAGAAAGCTTTTGGGAGCATCCCACAGCGCCTGCGCGCTGCCTTC
Organism: Ichthyophis bannanicus; assembly: GCA_033557465.1. Lineage (NCBI taxonomy): Eukaryota > Metazoa > Chordata > Amphibia > Gymnophiona > Ichthyophiidae > Ichthyophis > Ichthyophis bannanicus. The sequence continues at coordinate 1,579,480,458 of CM066031.1, read as the reverse complement.
CCGCCTTTCCCAACCGCCTCTCTCCAGTTCGAGTTTTAAAGCTGAGACAAAGAGAGAGAGAGGAAAGGAAAGATAGATAGAGAGATACAACTCCTAGGGGAGGTGGGTGGGTTGTGAAGACTTATTCCTGCTGTTCCCAGAGATCATCTGTTACAGGTAAGTAACTGTGCTATCTCCAGGAACAAGCAGGAATGAGTCTTCACATATGGGGACTCCCTAGCTGCAGATGCCAGGGAGAAACCCCAGGTTGTGTGTCCTTGAAAAGGACTCTACCTCCCCCCATGGATCTCTGGCACCCGACCAGGGTAGGTGGGTAGGAGTTGATTAGGAATGGAACAGGTGTTTGAGAACAGCCTGACCAAACGAGGCATCCCGGCGGGAGTCCTTGTCCAAACAGTAATGGGCTGTGAAGGTATGAACCGAGGCCCAGGTGGCCGCTCGACAGATTTGGTCGATGGACACAGAGTTTAGATGAGCCATTGAGGCTGCCATGGCTCTCACATTGTGAGCTGTGACATGGCCTTCCAGAGAAATGTTCCTACTCGAGTAGGCGAAAGAAATACACTGAGCAATCCAGTTGGACAGTGTTCTCTTAGAGACTGGAAGTCCTAAATGAGAAGGATCAAAAGCAACAAAGAGTTGAGAAGACTTTCTATGTTGCTGTGTTCTTTGTAAGTAAAAAGCGAGAGCTCTCTTACAATCCAAGGTATGAAGATTCCTCTCTACATTTGATGCATGAGGTCCTGGAAAAAAGACAGGTAAATATACCTCCTGGTTCAGATGAAAAGGTGAGACCACTTTAGGCATAAAGTGTGGATTGGTCCTACCTTATCATGATGGAACCTTGTATAAGGAGGATTAGCCACCAAAGCTTGTAACTCACTGATGCGGCATGCTGAGGTGACTGCAATAAGAAAAATAACTTTCCAAGAAAGGAATTTCAAGGAGGTGGTGGCTAAAGGTTCAAAGGGTGGCTTCATAAGCTGGCCAAGAACCAGGTTTAAGTCCCATGCCACTGGAGGTGGTCTAATGGGAGGTTTAGTTAAAAGAAGGCCTCTCATGAATCTTGCTATAAGAGGATGAGAGGAAATAGGTTGTCCATTGAGAGGCTTGAGGGACGCTGCAATAGCACTCAAATGGACTCTTACTGAATTTGTTTTCAGACGTGCATGGGATAGATGCAGGAGATACTCTAGTAGAGAATTCAGAGGTATTGCAAGAGGGTTTAGACCTTTCCCTGAACACCAAATGGTAAATCTTTTCCATTTGAAAGCATAGGAATGTCTAGTAGAAGGCTTTCTAGAGGCCTGAATAACATCTCTGACTTGCTGAGAGAGATGAAAATCTTGAAGGTCTAGGCCCTCAGCAACCAAGCCCTGAGATGGAGCAACTGGGGGTTTGGGTGCCACAAAGTTCCTTCTTCCTGGGACAGAAGGTCTGGTGCAGAGCCCAAGTCCAGGGAAGGAGCTTGAGAGAGATGCAGAAGTAGAGGGTACCACACTTTGCGTGGCCAATGTGGTGCTATGAGGATCATGGTCCCTTGATCTCTCTGAAGCTTGAATAGTGTTTTGGGAATTAGGGGAATTGGTGGAAAGGCATAAAGGAAGTCTTGACCCCAGTGAAGGAGGACGACATCCTTGGCCTGAACTCCCTGACACGGAATTCTGGAACAGAACCGGGGAAGTTTGGCATTCCACGGACTTGCAAAGAGGTCTATGTCCGGGGTTCCCCAAATTCGAAAAATCCTGGCTACCTGGTCCATGTGGAGGGACCACTCGTGTGGAAGCAGAACTCGACTGAGTCTGTCCACCCAAGAGTTTTGAACGCCTGGAAGATATACTGCCAGAAGATGGATATGATGCTCTCTGGCGAAGGCCCACAGTCGCAAAGCTTCTTTGCAAAGCGACAGAGAGCCAGTCCCGCCCTGCTTGTTTACATAGAACATGGCTACTTGGTTGTCCGTATGGATGAGGACTGTCCTGTAGATGAGCAGGGAATGGAACACTCTGAGAGCTAAGAATATTGCTCTGAGTTCCAAGAGATTGATATGCAGAGAAGTCTCCTGTGGAGACCAGATGCCCTGGGTGGAGAGATCCTGCAGATGAGCTCCCCAATCCATTGGAGAAGCATCTCTTGTCAGAGTTGCTTGGGGTAGCGACTGCTGAAAAGGGGACCCCAGCAATAGATTTGGAGGGGACTTCCACCACTGGAGAGACCAAAATAGACGACTGGAGTTTGCTATTTTGTCTGACAGACAACCTGATGCCTGAGTCCATTGGGTGGACAAAGTCCATTGAGCTGCCCTCATGTGAAGGCGAGCATATGGAACCACATGCACGGTGGATGCCATGTGGCCTAATAGTTGTAACATCTCTCGAGCAGTTAAATGGGACTTTAACTGTATCTGGGAGGCTAACTGCACCAAGCGTAGGCAACGGGCCTGAGGAAGATAGGCCCTTGCAGTTGTGGTATCCAGCAAGGCCCCTATAAACTCCAGAGACTGAGTAGGGGTGAGATGGGATTTTGGGATGTTTATTACCAGTCCCAAATACTGAAGGACATGCATTGTGCAGGTTAGAGAAATCTGGGCCTCTGACTGGGATGGAGCTCGAATGAGCCAGTCATCCAGATATGGGAAAACAAATATTCCTAGAGTGTGTAGAAATGCAGCTACTACTGCCATGCATTTCGTGAACACCCTTGGTGCAGAGGCCAGACCGAAAGGAAGCACCCTGTATTGGTAGTGCTTTCCTTGAAAAAGGAACTGAAGGAACCTTCTGTGTGTTGGATGGATGAGGACATGGGTGTACGCATTCTTGAGATCTAGAGAACAAAGCCAGTTCTGACTCTGAAGGTATGGCAGCAGAGTACCGAGAGAAATCACCTTGAATTTCTCTTTGAATAGAAACTTGTTCAATTCTCTGAGATCTAATATGGGTCTGTAGCCCCCTGTTTTCTTTGGAATAAGAAAATAAGGGGAGTAGAACCATAAGCCCTGTTGAAGAAGGGGTACTTCTTCTATTGCCCCTTGGGCAAGAAGGGTAGCAATCTCCTGACCCAGAAGGTTGAGGAGAGATGTTGGAGAATTGAACTGTCTCACCATGGTGTGGGGAGGAAGGTTTAAGAAATGAAGCTTGTACCCTTCCCTTACAATGGAGAGGGTCCATTGCTCTGCTGTGATTTACTCCCATCTGGGAGCAAAGTAAGCCAACCTTCCTGGAATGGTGAGGGGCTCTGGTTCTTCCAGAGCCAGAAAGGCTAAGTTCTCTAGTTGCAAGTCAAATGCCCTGAGGAGGCTGAGGCTGCTGAGCCGTGGGAGGCCTGGCAGCCTTTGACTTGGCCTGTTTAGGTGGTTGCTGATGCTTTGCAGCAAAACGACCTGGAGAAGATGCCTGCTGACCATAAGCAGGATAGTATTTTCCCTTTTTAGAAAAAGTTCTTTTTGAACAATCTTTTCTTAGCAGGGGCAGAGGTAGACTTTGAAAGTTGATCCAAAGCAGAGTTCTCAGCATCCATCTGAGTGGCCTTTGCTTTCCAATCCCTGCCAAAAAGGTTTTCACCTGTACAAGGAAGATTTCCGAGTTCATCTTGGACCCAAAGTTCCAAATCAGAGGCTTGTAACCAAGCAATTCTGCGTGCACCTATGGCAATAGCCGAGGCTCTGCTTACACACTCAAAAGAGTCAAAGGCTGCACGGTTGGAAAATTTGGAAACATCTTGGGCATGTTTAAGCCAAGTGAGAAATTCCTGCCTTTTATCTTCTGAAATAAAAGGGGCTAAAGTCTGCAGATGATCTGTGACTTCTTTTAGAAACATCCCCATATAGAGACTATAGGAGTTGATTCTGGCAGCAAGCATATTAGCTTGGAAAACCCTTCGGCCAAAAGCATCAAGGGTCCTGCATTCGCGTCCTGGAGGATTAGATGAGTGTCTCTTTGCACTCTTTATCTTCCTCATGGCAGACTCTACCACAATAGAGTGGTGAGGAAGCTGAGACTTATAAAAGCCAGGACAAGGAGGGACACGGTACATGGTGTCTAATCTACGAGAATGAGGAGAGGTGGTAAGAGGAGTCTCCCACATGCTCAACATGAGATCATAAAGAATCTCATGAATAGGTAAAGTAGCTGCTTCTTTAGGAGCCTTAGGATACTGCAAAATATCTAGTTGCTTGGCTCTAGGCTCTGACTCAGGGGCCACTGTAATGGAGAGGCCCCTAGCCACTTCCCTAATGAAGTCCTGAAAAGACAAGTCTTCTGGAGGAGACATTCTTCGTTTTGGAGAATCAGACTCCTGAGGAAGAAGTACCGGTGCATCGACAGAAACCGACTCATCAGAGTCTTCGGAGGAATCGAAGTATCGCCTGTCTGGATGCTCCTGTAAAGCCCGATACGCGTACCGAGTGGGATCGACATCAGGAGCAAGCGGTACCGGTTCGGTACCGATGGGCATCATAGGACAGGGTACCGTTGCAGTCGACACCGAAGCCGATATCGATGCAATCGGTACCGGCACCGGGAACGATGCCGGTGCCGGAGTCGGTACCGGCAACAGAGACTGTTGCGGTACCGGAGGCGTCGAAGCCTGCATAAACGCCGTTAAGGTGCGCTGCATGGACAGAATCTTCTGATCCATCGACGCCACCAGAATCTGGATGTCGGTACCAGTGGAGGCCACCGGTACCCCAGAACATGGCAACAGGTGATCGGTCGAGGCCGAGCCATCGATGTCAACCTCTGACCCCATAGACAATGCTTTGGAAGCCGGAACTTCCCGCCGGGGTAATTTTGCCGGTGCGGAATCCTCGAGGACAAGCCCGGAGGCATCTCGATGCTTAGAGGGAGATTTGCCCTTCGAGGACCGGCTAGATTTATGTTTGGTTACCTGAGATCCATGGGAGGAAGAAGAAGCCCTGGAAGACGTTGATGCCACCGAGGCTGCATCAGAGGGAAACAGGGTATTGAGCTTGGCTGCTCGGCTCTGCCGACCTCTTTTAGACATCATGGTACAGGACACACAATCCGTGATGGAATGGTCAGGCCCCAAACATTTTAGACACCAGTCATGGGTGTCGGTGACAGAAATAGTACCGCCACACTTTGTGCACTTTTTGAACCCGGAAGCGGGCTTCTCCATGAGGAGAAAATATGTTCAGGCCTAAGGCCCAAACTGCAAATGCACAGTTGAAGAAAGAAAAGTTTTTTTGTTTTTTTTTTTGTAAGAAAGAAAAGAAAAGACCGGCAGTACCGGTCTGACGTCGAAGAAGGCAGACGCGCACAGAAAAATAAAGAAAAAAATAAAGAATTCTTCTGCGGTGACAGGAACACGACCTGCTGGCTCCGCGGAAAAGAAGAACTGGAGAGAGGCGGTTGGGAAAGGCGGGAAGGCAGCGCGCAGGCGCTGTGGGATGCTCCCAAAAGCTTTCTTACTGGACGCTGGGGAGCGTTCCCGCGCAGGCTCCGTCGGTACCGATGATACCCATATGTGAAGACTCATTCCTGCTTGTTCCTGGAGATTGTAAAGAAGACAAAGATCATGACAACTGGCAAAATCAATAAGTTCATCGTTGAAGGAGAAGAAATTGAAATCGTGGACAACTTTAACCTACTTGGATCAACTATCAATAAAGAAGCAACAAGCAGTCAAGAAATCAGATGACGCATTCCTCTTGGCAGAATGGCTATGAAAGACCTAGACAAGATTCTCAAGAGCAGAGATGTCTCCCTCCATACAAAGATTTGACTCGTTCAGGCCATGGTATTTTCAATAACATCATATGGATGTGAAAGTTGGACAGTGAAAAAGATAGGAAGAAAATTGATGCCTTTGAATTATGGTGCTGGCGGTGAATACTGCATATACCATGGACTGCCCGAAGAACAAACCAGTCAGTACTAGAGGAGATCAAACCTAAGCTTTCTTTAGAAGCTCAGATGACAAGACTTCGACTTTCATACTTTGGACACATCACGCGAAGAGAGGTCATTATAGAAAGACATCATGCTTGGCAAGATAGAAGGTCAATGCAAAAGAGGAAGGCCAGCAATGAGATGGATTGATACAACAACAGCAGCTACGGGTGCCAGTCTGTCAACAATGAGCCGCCTGACTGAAGACCAAACACAATTTAGGACAACTATCCAGAGGGTCGCCCTGAGTCGACACTGACTTGTTGGCACTTAACAACAACAACAACACACCTATCTGATAATATATGTGGGTAAACGCACAGAACCTGATTCCAGAACATGCGCATCCAGCCCACAGGCTTGTCCAAATCAAAAACGCACCCGATTTAAACATGATTCCGCAGCTGAGGGGAGAGATGCACCTGTGATTTTGGAATCAGGGATAGACATTTTTAGCGCAGCACAAACAAAGCATTATGGAGTACAAGACACAGCTATATGCAGCAAATGACTTTGTACATACCCATGCTCACTATATTCTGAGTTTTCAATCCCGCCCATCTCCGCTATATACCCACGAATGGCCACGCCCCCTGTAAAACATGCATCTCCTAAGCTGCTCCTCTCACTGACAGTGTTGTGCTGATGCAAGCTATACATGAATGCTGATGATACATAAATGTTGATGCAAACTAGACTATATATACCAGTCTTTTGCATGCCCAGAACACTGCAAAGCTATCTCAGTGCACTCTAAGATAGTATAAAAGCAGGTAGAAAGTGATATGTTTGTCATGACAAACCTTGCATCACAACATACATGGCAGTAGAAGACATCCTTAGTTATGCTTGCATTGGTCACCTCTGAAAACAGTCTGTACAATGCTAAGTATAGACCAGAAAAAAAATCAGAAGAGGTTCTCCATAGCAAAATGTCAAAACATATCCCTGTCACTGATAAGGGACCCTCCAAACGGGAGCATTCAACAATGCAAACTGCATTAATACATGCCCAAAGACACTATCATCGCTCTCTACAAATGAGCACATTTTTAGAGACCAATGATGGTGCTTCTGGGCATGTCTTAGTGGTGTTTGCGCTGTTGAATGCTCTCATTCTGAGGGTCCCTTATTAGTGACAGGGATACGTTTAGACATTTCGCTATAGAGAACCTGTTCTGATTTATTCTGCCCAATCACACTGGCATCTGGTGACGCTGCAGTCATCCCTATGGTCCAAATACTGATCAGGCATTCATGTCCCCCCAGGTTTGCGGAGGAGCACAACAGATCTTCCCGGACAACACTCAAACCACACACACACGGTCTCACATGCAGTTATAAATAATATACCTCTGCCAAAACCATGCCCTGCATCTATAAACAACTACTGTGAAGACATAATGGCATGGCATTTTTCAGCCAAACACGAATCTGCTCCATACTACCTCATATACCATCCCTACATCTACATTCCTATTTTTCCGAACACTGGAATTGTTAGGAAAGTCAAGAATAGCCCCTTTAGCACAACCAGCAAATGTTACCATAGCCAGAATAAAGACTATTGCAGTGCTTTATATTTCTGTAAGGGTGTTTTTTTATTGTTCCTTAACCTTACAAATGTCCCTCACCTGTGCATTCTATTCTTTACAACTGTATCTTGTGTCCTCCCAGACAGCAGACACACCAGTTCAATACAAAGATGTCACATCTATTCCTCTCTATGGGATGTGTTGAAGATCAGAGCAGAACTTTTTCTGGGTCCTGGCCTTAATCCATGTTGCTGCTGGTATTTTTATTTTATATTTATTCAATTTTACATTCATAACCAAGAATATATCTTGTACAGAAACTGAGAACTGATTACAAACACATAATAATAGGAAAATCCATGTCAAGAAAAACTTTCAATCATTCCCACTCCAGCCCACAACCTGGGGAGATCCAATTTAAGAAACAAAGTTAAACACAAAAAGTAAAAAATAATCAAAGTAGGTGAAAACAACTTGTATATCCAAAAATATCATGGCAGATCAGCTGGAAGCCCCGCCAGGTTATCCAAGTGCCGAGCGTTAAGGAAGGCCAGTAGCCGGGATGGCTCATAAAACACATAGGAACAAGACTGATATTTAACCATACACTTGCAAGGGTATTTTAGAAAAAAGAGCGCTCCCAGCTGCTGGACTCTAGGATGCAGGATAAGACACCCTTGAACCGCAAGTTCCTTTTCCTGAAGAAAATCTTTATTAGCCACTCCTTATCAGATAGCAAAGCAAGGGTAACAAGCAATGTAGCAGGAGTTACAGATTCCTCTTGAGAGTCCTCCAAAACCTCTATTATGTTAATAACATATGCTTATAGCAATCCTGGAACATCCCCTGAGATGGCTACATTCTTAGATGATGGGAGATGTTGTTGTTGTTGTTGTTAAGTGCCGTCGAGTCAGAGTCGACTCATGGCGACCCTCTGGATAGCTATCCTAAATTGTGTTCGGTCTTCAGTCAGGCGGCTCATTGTTGACAGACTGGTACCCGTAGCTGCTGTTATTGTATCGATCCATCTCATTGCTGGCCTTCCAATGATGGGAGATAGTGTACATTATTTGAACAGCAGACAAAGAATTTTGAATCAAAGGTACCTTTGAAGCACTATCTTCAATGGCTGAGCAGTTACAGTGAACCTTCTGTGTTAGAGAAGAGACCTGGGGAATAAGGGTTGCCCCCAGCTGCACAGTCACGGTCCATATTGACTCCAAGGTAAATGACTCCTGACAATTTAAAGTTAAAACTGAAGAGGAATCCTGTGTCACTATAGTAGTGCCTTCCATTCCGCTCAGCACTTGTATCTGACCCTGTAGGGCAGCCAACTCTGGGGTTTCAGCTCCCCCTGACTGCTCCACAAGTAAGACGTGCACACGCTGTTCCAGGAGAGCCGACACACCCTCCAATAGAGACCCCAGGGCTGTCCCTCAACGGCTGTCGGAGTGAACCTCACTGGGTAAAGCCTTTTGCCGCAGTACTTCCGGGAAATCATGAAAGCATGCCAACTTCGAGGAGCACCATGAATCAAGAGAGACAGAGTCACTGCCCAAGGTCAACGCCAAGCCGCCAAACTCTGATGCAGATACAGCCGGGCAACACTCTCCTGAAATTGTCAGTTGTTGAGTCGGCTGAAGAACAAAAGAATCAAGAGGCCCAATAGCTAAAGGTAAAGGCATGGAGGTCGAGGGGGCAAGGGTTGGCTGCTTTGCCCCCTTAGCCTTCTGCTTCCTTCCCATAAGGAAAAATTGGGATGCTCATATACACCTACAAGCCGCCATCTTGGATTTCCCCAATGCTGCCGCTGGTATAACATATGTGTCCATGGGAAACACTGTACATAGGCCTTTCCTGAATATGCTTTCTACATCTCTGCAGCGTGTCACACCCCCGTTCTGCCCCCTCCTGCCCATGTTCTGAAATCCCCTTGCTAGCGCCATGTATGTGCAGGGCAGCGTGGTTTTAGAATATAGTTCTAGATGTTTTAGTGAGAAAAACGTCTATTCCACACGTCTAACCGGGTTATTCTTGTTCTGGAATAACCTCCACAAAGACCACACACATACACTGTGACAAGGAAGCCTGTTTTGAACCTATGAGTATAGAAAAGGCCAGTGACTTTAACTTAGAGAAAGGAGAAATCCCTGCAGGGCATAGATTTCAGGCCCCTCATAGAGAAAGAAACCTGAGGGAGAAAAAGTTCAGGCAGCCACACCCTAATGCCTATGACATAACTGCAGGCTTGAGAGGTGATTACAATCACCTGGGAGGAGTGGAGGAAGGGCTGGAGCCCTGGAAAGGGAAATATAAACCCCTGCTAAAGCAGAGGAAAGGGGAAGCTCAGAGAGAAGCTCAGAGGGAAGGAGAAGCTCAGAGGTCTCAGGAGGTTCGGAAGACTCAGAGGATTCAGGGGAATCAGGAGTGGAACCAGGAGCACATGCAGATCTCCAGGAGAGAACCCAGAGAGGAATACAGAGAGCTGTTCCAGAGAGGCTGGAAGGAGACAAGGAACCGTAGTGAGCACAACCAGGGAGAACTGCCCAGTGCTTCAGGTACTTACTGTCTTTATCGGGGAGAGTTGAGTTCAGGAGAGACATTAGAACCCCCAGGGAGCCTGTATTCTGAGCACTGTGCCCAGAGCTCAGAACAGGACACTGCCCTAACAACACCAGAGGATATGCAGATTGAGTTGGCAGGGGAGGAATTGCAAGATCTAGATATCCCCATGGACTGTACCCTGTGTCAAGCTACAAGCATGGAATCATTATGCTAAAGGCTAGCACTGAATGAGAAAGTCTCCTAGAAGCAGGTAACAGGAATTGAGCCAGGAATTGGGTTTGAAGAAAACTCCACCTGTTTGCATTTCTCAGGCAAAGTGCTGAGTCACACTGAAGAGAAAGCTTGTGAATGTTTGTTACTTGTTTTCTTATTTTGAGTTTAAAAACCTATCCTGAAAGGAAGGAGGGAAAGAAGAGGTTGTTCCAGAGGAACTGAGTTATTCTTTTGCTATTAAGTGCTTCACAAACACAAGGCTAAAAAGAAGTATTTTTACCTTGCTGAGCAGAACTGTTTCTCTAAGACTGAGCAACGTGGTTAACCAACTGCATGTGTTTAAAAGACCGTGAAACAGTTATACTGATCTAAATGCTCTGTTGCAAACAATCCCGAATGGACAAAATTCCTGTGTATAGTTTACTTGAACCTTTACTTTAAAATAAATTATGTCATTTGCCTTAAAATCGGACCATGACTACACTTCTTCTTAAGAGCCAAACTACATGTCCCAGAATCCACCTGAGGAAAAGCTAGTTTATTTGAGCTCACCAAGAGAAGTTCTCCATTACCTTGCCCCTCTAAGCCAGAGGCAAGGGCGTGACAGTGGCATAGTTGTACGGATCTTGTTGCCTGCATCAGGATATACAGCCACAGGATTTACAAAACAAGAGCGGAGATCTGGGTTGCGAGCTTCACTGGGATTCGCTGGCAAGGTCAACCAGGACGACGGAGCGGTTCCTTGGAGACACCCTTCCTTTTTAAGGACAGAATCAGCACCTGACCCAGGTAAAAGGTACCTAGGAGGGGGTCAGCCTGGATCAGAGTAAAAGGGGACGAAATGTGAAAGCGTCCAGATAAAAAGAGCACATTAGAGCTGTAGTATGGTACCACGCTTGGTGTTTTTCTCTTTTCTCTTGCAGGTAGTCGCTGAGATGGAGCCCAAGGAGCTGATCCAATGGATGACCCTACAGTTCCAGAGACAGCAAGAGATGGCCCAACAAGCGCAAGAGCAAGCAGCAGCTGCTTTACCAGCACAGCAGAAGCCAGTGCTAGACTTGGTAGAGGCACTGATTGCCAACCAGCGAGCAGGAGCTGGAGGTTTGCCAGCCCAGCCAGAACTAATAGTGCCACAAAATGTTTGTATGGTAGGACCACAAACAAGTGGGACATTGTCTTTTGGCAAACTTTCTGTAGTGGATGACATTGATGACTATTTAAAATCATTTGAAAGAGTCGCATATGCTATAAGATGGCCAGTTGAGCAATGGGCTGTAAGGCTAGCCACCTCTTTAACAGGGGAAGCATTGGCCACCTATAGGGCCATGCCAGCTGCCCTAGCCACGAATTATTCTGAAGTGAAAAATGCCATAAGAGATCGCTTAGCTTTTAACCAAAATGCTATATCACCACATGTTCCCTTTTTAAAGATTGGTGTTACGTTGGCGACCCTCCAATCTTCAGGTATTACAGATGATTTTAATGAAAGTTCACAGATTATTAATTTTTTTATTTATTTACATTCTCTTATATACTGTGCTATTCTGCATCAGTGCGGTTTACATTGAACAAACTGAAATTACATTGAACAGGGCATTATAACTTGGAGATAACTATTTTACAGGGAACATGGGCTATGGAGGGTTAAGTGGCTTGCCCAAGACCACAAGGAGCACCTGAGGGACTAGGAGCCCCAGTCCTTCTGGCCCAAGGTTGCTGTTCTCTAGTGGGATTTGAACCCCTGACCTTCCGGCCTGAAGTACCTTGCCCCAACCACTAGGCCACTCCTCCACTCCAATAGCAGGTCCGCAATCTCATATTTCAGTTCTTTCAACACTCTTGGATGTATACCATCCGGTCCAGGTGATTTGCTACTATTCAGTTTATCAAATAATTGTAATATATCTTCCCGGTGTAGCGATATTTCTCTCAATTCCTCTGCAGTATCACCTTTAAATACCACTTCAGTCTTGGGTAACATCCCTACATCTTCCTCAGTAAAGACCGAAGCAAAGAATTCATTCAGTCTCTCTGCTATAGCCTCGTCTCCTCTTACTGCCCCTTTTACCCCTCTATCATCTAATGGCCCAACGGACTCTCTCACAGGCCTTTTGCTACGAATGTACTTGAAAAAGTCTTTATTTCGTGTTTTTGCTTCCGTAGCAAATTCCTTCTCAAATTCTCGCTTTGTGTGCCTTATCAATGCTTTGCATTTAACTTGCCAGTGCTTGTGCTGTTCCCAGTTTTCTTCGTTTGACTCTTTTTTCCATTTCCTGAAGGATGCTTTTTTTTGGCAGCAAAAGCCTCTCTGACCTCACCTTTAAACCATGCTGGCAGTTTTTTGGACTTTCTTCCACTTTTCTTAATGCGTGGAATACAGCTGGTCTGGGCTTCGAGGATAGTATTTTTAAATAACACCCAAGCTTGCTGTAAGTCTTTAACCTTTGCAACCGCTCCTTTTAGTTTTTTCTTAACTATATTCCTCATTTTATCATAGTCTCCCTTTTGAAAGTTAAAAGGTAGTACTGTGGATTTCTTTACTATCCCTCCTCCACTAATTAAATCAAACACGATCATGCTATGATCACTATTGCCAAGTGGTCCCAACACCCTTATTTCTTGCACCAGATCTGGCGTTCCACTAAGGACTAGATCCAGTATGGCTTCCCCTCTGGTCAGTTCATGAACCAGCTGCTCCAAGAAGCAGTCATTTATTTCATCTAGAAACTTTATCTCCCTAGCTTGTCATGCCGTAACACTGACCCAGTCGATACCAGGGTAATTGAAATCACCCATTATTACTACTCTGCTGTGACTTTTGTTAGCTTCCTTGATTTCTTTGAGCATTTCATCATCCATTTGTTCATTCTGGCCAGGCGGTCGATAGTAAACTCCCACTGCCATTGCCTTCCCTTTTTTACATGGAATTTCAATCCATAGAGATTCTACAGCAAATTTTGTTTCCTGCAAAACTTTAATCCTTTCTGACTCAATGCCCTCTCTAACATAGAGTGCAACTCCTCCAACAATTTGATCAGTTCTATCATTACGATATAGTTTGTATCCAGGTATCACAGTGTCCCACTGGTTATCCTCCTTCCACCATGTCTCTGAGATTGCAATCATATCTAACCTCTCATTTAGTCCTATATATTCTAACTCTCCCATCTTATTGTTTAGACTTCTAGCATTTGCATACAAGCATTTTAGAGACTGTATTTTATTAACATTAATCTGGCTATTGGTAGGCATGGGTAATTTGGAATCTTTACGCTCTGTCTGCACCTTACTCAAGGGCATTTGGGCTACTATACTCTTTTTTGGAACCTCACTGCTTTTGGTAGTATCCTTCAAGGATACCTTCGTCCGAACCATGTGCTCCTGGGTGACTGTCGGCTTTCCCCTATTTTCTAGTTTAAAAGCTTCTCTATCTCCTTTTTAAAGGTTAAGGCCAGCAGTCTGGTTCCATCCTGATTAAGGTGAAGCCCATCCCTTCGGAAGAGCCCCTCCTTTCCCCAGAATGTTCTCCAGTTCCTAACAAATCCAAAACCCTCATCCTTGCACCATTGTCTCAACCACGCATTGAGACTCCGGAGCTCTGCCTGTCTTTTGGGTCCTGCACGTGGAACAGGAAGCATTTCGGAGAACGCTATCCTGGAAGTTCTGGATTTCAACTTCCTACCTAAAAGCTTAAATTTAGCCTCCAGAACTTCCCTACCACATTTTCCTATGTCATTGGTACCAACATGTACCAAGACAGCAGACTCCTCCCCAGCACTATCTATGATCCTATCTAGGCGGTGCGTGAGGTCCGCTACCTTCGCACCAGGCAGTCATGTTACCAGGCGATACTCACGTCCACCAGCCACCCAGCTATCTACATTCCTAATGATTGAATCACCAACTATGACAGCTGTCCTGAATCTCCTCTCATGGGGACATGGCCCTGGAGAAACGTCCTCGGTGCGAGAGGGTTTTACATCACCTGGAGGACAGGTCCTAGTTACAGGATCACTTCCTGCCACACCAGGATGATGCTCTCCTGTCACGTGACCTCTCTCCTCCATGGCAACAGGGATGCTGCCCGACTGGAGGTGGGACTTCAGGTCTATATCCCTGTAGGTCTCGTCCATGTACTTCTCTGTCTTTCTCATGTCTTCCAGGTCTGCTACTCTAGCCTCTAGAGAACGGACTTGTTCACTGAGAGCAAAAAGCTCCTTGCACTTAGTGCATACGTAAGACCTCTCACCAACTGGGAGAAAATCATACATGTGACACTCAATGCAAAAGATCGGAAAGCCCCCATCTCGCTGCTGGAGTTTTGTCTGCATCTTAGTTTAAAGCTTGTGTTTAGGTCTTTTAAATTCTGTATATAATAAGGACTGGTGTAGATGCTTATACTAATAAAAGTGTATCTCACACCCCCAATACACCTTGTTCACCTGAAGCTTAATTAATCTCAGGTCCTCAGTGTAAGACTGATTTGGATAAAGAGCTGCACCTGAGAGCAGCCCCTTTCCTTCAAGATGTGTAGGTACCTATAAAGCTACAATTACCCCAGGGGTGGGTGGGTGCTGGGGAGGGAGGGAGGGAAATAAGTCCTATTAAAGAGGGCAGTTACAAGGTACCCTGTTCTGAACCCTCAGCAGGGGGGGAGGGGGGTATCACACAAAGCCCAGTTAGTTGAGAGAGGCAAGGTAAGTTATACTGCTGAGAAAGCTGAAGCAGCACACCAATAAGGCAAACAATAAATAACACAGGTACACTACCAAAAAACTGCCTCCAATTTTGCAACTGATTCCTATAGATTTTGGGGTGCTGAATCCAGGAAAAATAGCCAAAATGTTCCATCACGTCACGTTTTCTTGCAAAATTAGATTTCTTACCCATATAAGGAATGTTCACATAATTTCTTTTTAGCCGACTGCAGTTTATTTTCTTGGCCCAAAATAGAGGTTGTAATGGTTAACTAACTAGAAACACTCCCTCATGATATTTTAGAGTGTTTTGTATTCATTTTATACATTAAGAGGACAATTGGGAGGCGGGGGGCTAAATCCAGTACTCGCGCTGGCGCATGTTCTTTCCTGTTCGCCTCGCCTCGTTCGCTCGCTCAAACACGGTGGTTGCGACATGAACGTTCCTGTCAAATTTCAGTTTCTTGCAAGTTCATTATTACCTTTTGTTTGCTCAGTCGTAATCCAGCTTTATTCCGAAGTGGTTCACTACAGTTGTAGTTTGCAGTGCTGTGTATTTGTGATGGCTCACAGAGCCAGAGGTTGCGTCAACTCTCCGGACAGTTTTTGTTTTATTTGTGGGGAATATACCGTGAAAAAGCGGCAGAGGAACATTTCTGCATTTATTAAAAAAGTATATTTCGCCTATTTCGGTTTGAAGTTAGGCGATCAAGACAAACCGTGGGCTCCTCACAAAGTGTGCAAGACATGTGAGGAAGATCTACGCTTATGGATGAAAGGTAAAAAACAAGCATTTCGTTTCGGAATACCTATGATGTGGCGTGAACAAAGAGACCACAGCAGTGACTGCTATTTTTGCTCTTGCATTGTGAAGGGATACAACTTAAAAAATAAGAACGTAATAAGTTACCCCAACCTTCCCTCAGCAATTAGGCCTATGCCTCATAGCAACGAAGTACCTGTGCCTGAACCACCAAAATCTTTGGATCATATTTGTGTGGACGGTTCTGATCATGATGAGACTCATCAGATGGCTTTTCCCGATGATTCCAGTACTTCCGAGTTTGAAACTGAACCAGATCCGAAACCTGAACTTTTTTCTCAAGCTGAATTGAATGATTTAGTCCGGGATTTAGGACTCCCAAAAGATGCTGCCCAACTGCTAGGTTCTCGGCTTAAACAGAAAAATCTATTGTCACCAGGAACAACTTTTTATTGGTACCGCAACCGCGAGACACAATTTTTGAAGTATTTCAGCAAAGAGGAAGATTTGGTATTTTGCAACGATATATACGGAGTGATGAAAAAGTTTAAACTCAAGTATGATCCTGCTGAATGGCGGCTGTTCATTGATTCGTCAGACAGCATAAAAGGTGTTCTTCTTCATAATGGCAACACATTCGCTTCAGTTCCTATTGCCCACTCTGTTATTCTCCAAGAAAAATACGAGAATTTGGCCCTGATTCTTCAGAAGATTCGTTATGATGAGCATAAGTGGATGATTTGTGGAGACTTTAAAATTCTATCCATGCTATTAGGGCAGCAATCCGGTTTCACCAAATATCCCTGCTTCCTTTGCTTGTGGGATAGCCGGGCCCGCGACCTACACTGGGGGAAAAAAGACTGGCCAATTCAGGAGTATTTGAGACCCGGTGAGAAAAATGTTCTTCATGAGAGCTTGGTACCTCGTGATAAAATTCTATTACCACCTCTCCACATTAAGTTGGGTCTCATTAAGCAATTCATCAAGTCCCTTCCAAAAGATGGTGAGTGCTTTCGGTACCTTTGCTCAAAGTTCCCCCGACTTTCTGAAGCAAAGCTAAAGGAAGGAGTGTTTGTTGGCCCTGATATAAGGAAACTCATTTCAGATGGAGCATTCGCTGAAACGATGTCTGAGAAGGAAAAAGAAGCCTGGGATTCCTTCAAGGATGTTGTTCTCAATTCTTGGGGAACAGGCGGGATGAGAACTATAAGGATATTGTTGCCAGGATGCTCAATGCCTTCAAAGAACAAGGCTGTAACATGAGCCTGAAAGTCCATTTCTTGCACTCCCATGTGAACTACTTTCCCGAAAACTTGGGGGCGTACAGTGAAGAACAAGGTGAAAGGTTTCACCAGGACATCAAGGACGCAGAGAGAAGGTACCAAGGAAGATGGAACACCACTATGATGGCTGATTTCTGCTGGTTGCTGCTGCGGGAAACCCCAGATGAAAAATACGCCAAGCAGCGCACCAAGAGAAGCATTCGGGGAAGAAGAAACGGGCCCACCAGGAGATTGATTGACCCAAGAATGACTTTAAAATCTAAACTGTGTTGACAAATATCGTGTTTTTACTAAACTTTGAAATAAAAATTTGCTAGTTATTACCACAGTGTCGGATCTCATTTATTAGAATTTTATTTTCACACCATCGGGTGTTTGTCTTCATGTATTGCAATGGTGCGGTTTGCGTTTTCTATTCTTACATACATACCTGTACAACATTTTTTGCACATTTCTTTGCTTTGCTTTGTGTCTAACCTCGCTCTTATATGCTCAATGTTTGTGCACATGTATGTGGCTGTTTTAAGTGCAGACAATTTTGCTACCATCACAGTGTGTTTTGTTGACATTACTCTATTCTTATGTGCTGCCTTGTTACAATTTTCTTTATTCTTATTTGAATAACTACTAAACAATTAGTATAAAGAATTCATCCAAGAAACTTTTATCTCGATCGCACTCAATCTGAAACGTTCACCTCAAACTGCTAACCCAATGTAGCAAAAAATCTGTACGTGATGGAGCAAATTGGTTACCAGATTTGGATTCAGCGCACCAAAAAACGTAAAAATCAATCGAAACATTAGAGGCAGTTTAAAAAAAAAATTTTTTTAGTGTACCTGTGTAATTAAATAAACAGCTAGAACTCACTGCAAGTTGTCACAGGAGGTAATATCCACCTCTCTAGCAGAGAACTGTTAGAGCACTCCTGACTCACTCCTGCTACCTTTCTTTTTCTGTCTGATTGGAGTTGCATCCTGTGTATTATCTATTATACTATCTTTCCGGTCAAACATTGACTTTCTCTTCTTAAACCATAAACAATCCTGTTCACCTTTCTTATCCCAATGATATACATATCCTGTCTTGTAGTCCTCCTCATCTCTTTTGTATTTATCTACCTTCTTATTCTTTATTTCCTTTCTAAATTCCTGCATGTTTCTCTGATGGTCCTCGTGTACTACATCGAAATTCTTGTCAGACTTTTTAAGAACATCCAATTTTTCTTCTAGTTGAGCAGTCAAAATTTCGGATTGTTTATTCGCTGTAGTGATGAGTAAAATCATAAGGTCCAACGAGCACTTGTTAAGTATCGCATTCCAACATTTGATGAAACCTTGTTCATGAGTATATAAACCTGGTGCTTTATTGACTCGAAGTACTCTTGGAATAATTTTTGACTTGCAGCACTCTAAAAGGTAGGCAGAATGCATCTGTTCCTTTATCATCTTTTTGGATAATAATACCACCTCCTCCCATTTATTCCAACAATCTTCCGGTTCTTCCTCAGATGAATCCAAGAGAGGCTCTAGTGGAATCAGCTTGTCTAAGGCATCTTCCCCAAAACTTAGCACGTCTTTCCATGGGGAGAACATGCTGATACAAACAGTACGACACTAAGGAGCAGTGATCACGCTGAAGCAAGAACAAACCAACCAAGGCGTGATTGATAGGAAAGACAGAGTCCTTTATTAAAACTCAGGCCGCCCGACACAGGCCGTGTTTCGCTACCCTTCGTCAGGGGCTGGCCAGGCACAAAAAACTAAAATCATAAAAAACAACCATTAACCAACAATAACATATAGGAACAGACAAACTAACAAAACAACATCATACTTATAAATATTTAAATGATATTAAAAACATTAAAAACTACTACTACAGTTTTATTTCTTCCCTTTTAATCCCTCATGTTTCATTCATTTACGTGCCCCTTTTAACTTTTTATTTAGGTGTTTTATCGCGATGGGCTGCTCAACATTTATTTCTAATTATATGCTGTTTTCGTTCGGCACTAAGAATCACGAGTTGACCTTTTTTTAAATGTGCCCCGTTTTTAACTTAGGCGTTTGTTGCCGCCTATGTGCATTATACAACGTTTTTTGGTCATTCGTTGACCTCTTTTATATTGTGAGTTTTATTTCTCTCCTTCTAACTCTTTATGTTCTATTCAGTTACGTGCCCCTTTTAAGTTTTTATTTGGGAGTTTCATCGCGATGGGCTGCTCAATACTTCTTTCTAATTATATGCTGTTTACGTTCGGTACTAAGGTTTACGAGTTGTCCACTTGTTTTTAAATGTGCCCCTTTTTTAACTTTGGCGGTTGTTGCCGTCTATGTGCATTATACAGTTTTTTTGTTATTCGTTGACTTCTTTTTTACATTGTGATTGTTGTGTATACTATGTTTAGCAATCTTATATGACGGCACTTCGGTATCCCTTATGTATAACTCAGTGTGTAACCTTGCATTATATCTTGGCGGTTTTGCCGGCCGTGCGGTTTCATGGGCATCATGCATTTTGTTTTAATTCTACTATGTTTATAGTGAAATCTGTGACACCCTTCTCACACAAATGATGGATTTCCTTTTCGCTTCATTTTGGCTTATGTGTTATTTTCCCGCCGAATGGATGACTCCGCCCCTTTTCTTCTCTTCATTTGCGCATGGGTCGGCGTTTTCACTGCTATGCTGTTTGTCCAAAGAATCGGACGGCAGTTTTTCTCAAGGTAATTCACTCCACTTTTTTAACATATGTTTTGTTTCATCTTTGGTCATGAGGTAATGATGTGCTTTTGTTCATTCGTTGGTTGCTCCCCTATTTTTATTTATTTATTTATTTTTTATGTTTTAAAGTTGAAACTATGTTAAACATCACAAGTATAGCGCACTTACGCCCCTTTTGCTTTTTATCAGCCTCTGAGCTAGATTTTACACATGGTCAACGACCCCCTAGGGGCTGCCCTTTATGTTTAGATGGTGGTTTACACATTATCCCTTTGATTCTGCCATCTCCACATATACATTTTTTGTAAAGGATGTTTTTACAAAGGGCATATTTAATATCTTTCCATGTTTTTACTATATATAGCATGTCTGACACATCGCGTTTTTTGTAGTTGTTACTTTTGTGTCTAATGCCATTAAGTTAAGCACAATTTCCGATGGTATTACAGATTGCATTTTCTCACCTTTTTTGTGTTCATGTTTTATTTTGTACAGATCAATTGGTAATGTCCTGGTTAACATTGCACATTTTGACTCATGACTTATTGATAGGGGCCTCCTGGCCCACTCCTGCTACCACACTCTTTCAGTATAAGTTTTTCTCATGTAGTTTAGTTATTGAAGTTTTATATTTCACCCATGTCCTGTCTTGTCCTCCTCGTTTTTTCCATCTTCTTTTCCTTTCACTTTGAGTTAATGAAAACTTTTTAAAAATTGTCCTGTTTTTTGTCTCTCTAGTAACAGTGTTCTTTTAGATTTTACCACACAAGCGTGGTGTGATACTTTTTAAAGTCCACAACAGAGGTTGGTAAATTATTTTATGCATATATATGATTTCATGATGATTTGTACCCTCAAGCACTCTTATTTATTTCATATTATTTATTAATTTTACTGTACTGTACATTGTTAGTTTAATGTTTTTAATGATGTTTTTTCATGATGATTTGCACTCTTATTTATTTCACATTATTTATTAATTTTATTGTACCGTATATCGGTAGTTTTTAATGTTTTTAATATCATTTAAATATTTATAAGTATGATGTTGTTTTATAAGTTTGTCTGTCTGTTCCTATATGTTATTGTTGGTTAATGGTTGTTTTTTATGATTTTAGTTTTTTGTGCCTGGCCAGCCCCTGACGAAGGGTAGCGAAACACGGCCTGTGTCGGGCGGCCTGAGTTTTAATAAAGGACTCTGTCTTTCCTATCAATCACGCCTTGGTTGGTTTGTCAGAGCTCAGAACAGGACACTGCCCTAACAACACCAGAGGATATGCAGATTGAGTTGGCAGGGGAGTAATTGCAAGATCTAGATATCCCCATGGACTGTACCCTGTGTCAAGCTACAAGCATGGAATCATTATGCTAAAGGCTAGCACTGAATGAGAAAGTCTCCTAGAAGCAGGTAACTGGAATTGAGCCAGGAATTGGGTTTGAAGAAAACTCCACCTGTTTGCATTTCTCAGGCAAAGTGCTGAGTCACACTGAAGAGAAAGCTTGTGAATGTTTGTTACTTGTTTTCTTATTTTGAGTTTAAAAACCTATCCTGAAAGGAAGGAGGGAAAGAAGAGGTTGTTCCAGAGGAACTGAGTTATTCTTTTGCTATTAAGTGCTTCACAAACACAAGGCTAAAAAGAAGTATTTTTACCTTGCTGAGCAGAACTGTTTCTCTAAGACTGAGCAACGTGGTTAACCAACTGCATGTGTTTAAAAGACCGTGAAACAGTTATACTGATCTAAATGCTCTGTTGCAAATAATCCCGAATGGACAAAATTCCTGTGTACAGTTTACTTGAACCTTTACTTTAAAATAAATTCTGGCATTTGCCTTAAAATCGGACCATGACTACACTTCTTCTTAAGAGCCAAACTACATGTCCCAGAATCCACCTGAGGAAAAGCTAGTTTATTTGAGCTCACCAAGAGAAGTTCTCCGTTACCTTGCCACTCTAAGCCAGAGGCCAGGGGCAAGGGTGTGACAAAACATATACCTTTTTTGGAGCAAGTATAAATTTGCATGGCATATGCATACTGTTGGGCTCATTAAGAATGTCTATTTTCTAAAGGCACATAGGCGCCTATGTAGCCTTTATAAAAATAGGCTTACAAACTATGTTTTTCTTCTCACACAGGCGTCTTGAGAAGTGTACATAGCATAGCTGTCTGGAATGTTACTTATTCCACTAGCCTTTACCTATTTGGGCTAAAATTTCATTAGTATTCTTACCAATACAATAGAATGATGAAAGAACTTACACCTAGGGCTTTGAAACTCTATGTGCCTGTTTGTTGCTCTAGGGGCAAAATGACTGAAAACTGTGCAGAATGGAACCAAATTTTAAAAGGAATTTCAAATGGAGAAGAGACAAATGAACTTCGAAAAGGGGATGGATTAGATCTCAGTTTCTTGACAAATAAAGTCTCAAAAATAAACCTATGCATTTGTACTGAAGCAGCTCTGGCAGCTGCAAAATGGAAATATTAGGGGGCATCTTCAAAGGGAGTAATGCAGTTAGCAAACCTTCTAACCGCATTATTCCTGCTGATCAGGATATTCAGCAGAACGTACCTGGTTAGTCCTGCTGAATGCCCTGATGCTAACTGCTTAGTGTTGGGACATTCCAGGGGTGGAGTGTGAGCGGCACCAAGGGTTAGCCAGTCAGAGGCAATATTGAGCCTCTGGCCAGTTAACCCTAACCAGTTAAAGTTAGGCCAAAAAAAAAAAGTTGTCCTAATTTTAGCCAGTTTAGCTATTCGGCCAGTGGCTGAATATCGCCGCTGACCAGATAGCTAAATCGCTATCCAGGCAAACTTAATTGTCAATGCTGCTGGCCGAATATGGCCCTGGCATTGAATATCCTGGCTTTTTTTATAGCAGCAACCACCAGCTGCTTTAATCACGCTGGCTGCTGCTGCTGAATATGCCCCCCATTATTTCCACAAACATTATATTTAACTCTATTAAAATTGCCTTGCCTCTCCCCTCCCGGCCACAGCTTCACACAGAACCTACACCCATTCAGAGATACACATTGATAATACAGCAACAGACACTCTGAGACACAAAGATCCCCCCCAAGAGTGTTACATCTTATGAACTCCAGAAGAAGGCTCTCTTTGGAATGATGCAATACTATGCTGAGCATTAGCAGTAAGTTTGAGAGACTGAGATCATACTCCACATGTCCTGGCTTAGAAGTGAGGTTCATGCCTGTCATGGTATGCAGAAAACTAAATAACCACCATGAAAAAGGCAAAACCAGGTGACAATCATCCACAAAAGAATTTTTTTTCATTTAAACCTTTTACAGGTCATCTCTAAACTTATGGTTGTATATTCTCACAATAAAGAAGAAAAATAAAAAAAAAATAGAAAAAAGTGAAAATAAGGGGAAAAGACCTCAAATGATTCATCAGGACCATACAGGCCAATTTAATGGAGCCTAGAGCACTCATCCTTATAGGTCAGAAAAACCCCCTTCATAACTATCACACAGTGTAGTACTTATTTAAAAATCCATTACCGCATTTGAAAAAAACAACTCATCTCAAAAATATCTTTCCAGGTTCAAGTCAATGATTGCACACTCGACATGGCCAAGTTTTGCAATCATGCTTCATCTGGAGTGTGTATATAAACTCCAAAGTAACAGTGTTATCCGCTTATCATAACTGGATGAATTAATCACAGCGCAAACACTGAGTAGCTCTTGAATATGAGGTCAACAAAGATTGAATCTTCACTAGCAGAAGGCTTCCAATTGGGCCTGCAATTTGTTCACCCTTTCTTTGGGAAGGAAGACTCTGCCTACCTAATTGTCAAAAGACGCTCCAAGGTAGTCTAGTAATTGGGAAGGCACTAATTGGCTCTCCCCTCAATTTATCACCCAACAAACCATTCTAACCAATCCCGCTTGGAAGTGGAGGAGGTGAAAGTATCCCTGGAAAGGGAAGAACCAGAGCTCAAGGACCCCAAAGTTGCAGAATCAGTGACCACAAGGAAGCGAAGGGTAGTGGTGGTTGGAGACTCTCTTCTGAGGGGTACTGAGGCGTCCATCTCCCGACCAGACTTGATGTCCATAGAGGTATGCTGTCTGCCTGGTGCCAAAATCCAAGATGTTACGGAGAGTTTGCCGAGACTCATCGAGCCCACTGACTATTACCCAATGTTGCTAATCCATGTTGGAACAAATGATACTGCCAGGTATCCCTCAGAACATATCAAAAGTGACTTCATGGCTCTGGGACAGAGGGTGAAGCACTTAGGTGCACAGGTGGTGTTCTCTTCAATCCTCCCTGTTGAGGGTAAAGGCCAAGGCAGAGAGGCTCACATCCTGGAGATGAATGCATGGCTGCATGGATGGTGTCATTGAGAGCGTTTTGGTTTCCTAGACCATGAGATGCTGTTCCAAGGGTTGCAGAGCAGAGGAGGCATCCATCTGTCCAAGAAAGGTCAACGCGTCTTTGGTAGTAGACTGGCTAATCTACTGAAGAGGGCTTTAAACTAGATTCGTTGGGGATGGGTGAAGAAAGCCCCCAGGTAGGCGAAAGCCCCCAGGTAGGTGATACATTAAATACCTTTATGAAAATGGGTAACAGGGGTAACATATGGAAAGCAGTGTGTATAAATGTCTCTAGCATGGGAAATAAGATCCTTGATGTTGAAGATTTGGTGGGAGTGGCTAACTTGAATTTAGGGGCAGTTACAGAAACATGGTTCACAGAAAACCATGATTGGGATGTAACTATACATGGCTATACTTTATTCAGAAAGGACAGGGTAGGAAGAAGGGGAGGAGGAGTGGCACTATATGTAAAAACTACTATAAAAGCTTTGGAATTACAGAGCTTAAAAGGGAGAGAGGAGGCATTGTGGGCTAAACTAGAAAGAGGGAAAGAGAAATCTATTTGCATTGGTGTGATATACAGACCTCCCTCACAAGAGGAAGAGGCGGACAGAGAGTTAATTGAAGACATACGCAGCATTGCTAGGAAAGGGGAAGTACTACTGATAGAAGATTTCAATATGCCAGATGTTGAATGGCTCATTCCTGCTGCAGTATCATCTAGGAGTAAGAAGATCCTGGATTCTCTACAGGGAGAACTATTCAGGCAATTGGTAACAGACCCAACCACGTGAAGGGGCCACACTGGACTTGGTGCTTACCAATGGTGAAAGTGTTTCTGATGTTGTAGTGGGAGATCATTTTGCATCCAGTGATCACCAGATGGTGTGGTTCAGTATTAGGACTAGGGGTGTTAGAATCCATTCAAAGGTGAGGATCTTAGACTTTAGGAAAACTAACTTTGCCAAGATGGGCCAATACCTCAGGGAGTCGTTAGCGGGACGGGAACAGCTGGGGGATGTAGAAAAACAGTGGGCAAAACTGAAAGGGGATATTTTAAGGGCAACCAACCTTTTTGTTAAAATGGTAAATAAAGGTAAAAGGAAAAGGAGACCATTATGGCTTTCGAAAGAAGTAGCTGAAAAAGTGAAGAAAAAAGAGGGAGGCCTTCAAGAAATACAAGAGATCACAGAGAAAGGAAGACAAGCATCTATATTTGGAAAAACTTAGAGAAGCTAGCAAAGTAGTCAGGAAGGCAAAGATTCAAAAGGAGGAGGAAATAGCCAATGCAATAAAATGGGGGGATAAGACATTTTTCAGATATGTTAGTGAGAAGAGGAAGGGCAAAAGTGGTATTGTCAGACTCAAGGGTGCAGGGGAGGAATATGTAGAAGCTGATAAGGATAAAGCGGAATTGCTTAACAAATATTTCTGTTCTGTGTTCACAGATGAAGAACCAGGAGCAGGACCTCAGAAAACACCCACAAATAGGAACAGAAGTGAGGGACATCTTGAACAATTTTCAGAAGACTGTGTTCATGAGAAACTAGCTCAACTTAGACAAAGCGATGGGACTGGATGGGATACACCCTAGAATACTGAGGGAACTTGGGGACGTTCTAGCAGCTCCACTGACTGACCTTTTCAATGCCTCGTTGGAGTCGGGAGTGGTGCCAAAGTACTGGAGAGAGGCTCATCTGGTGCCTTTACACAAAAGCGGAAGTAAGGATGTGGTTGAAAACTACAGGCTGGTTAGTTTAACTTCGGTGATGAGTACATTATTGGAAATGCTGCTGAAAGAGAAAATAGTGAGGTTTCTGGAGTCCAGCGGATTACAGGAACCGAGGCAGCATGGATTCACCAGAGGCAGGTCTTGTCAGACAAATCTGATTGATTTCTTTGACTGGGTGACCAGGGAGTTGGACCGAGGGAGACCCCTAGATGCAGTGTATTTAGATTTCAGTAAAGTCTTTGACACTGTTCCTCACAGGCAACTTATAAACAAACTGAGCACCCTAGGGATGGACCCTAAAGTTACTGCTTGGGTTAGAAATTGGTTGGGTGGGAGGCAACAAAGAGTACAGGTAAATGGAGCTCACTCTGAGGAGAAGGATGTTACCAGTGATGTGCCCCAGGGATCTGTCCTTGGTCCGATTCTTTTTAACATCTTTATAAGTGATATAATGGAAGAACTGTCGGGTAAGGTTTGCCTCTCTGCGGATGATACCAAAATCTGCAATAGAGTAGACACCCAGGAAGCTGTAGATAACATGAGGAGGGATCTAGCTAAGCTTGAAGAATGGTCTAGAATTTGGCAGCTGGGATTTAATGTTAAAAAATGTAAGGTCATGAGGGGGGCGGAGCCTGATGTCCAGCGGGTAAGACGCTTCGCGCTGAAGCTCCCGAGAGGCCTACTCAGAATCCTGACTTAATACCTATACAATCTTAATATTTTGCTCCGAGCTTACCGGGGTACCTCGGGGGGGATGGCGGCCCATAAACCAGCGCGCTTGGACTTCGGGTCTCCTTCTTCTTCACACGGAAAAACGCTCCAAAACAGAGGTGTCTTCCCCACAGAAGATGGTTCCACTTCGTGAAAACCCCGAAATGCACCTGGAGATTTTAGAGGAAATACGCGGCGTGAAGGAACTGGTGCAGTCCAACGGAGAAGAAGCGCTTCGAGCCATGCGAGAAGACTTCGGAGTGCTCCAGGACCGACTTGAAAGTCTTTCATTACGGCAGGACAACATGGCGGGGTCTTCGACTCGCACGCGGTGCGCTTGGGCAAACTGGACAAGGCTGAGCGCCAGATACAGAATCTTCAAAAAGGAGTTAGAAGATAGCAATAATCGAGCCCGTCGCAACAATGTGAGGCTCATTGGAATACCGGAGGGGGTGGAAGCAGGAGATATAAGAGAATTCCTGCTCAAAACTCTTCCCTCCTTGCTGAAGATCACTTTTCATAGAGATCTGGAAATCGATCGAGCACACCGTGTTCCTACCCACATGGCGCTCAACCGAACGACCCCCCGGCCTATTATCTTTCGATTACTACGATATCAACAAGTGGAACAAATTTTAAATGCTGCCCGGGCGAATCATCATTTGGAATTTGAAGGTCATAAAGTCTCCTTCTTCCCTGATTTGGCAAAGCCCACCGTTGACCGTCGGAAGAGACCCCTTGCTTTTCGCCCTCGACTTCAACAACTACAGGCTCGCTTTGGCCTGTTGTATCCAGCGAAGCTCCGAGTGACTCTCCACAACCAAACTAGGACATTCGAAGATCCTGATCTACTATCAACATTTTTAGACTCCAAAGAAGCAGAGCAGATGCGCTAATCCAACAACTTGGACTTATTATCTGCCGGCTCTGTCCGCCATTTTGAAGGGCCCGACGCGGTGGTCATAGCCAAGCACAGAGACTACCTGGACTTTCTTTCTTTCTCTATATGACTTTTTTTTTGTTTTTGGTCTCCTATCCCTCCATGATGTGTGCCTCGGTCGGATTCGGAGCACGCACAGTTCTACAGGTTATATGTTTTTTCAATTTCGGCCTTCTCGGGGGTTTCTCCCCGCAGACACATGGTCGCCAGTAATTTCTGGGGTTCTGCTTCTTCTCTACCGCACTGCGGTTTTTTCTTTTTTAATGTGGGGCGCTTCATTGTATTACATTAGCTTATTTTCTTTCATGTCATGTGTACAGCCAGATACAGTTAATATGAGGGACATTGTGAAATTATGTGCGCTATCATGCTCAGAATTTTTAACCTTTCTGAATGGCCTTATGTAAAATCTTATCACTTAACGTAAAAGGCATCAATAGTCCAATCAAAAGAAAGAAAATCCTTAGCTATCTTAGCCATGAGCATGCTGATTTAGTGTTTCTTCAGGAAACGCATCTAAACTCTGCTGAAACACTGAAACTCAATGCTAAGCCTTACATGGTGGCTGCCTATTCTCCCGCCGTTTCCAAACGGTGTGGGGTGGCCATTCTGGTTAAGAAGTCTTTGCAAGCTACTGTAATGGATACTAGCTCTGACAAGGAGGGTAGATGGGCCCGTGCACACCTTAAGGTTGGAGATAGTGAATTCACGTGTATTTGTATTTATGCCCCGAATGTGGACAACCCTGCTTACTATGCAAGTATTGCGCAGTTGGCACAGGCCTCTGCCAATACTCCATTAATTCGATCCGCCTCACTCACTCAGACACTCTTCTTTCTAGCCCACCGGTGTTTCTACACTCCTGACAGATTAGCCAAATGGAACACCACTCAGGGCAATAGCTGTTGGACATGCCATGCGGCCATTGGTTCACTACCTCATGTTATGTATGAATGTCCCGCATTACAGTATTACTGGCGTCGGGTCTGGGGTCGTATCCAATCTATTTTGCACTTTCAAGAGCCCCTTTCTTGGAGGATAGTGGGACTTCGCTCAGCTGCGGGGATCCCCTCTCTTCCAAAAACGGCTTACTTCCTTTTGGACTTTATGCTAGGCATCGCTATTTCCCTAATTACGAAATACTGGAAAAATAGCTCCCATCTGAGCCCCAATGAATGGTGGAATCATGTCTGTCTCTACAGTAAATATGAACAAATACCTCGTATGTTTGTTTCTTCCGTTCAGAATCCTCATCATCTGTCTAAATGGAAGATGCTCAATGACTATGTTCACACTGCTAAATGCTCTCATCTGACTGTTTAAATTTGTATAAATCTCTGTCCCATGATCATTCTGTATCGTAGATACTCTTTTGTTCGTTTTGATGTACAATCACTGTTGTTTGGAAGCGCTCACATGTTGATATTATCGGCTTAGAGAAGAAGCATGGGGGTGGGGGGTAATAGGGTTTGCTTTTCCTTATTGTATACTTGTTTTGTCTCCTTTGGTGTGTTGTTTCTTTTGTTTGTTGCAAAATGAAAATAAAAGTTTAAAAAAAAAAAAAATGTAAGGTCATGCATTTGGGCTGCAGCAATCCAAGGGAGCAAAATAGTATAGGGGGTGAAGTACTTTTGTCCACTAAAGAAGAGCGGGACCTAGGCGTGGTTGTGTCTGATGATCTTAAAGTAGCTAAACAGGTAGAAAAGGCGACAGCAAAAGCTAGAAGGATGCTTGGGTGGATACGGAGAGGAATGGCTAGCAGAAAAAAGGAGATGATAATGCCTCTGTCTTTGGTGCGACCTCATTTGGAGTATAGTGTGCAGTTCTGGAGAACGCACCTTCAAAAAGATGTGAACAGGATGGAGTCGGTGCAGAGGGTGGTTACTAAAATGATTAGTGGTCTTCATTATAAAGCATATGAGGACAGACTTAAGGATCTTAATATGTACACCTTAGAGGAAAGGCGGGATAGAGGTGATATGATTGAGATGTTTAAATACCTCCGTGGCATAAATGTTCAGGGAGAGAGCCTCTTTCAATTGAAAGCAAGTTCTGCTACGAGGGGACATGGGATGAGGGTGAAGGGAGATAGATTCAGGAGTGATATGCGGAAATATTTCTTTACGGAAAGAGTAGTGGATCCGTGGAATAGTCTCCCAGTGGAGGTGGTAGAGATGAGGACAGTAACTGAATTCAAAAAAGCATTGGACAAACACAGAGGATCTCTAAAACTAAAAAGTGGACTGTTGTAGTTGTTGATATGGAAGCACAGACTAGATGGGCCATGTGGGCTTTTTCTGTCATCATATTTCTATGTTTCTATGTTTACTTACAACCCCTCTGTGAAATCATCAGACACCATGATATCAACTACTTAATATATGCAGATGACATAATGATCTACACCCCCTTCTCTATAAAATCACTAGACTATACCAAAATCTCCAACTGTTTTACAGCAATCAAATTCTGGCTTAAAGAATACAATCTGAAAATTAATCACAGCAGCTCTCCACATCACAAGACACAAGCATTTCAATCCTAAACCCTCAATCATAATAAACAATACCCCACATGCATGATTTTCTCCCAGTTGGTGAGGGGTCTTACGTGTGCACAAGGTGCAAGGAGCTCTTTGCTCTCAGGGAACGAGTCCGATCTCTGGAGGCTAGAGTAGCAGACTTGAAAGACATAAGGAAGACAGAGAGGTACATAGACGAGACCTACAAGGATATAGTCCTGAAGTTCCACCTCCAGTCTGGCAGCATCCCTGTTGCC
This sequence comes from Ichthyophis bannanicus, assembly GCA_033557465.1. NCBI lineage: Eukaryota > Metazoa > Chordata > Amphibia > Gymnophiona > Ichthyophiidae > Ichthyophis > Ichthyophis bannanicus. The sequence continues at coordinate 1,579,450,257 of CM066031.1, read as the reverse complement.
ATTAAGCAGAGAGGTCACGTGACAGGAGAGCATCACCCTGGTGTGACAGGAAGTGATCCTGTAGCTAGGACCTGTCCTCCAGGTGATGTAAAACCCTCTCGCACCGAGGATGTTTCTCCAGGGCCATGTACCGATGAGGGAAGAGTTAGGACAGCCATTATAGTTGGTGATCTGATCATTAGGCATGTAGAAAGCTGGGTGGCTGGTGGACGTGAGGATCACCTGGTAACATGCCTGCCTGGTACGAAGGTAGCGGACCTCACACGCTACCTACACAAGGTCTTATAGTGCTGGGGAGGAGTCTGCTGTCTTGGTACATGTTGGTACCAATGACATAGGAAAATATGGTAGGTAGGTTCTGAAGGCTAAAGTTAGGCTTTTAGGCAGGAAGTTGAAATCCAGAACTTCCAGGGTAGCGTTCTCCGAAATGCTTCCCGTTCCATGCGCAGGACCCAAAAGGCAGGCAGAGCTCCGGAGTCTCAATGCATGGATGAGACAATGGTGCAAGGATGAGGGTTTTGGATTTGTTAGGAACTGGGGAACATTCTGGGGAAAGGAGGGACTCTTCCAAAGGGATGTGCTTCACCTCTGCCCTTTAAATCAGCTCTAACACCAGGGTTTCACTGGCGTTAGTTTTGAGCCTCAGATTTCACATCATTAGTGTGCGGGGAGCCTCTCCCCTCCCACTCTCCACCTATTGACCCCTGGGGAGCCTTCCACCACCCTCCGGGAGCCTTTCCCCGACTTCAGCACTCATTTGCGCCAAAGCGCGTGTTAATGCGCGCTAAGGTACCTGAGCACCTGATAAAGCACCATTATCGCACGCTAAAGTACCTTAGCGCACGGTAACGTCACAGAGCGCACATTAATACGATTTAGTAAACATACCCCAAAGTCTTTCTCCCTTGAAGCCCTTTGTATTAAAGAAAAAGGGGAAGTAACAGTCATTAATCATAAACATGCAATAACACAAGGGGGCATGTTTACTAAAAACCGCTAATTTGCGCGCCGCAAAATAGCGCACTAAAAGCGGTACTTAAGAGCACTTAAATGGCCCGTAAACGTGCGGGTCACCACCATAAGAACATAAGAACATAAGATATGCCATACTGGGTCAGACCAAGGTCCATCAAGCCCAGTATTCTGTTTCCAACAGTGGCCAATCTAGGTCATACGTACCTAGCAGTTTCCCCAAGGGACACAGGTTCCACAATGCTTGTATTGGTTCAAGCATTGATATCCTGGGTCCCTTCTTAATAATGGTTTATGGACCTTTCCTCCAGGAACTTGTCCAAACCTTTTTTAAACCCAGCTACACTAACAGCCTTTACTACATCCTCCGGTAACAAATTCCAGAGTTTGATTACACGTTGAGTGAAAAAATATTTTCTTTTATTAGTCTTAAATAATTTACCCTGTAGCTTCATTGCATGTCCCCTAGTCTTTCTATATTCTGATAAGGTAAACAATCGATCTACGTTTACCCGTTCCACTCCGTTCATTAATTTATAGACTTCTATCATATCTCCCCTCAGCCGTCTCTTTTCCAGGTTAAAGAGCCCCAACCTTTTTTAGCCTTTCTTCATAGGAGTAGCCTTCCATCCCCTTTAACCATTTTGGTGGCTCTTCTCTGAACCTTTTTCTAAAATTGCTATATCCTTTTTAAGATACGGCGACCAGAATTGCACACAATATTCAAGGTGCGGTCTCACCATGGAACGATATAGAGGCATTATAATATCTTTTGTTTTATTTTCCATTCCTTTCCTTATCATACCTAGCATTCTATTTGCTCTCTTGGCCGCCGCTGCACACTGGGCCGAGGGTTTTAACATGGTATCCACAAGGACGCCTAAATCTTTTTCTTGGGTGGTGGTTCCTAATGTGGAACCTTGCATCGTGTAACCATAGTTTGGGTTGTTCTTTCCCTAGGTGCATAACCTTGCACTTCTCCACATTAAATTTCATCTGCCATTTTGATGCCCAGTCTTCCAATTTATCAAGATCCTCTTGCAATTTTCCACAATCCTCCTGGGTTTTAACAACTTTAAATAGTTTTTGTGTCATCAGCAAATTTGATAACCTCACTCGTTATTCCACTTTCCAGGTCATTTATGAATATGTCAAAAAGCAGCGGACCCAGCACAGATCCCTGGGGTACACCACTATTCACCTTTCTCCATTGGGAAAATTGGCCATTTAGCCCTACCCTCTGCTTTCTATCTTTTAACCAGTTCCTGATCCACAGTAGTACACTGCCTCCTATCCCATGACTCTTTAGTTTTTGCCAAAAGTCTCTCATGAGGGACCTTGTCAAAGGCTTTCTGAAAGTCCAGATACACAATATCAACCGACTCACCTTTGTCCACCTGTTTATTCACTCCTTCAAAAAAACATAACAGATTAGTAAGACAAGATCGTCCTTGTCTAAAGCCATGTTGGCTGTCTCCCATTAGGTCATGACTATCTATATGCTGAGTAATTTTATTCTTTATGATGGTTTCTACCATTTTTCCCGGTACTGATGTCAGGCTCACCGGTCTGTAGTTTCCCGGATCACCCCTCGAACCCTTTTTAAAAATTGGTGTTACATTGGCGATCCTCCAATCCTCAGGTATTAGAGATGATTTTAATGATAGTTCACAGATTACTGATAGCAGGTCTGCAATCTCAAATTTCAGTTCTTTCAACACCCCTTGGATGTATACCATCCGGCCCAGGTGATTTGCTACTCTTCAGTTTATCTAATAGTTGTAGGACATCTTCCCGATGTATCGATATTTGAAAGTAAGCTTGGTGCCATGCCAGTCTGGCAGATTTCTCCATTCCTGGCAAGGGTGGAAGGTGTTTGTGATTATTGTATGGTGACAGCAATGGGTAATCTGTTAGGTAAACGAGAGTTATCTCAGTTGCGTGCATGGCATGACAAAGCTAAGGTTTTAGCTGTTCAGAAAGGTAGCCCTTCTTATTGTATGCGTGAGAAGTATGGGGATCTGGCTACTGATTATATTGTACACTGGCATGGCATTTGACTATTGATAATGTGCTGGTCCAGTTTTCCTTTGGAGGGAACTTTTTCGAAAGGAGATAACTTCGTTATCTGAACTGTGCTTTGCAGGCTAAACATTAAAATTATGTGATGCCCGTGAAGGTCTAAGTGTTTAATTGGTGGCAATGAATTGCACATGATATAAAAAATGGTTTGTTTGTGTTAAACCAATGCCTGGTAAAGCGAGTGAACCACAGGAGAAAGAGAATGATAATTGAAGCGGAGCCCAGGGACAATTCCCACCAGGCCCGTTCCTTTTTTCTCCGAAATTATGCATGCAGATGTGGGCTTGCAATTGGGTAATTGGAGTCTGTAATAGTTCCCAAGTGCATCCCCACCGTCTCCCCCCTCCTGTTTTTCTTCCTGAGAGTCATGTAGCTTTCTTGGAAAAGGGGAGGATCAACCTCGTGCTGCAGCGTGAACTAATGGCAAGAGATAAGGAATAAACAGAGAAAGATATTGGGAGATGCAAAGATTGGCAGCGTTACAGTTAAATTGGTAATTATTTTCTCAGCCTTAGAGAAGTGGATGCACTTCTTAGCCATGAAATAGAAAGTATTGTTACATAGGAATAGAATCCTTAAAAGGAATAGTAAGGAATAATATTTCTACTACAAAGGAATTGGGGAAAATTTTCTAGTAAACTTATTGATGCTATTGAAAAAGATCTGGAATAAGCGCCTTTTTTTTACCTAGAAAGAGAAATGTGAGTCAATTATATGGTGATATAAGTTTTTCCTTTCAGACCTGTTTTAAGCCAACCAATAATGATTCATGATTTCCCTGTAAAACATTTCAATTTATCAGATTGGTGCAGTGTGTCTTCCAGTCTGTGGACCAGCTACTCAGCACGGATATTCTACCTAGGGTTTAAGCCTAAGACCGTTTTGAGGAGTTTTGTGGACATAGAAACCTTTCATCTAACTTCTGTACAAGGCGGTCCCTTCATACCGGCCCAGAAACCTAGAATAGTTAGTCCCTATGCCTCTGCAAAACATCCTCCAATATGTTGATGGCTCAGGGTAAGGGAAAAAGGTGAGGGGATACTCCAGGGAATGTTTGTAAGGAATAGTAATGCTGCAAATAATTCTTCCTATCTTGGTATGCAAGAAATTCCCTTGTAGGAAACTCTTATATTTCAGTGGTACACTTAATGTCAGTTTCCAAGGGAACCAGGTGCCAGATGACTTTATGAATTACTAACAATATAATAATAGTTCTGGTTACCCCTTTTGAATGCCTCTATTTCTGACCTAGGCATACCTAGCTGGATTTTCCCTTTACTAGGGTATTAATCCATCCCTGGAAAACCAGAATTTGTCTGGGAGGGCTTAATGAAATGGCCCATGACTCAGTGGGCTTTGACTAATTTGTTTATCCAGATATAATCTTGTCCCTCAAGAATTTTGACAATCTGGGAAGAATGGCTTAGGGGCATGTTTACTAAAAACCGCTAATTTGCGCGCCGCAAAATAGCGCACTAAAAGCGGTACTTAAGAGCACTTAAATGGCCCGTACACGTGCGGGTCACCACCGCACGCGTGCGCGTCACACGAACGCGCCCCGCACAAGTACGGGCCGCGCAAATGTCCGATAGAGGCGTTGGAAAGGCTAACGGAGGGCGGAGGAAGGCTCCGGAGGGGCGGAGAGACGGGGCTTATGGGCAGGGAAGGGGAGGGGAGAGGCGCCCCGCACATTATCGGGGCTGAAATCGCAAGTAAAAAATAGCGCGAGTGAAACACTCGCGGTACAGGCCATGTAAAGGGAAGGGAAACCATTTTCGTCAGCAATGTACACCTAAACCGGGGAAACCGTCAAAACGTGAGCAGTGTGATACATGTGCACAGCACAAAAGTGCAATTACAAATATCAAATGACCACCACAGAAATAGTACAAAGAGGAGGTCAGCTGGGGAACAGTGATAGTAAAGGGCAAAACCAAAAAACACACCCAGGAAAGCACCAAACATATAAATGAATTATGGAACGGTCTACGGAGCGGAGACCTTTCCCAACACACATTTCCTTGTTACGTACGTTCCCTGTGAGTGGTGTTTATGGTTGCCCATCAATAGCAAGGTTGCCCAGTTTGTTTATATATCAACCCCCGTCTGCGGTGGTCAGTTCCGGGGCTCAGTTGCACGTTTGTCACCAGACAGGGTGAATGAGCCCACAGTAAAAAATGTGCAGAGCAGGGTTTGCGACTCCATCCTGCCAGGTTAACTATCTCCAGGGACTGCACTGTCTCTGTGGACACACTGTGGTGCAGCGGACAGAGCCACTACCTCTAGGACCATAAGGCACAGGATCAAATCCCAGCTGGGGCCCATGCCAGCCCAGTTCCTATGTTTTACCCACCACTAAACAAAGATAGCACAGACACCCCTGTATTGCAGGGAACATAAGCATGGTGCAAACACCCATATTTAGAACTACCCCGCACACACCCCATAACAATGGGCATTACCCACAGCCCAGTCCCCCACATCCAGTCCCGGAGTGCCACAATGCAATCAGGGCATATGCATTCCCTGAGAGTAGGAATGCCATCATGTTGGCGGACGAGTACAGGTGGTGGAGGGGGCAGTGGCTGCTAGCCACAGAAGACAGTGGCCTAGCCATGTGCAGGCTGGCACCGTCCACTGCAACAGACAGGCCCTGTCGGATGTACAGTCATGGACTGCCCAGGGAATCAAGCACATCTGTGGCAACACAGTGGCGCACTGCACACAGACAGTGTGTGCAAGAACAGAAGGTCACAGGTTCAAAGCCCTGCCAATCCTCTCCACATATCTTTACCCACAAGTAATCCGTGATAGTAAGGACAAAACATTATTGCTGGGGACATACGCATTGCTCATACGCCGCCAATTTTACACCCCACTGATCACAGACACCATGATGAGGGGCATTACCTAGAGCAGAGTCTCACAAATGCAGTCCCAGAGGACCACACACACCATTCAGGTTCAATGCTGCCGCCCATACAAATGCCAGTGCTGTATATCTCTGCACCACCCCCATGGCATGTAGATGTAGCTAATGCATATTCATGAGGGACAGCAGGAAAACGCGAACAGTGTGTGTTGCAACCCTGGGCTGGATTTGTGAACCTCAGCCGTAAAGCAGCAGCCAACAGGGGCAGACACACCCACACCCACACCCACACCCACAGGCCCCAATGGCCAATGCCCCCTCGAGAGGCAGGACATCGGGCCCTGTGTGCATCTCACAATACTAGCATGTGAATACCTTAGCAATGTCACTGTACACCTGGGTATACGGTACACAGCTTCCGAACACTTGCTCTGAGTATTGGCAGATAGATATCCCTACGTCACGCACATTCTGCTCCTTGAGCTCCATCATGACAATCTGTCTGTTGACTGCAGTGGGTGCATCAGGTCTGGTCTCTGATAGCGTTTACCACCCTGGGGAGTGACTCAAAACAGTATTGCTACCATATCCATGCCTGTACTGTGCCCAGGACTGGTGTGGTGGCTAATGCTGACAAACGCCTCTACAGTAGCACAATGCTGGCATACGTGTGGGAGTGTGTGTCTGTCTATACAGTGTGTGTTGGCTGCAAACACCTTCCACAGCCCACACTGCCAGCACTGTTGGCAGTATTGGCCTGCCAATGTGCATAATGAGCAGCAAGGTACCATGGGTATAGCTCTGACAGGGCGGGTTGGCCAGGATGCATCTGCACAGGGCAGAGGGCACTGACTGGGATAGTGTAGTGGTTGCCCACCACCTACACATACATGGTGGCCTCTGTATGTGCTGCTGGGGTTGCACTCCACCCTGACTGTGCAGTGAAGACAACATGGCTAGGCACCCCCATAGTGAATGATAGTATGTCTCCCATGTGATATATATGGGTTTTGTGTCGGGGCCCAGTCAATGACTTAACTGCTGGTGTGCACTGCCATCCCAGTTCTGGGTGCATGCATTTCCAACAGGACTAACTAGCAGACATATGTCAGCTGGTGTGTGTCCTGATGGAGCGCCGTGCAGTGGCTGATGGCTTGCTGTAGGCGAAGATCAGATAGTGGTGGGGTGCAACTTAGCATATCAAGGCCTAATGTCTGTCAGATATTGTGTTATGGATGTGTATGGAGTTGCTGTGACAGCGCTGTAGGGTGTCTCTCCCACAGCAGGACTGGGGTTGATGGTCCACCCTACTGCTACCATTGCAGGGAGGTAGCATGATGATGATAAGAGACACTGCTATCAAACCTGAGGGGGAGAAATGGTGGTAAAGAGCCCACCTAGGTCTCACATAAGGGGTGCCCTGACTCTGCCCGACAGAGATATCCAAGGTGTCTCTGCAGAAACAACCTATCTCACAGAGTAATAGTGCTGTGAAGCTCTGGCATGGCCTCATTCTGCCACGGAGGTTGTGGTGGACCTGGTCCTGGGTGCCCCCACGCACACTCAGGGTGAGCACAGTACCCGCACAATGTGACGGTGTGTAGCTACTCTGTGCCAGTACAACACCTACTCAGTACACCCTACCAGGCCGAGGTGATGTGTGGGTGCACATGGACACTCCCACCTACCAAGCTGTGGAGATGCCGGGGTGCATTCCCGATCCTGTGTCTATCTGTGGACAGTTGATTTGCATGTGCAGTGCATCATGGGTATGGGTGGACTAACCCTATCCTGGCTACCACAACAGACTGTCTGTGTGGTGACATGCAGGCTCTCTGCAGCCAGCCAGGGGCTTGCTGGCAGCTATAGAGCTGTAGGCCAATGGGTACCTCATTGCCTGTGAAGTCAGAGGTCATGGGTTCAAACCCACAGTGGTGTAATTTTGTAGGGCGCTGCACAGGTATTTAACATTTAATGTGCAGATGTTGCTGGCAGCAAATCAACCCACAGCGTACTATACCCACATGGTGCCCTTGAGTGTGGTTGATAGGGCACACAATAGGCCATCTGTTAGTTTAGGTCCATATGAGGTGCACTAGTCTCCATCCGGAGACAAAACATATATGGTGCCCTATAGGGGACATGCAAGGGTGCCTTGGCGGACAGTGCACTCTAACATGTGCCTCATGAGCTGCCTCATGTCAACATGATGTGCGAGTGCGTTTGGTAGCTGTGCTAAATAAAGGAAAACTAAAAGCCACCCTACAGCACTACTCACCAAAAACATACTGCCTCAGCCAGCCCTGTGCACTGAGCACTGTGAGGGATCGAACCCCTGATCCGTGCACCATTGGTCAGTGTACCCACCATTGTGCTGTGTCCCTGTTACTGTGCTGACACATCAGTATGCCGCCTCATGGCCATCTGCGCGCGGCCCTAAGCTGCTCACAATGAAGTTTCCCGCACACTGCCGCCCCAAAAAACAGTGCGCCGCTTCATGCCGCCAAGAATGAATAGTGCGCCGCCTGCTGCTGCTCAAAATTAACACTGCTCCGCCCTATGCCGTGCAAAAGTAAGATGCCCCCTAAAATACCTCTACCTATTAAAGGTGATGCCTCAGTCAGGCGTTTACGTTGTGCACAAAGGGGGTTTGAACACATGGCCCCTGCACCATTGGTCGGTGTCCCCACCATTGTACCACAGCTCTGTTGATATTGTGGTAGGCGACGGCCTATGATCCATGCTAATTGAACTAAGCAGACAGGCCTAAGCAGCTTGACCTGAAACTGAGGCCTGTAGTAAGGCCCAGAGGAATGAAAACCCCCCTGAATGATGACACCATAGAATTGAAACTTAACTCAGTTTAACTGAACATAGCTAAGCAGAAACGAAACTGAGAAAATATAGAAAAACAAGTTTAATTGGTACTGATAAGGTGTGCTATGCTTCTATGGAATTAATTAACTCTGCAAAAAGCAAGGTTACAGTGCCCTGCTTCCCATATGTTTTAACAAGCTAAGCGACCTTGGAGGAGAGATGTAACAAGTTAGAGACACTGACCATTGTAATTGGGACTAGAAGGGGGGCAACCAGGTGCTGAGCCCAGACCAGGGTCCCGATTGGGTAGCCATATCAGTACCGGGACCAATAGATGGGTGAGAGGGGTTACTTGGACCAATGAAAGGTATGCCTATGTCTAGAATGGAGAAGCACGCTATAAACGTTGTTTTGTTGCTAGAAACCATTGCGCAGCCATTTTGAAATTGCTTATTGCTTGAGCCATGTGCACATTAAACTGGCTTTGATCCTTGAAACGACTCCTGGTTTTATTTATTGCATGCTTATCTGCTGCTACATTTCGTGTGTGTCCAACAGCGCGCCACGTGGCCTTCCGGGCCGCAAATGTGGACCCCGGCCATTAGCGCCTGGCGCACCAGTCAGGCCGCGTTCGACCCCATGTTTTATCTCCACGGCCTGAACCCCACACTCCGTATATGGCACAGGCACACCAACGCGGCCCCGCACAATCTCAGGGTGCACTAAACATACTCCATTGGTGCCATGTGTGACTGCTGAGATCAATGCACATACATATCTCCAACACCCTAACCCTTGGGTGTGCAAGTTGCGTGCATTTCCAATGTATAACATAACATCCACGCAGCCATGAGGAACGCAATAGCAACACAATGTCTGGAGCGCAGCCATGTGGAGTGCATGTGCGCGAGCCGCAATGCGCAAATGCGGAGGTTGCGTCGTCAGCGTCGTCACGTCCAGAAGGGCAGAAAACAAAATGGCTGCCAGAATGCGCAAACCTGCATTCAGCCACACCGAACTTTGCCACCTGGCCGCATTGGTTGGGCCAAAGATGGAGAAGCTGTTCCCAGGGGCCGCCAGGGGAAAAAACACAGAAAAGGTCCAGAGGGCCTGGGAGAGAATCAAAAGGCGTTTCAATCGTGTGGCAGACAACCAAAGGGAGGTGAGTGCATTGCCACAGGTCATAATTACCATAGACACAGACAGGGTTGTTTGCATCTGTCAATGGTGCTGTGTGTAGGTATTCCAGATCAGTAAAGTGTAGCTGGGGGACCCACATGCCAAGGTCTATATGTAATGAAAACAACTAAACCATCTAAATTGAGCTTATACTAAATAGTGAAACCACCAAACATTCAAAAGAGAGGTCTATATGTAGCACATATGAGTGTTTTGCCATCTACCCAGGTGTTTAGGGACGTAGTCACAAAGGGCATGATGCCATCCTGGAGTCCTTGCTGCTGCTGTGCTACAAAACACTGTAACACACCTAGCCCATAGAGCTGCCTGGGATGGGTCCAGAGACATCATGTGCAACTGGCCGTGTTCTGCATCCTCAGGGCTGCACACATTGGCCACCCTCAGGGGGTGTGAAACGTGCATCACATGGTCTGGCAGCCACCCTGGAGCTATGGGGTGTGTGCCAATGTTGGTCAGGGCAAAACCCCTATCACCAGGACCCTTGAGAGCCCATCAGAGTGGGCCCACCATCACCCTGGAGATATGGGGATGTCTACTAATGTCGTTTAAACCCATCATCCCTGTCCCCAGGAGTACAGAGAGGCCTTCAAAGTGGGCCCTCTGTCATCCTGGAGTTATGGGGATGTGTACTAATGTTGTTTAACCCATCATCCCTATCCCCAGGGGTACAGAGAACCCTTCAAAGTGGGCCCTCTGTCATCCTGGAGTTATGGGGATGTCTACTAATGTTGTTTAACCCATCATCCCTATCCCCAGGGGTACAGAGAACCCTTCAAAGTACACTCCCACCCACCCTGGAGTTATGGGGATGTCTACTAATGTTGTTTAAACCCATCATCCCTATCCCCAGGTGTACAGAGAAGCCTTCAAAGTCCTCTCATCCTGGAGTTATGGGGATGTCTACTAATGTTGTTTAACCCATCATCCCTATCCCCAGGGGTACAGAGAACCCTTCAAAGTACACTCCCACCCACCCTGGAGTTATGGGGATGTCTACTAATGTTGTTTAACCCATCATCCCTGTCCCCAGGGGTACAGAGAAGCCTTCAAAGTACACTCCCACCCACCCTGGAGTTATGGGGATGTCTACTAATGTTGTTTAACCCATCATCCCTATCCCCAGGGGTACAGAGAACCCTTCAAAGTACACTCCCACCCACCCTGGAGTTATGGGGATGTCCACTAATGTTGTGTAACCCATCATCCCTGTCCCCAGGAGTACAGAGAAGCCTTCAAAGTGGTCGCTCTGTCACCCTGGAGTTATGGGGATGTGTACTAATGTTGTTTAACCCATCATCCCTGTCCCCAGGAGTACAGAGAAGCCTTCAAAGTGGGCCCTCTGTCATCCTGGAGTTATGGGGATGTGTACTAATGTTGTTTAACCCATCATCCCTGTCCCCAGGAGTACAGAGAAGCCTTCAAAGTGGGCCCTCTGTCATCCTGGAGATATGGGGATGTCTACTAATGTTGTTTAACCCATCATCCCTGTCCCCAGGAGTACAGAGAAGCCTTCAAAGTGGGCCCTCTGTCATCCTGGAGTTATGGGGATGTCTACTAATGTTGTTTAACCCATCATCCCTGTCCCCAGGAGTACAGAGAAGCCTTCAAAGTGGGCCCTCTGTCATCCTGGAGTTATGGGGATGTCTACTAATGTTGTTTAACCCATCATCCCTATCCCCAGGGGTACAGAGAACCCTTCAAAGTCCCCTCACACACACCCTGGAGTTATGGGGATGTCCACTAATGTTGTTTAACCCATCATCCCTGTCCCCAGGAGTACAGAGAAGCCTTCAAAGTGGGCACACTCACAACCTGGAGTTATGGGGATGTGTACTAATGTTGTTTAACCCATCATCCCTATCCCCAGGGGTACAGAGAACCCTTCAAAGTACACTCCCACCCACCCTGGAGTTATGGGGATGTCTACTAATGTTGTTTAACCCATCATCCCTATCCCCAGGGGTACAGAGAACCCTTCAAAGTACACTCCCACCCACCCTGGAGTTATGGGGATGTCTACTAATGTTGTTTAACCCATCATCCCTGTCCCCAGGAGTACAGAGAAGCCTTCAAAGTGGTCTCCCTGCCACCCTGGAGTTATGGGGATGTCTACTAATGTTGTTTAACCCATCATCCCTATCCCCAGGGGTACAGTGAAGCCTTCAAAGGGGCCCTCCCACCCTGGAGTTATGGGGATGTCCACTAATGTTGTTTAACCCATCATCCCTGTCCCCAGGAGTACAGAGAAGCCTTCAAAGTACACTCCCACCCACCCTGGAGTTATGGGGATGTGTACTAATGTTGTTTAACCCATCATCCCTGTCCCCAGGAGTACAGAGAAGCCTTCAAAGTGGGCCCTCTGTCATCCTGGAGTTATGGGGATGTGTACAAATGTTGTTTAACCCATCATCCCTGTCCCCAGGAGTACAGAGAAGCATTCAAAGTGGGCCCTCTGTCATCCTGGAGATATGGGGATGTCTACTAATGTTGTTTAACCCATCATCCCTGTCCCCAGGAGTACAGAGAAGCCTTCAAAGTGGGCCCTCTGTCATCCTGGAGTTATGGGGATGTCTACTAATGTTGTTTAACCCATCATCCCTGTCCCCAGGAGTACAGAGAAGCCTTCAAAGTACACTCCCACCCACCCTGGAGTTATGGGGATGTCTACTAATGTTGTTTAACCCATCATCCCTATCCCCAGGGGTACAGAGAACCCTTCAAAGTACACTCCCACCCACCCTGGAGTTATGGGGATGTCCACTAATGTTGTTTAACCCATCATCCCTGTCCCCAGGAGTACAGAGAAGCCTTCAAAGTGGGCCCTCTGTCATCCTGGAGTTATGGGGATGTGTACTAATGTTGTTTAACCCATCATCCCTATCCCCAGGGGTACAGAGAACCCTTCAAGTACACTCCCACCCTGGAGTTATGGGGATGTCTACTAATGTTGTTTAACCCATCATCCCTATCCCCAGGGGTACAGAGAACCCTTCAAAGTACACTCCCACCCACCCTGGAGTTATGGGGATGTCCACTAATGTTGTGTAACCCATCATCCCTGTCCCCAGGAGTACAGAGAAGCCTTCAAAGTGGGCCCTCTGTCATCCTGGAGTTATGGGGATGTGTACTAATGTTGTTTAACCCATCATCCCTGTCCCCAGGAGTACAGAGAAGCCTTCAAAGTGGGCCCTCTGTCATCCTGGAGTTATGGGGATGTGTACTAATGTTGTTTAAACCCATCATCCCTGTCCCCAGGAGTACAGAGAAGCCTTCAAAGTGGGCCCTCTGTCATCCTGGAGATATGGGGATGTCTACTAATGTTGTTTAACCCATCATCCCTGTCCCCAGGAGTACAGAGAAGCCTTCAAAGTGGGCCCTCTGTCATCCTGGAGTTATGGGGATGTGTACTAATGTTGTTTAACCCATCATCCCTGTCCCCAGGAGTACAGAGAAGCCTTCAAAGTGGGCCCTCTGTCATCCTGGAGTTATGGGGATGTCTACTAATGTTGTTTAACCCATCATCCCTATCCCCAGGGGTACAGAGAAGCCTTCAAAGTACACTCCCACCCACCCTGGAGTTATGGGGATGTCCACTAATGTTGTGTAACCCATCATCCCTGTCCCCAGGAGTACAGAGAAGCCTTCAAAGTGGGCCCTCTGTCATCCTGGAGTTATGGGGATGTGTACTAATGTTGTTTAACCCATCATCCCTGTCCCCAGGAGTACAGAGAGGCCTTCAAAGTGGGCCCTCTATCACCCTGTGGATATGGGGCTGTTTGCCAATGTGGTTTAAACCATCCCCCCTATCACCAGGTGTACACGGAGCCCAGCTGGGTCGGCCAGCAAGCACCATGGGGATATGGTGCAGTATGCCTATGCTGTTGGAACCTGTCCCTCCATCACCAGGGGACCTGATAGCTGCCTAATTATTCCTGGGCAACACCCTGTTCTCAGTTTGTATCTTGCTGATGTGGTGCTGTAGGACACACCAGACCTAGGGGGGTGGGAAAGCAGACTGTGACGGAGGGTATGTCAGTCGGATATGTTTCTAGGCTATGGTGGGTAGGTTGCACATCTCACACAGTCCTTGGGGTGCACGACAGTCGGCCTGTGAGAACGACAGCTGACGAGCACTCACATAGTGATGATCTCACACCTCCCACAGCCATTTCAACTCATGTGGAGACACACACAGGGGTGCAATATTTGATCAGGCGCAGTCCAACAGGTATCCCATCCATACCGGACTCTGAATCGCACTGCACTGTGTTGACAAGGGAACCATGGATGGTCAAATAACACCTCCACAGGGCCCACACACAATGGGATCCTCTCCCATGCTCGCACAACTAGGGTGCCCCCACCAGTGGGGACCATGTTCCACACCTCCACGTCCAACACATTCCTACATACCTGTATCAGCTGATAACCCTGAAAATAAGGGATCTGTCAACACATACACAACATTGCCCCCAGGGGATGTGACACCCTCGCACACACTCCCTGTCCCTCTCACACTCTCCCACCCCCTATACCCCACCCCTTTGTCTCCCTCTCTCCCCCACCATTGCAAACATGACGTGCCTAGGGTGATGATATGGGGTGGGGGGTGGGGAAGCCTGTAGGTGCTGGGCAATGCTGCTGGCTGGTGTCCCATATGATGATGCCAGCAGACCCCCGACAGGCGCCGTGGGTCCCGCCCTCACACTCATAGGCAGGCCTATGCACACATTTCCCAGGGATCACCTGTCACAAGTGTGTGACTGTGCAGGAAATACAGAACACACAGCAGGGCACACGGAGCAGGGTGACAGTGGCCAACCATGAATATGGGTATGTTAACTATCCACCTGTGCAGAAGGGTAGGTAATGACCCCAAACAATGTTTGTTTATCAACAGGTGGAGGATCTGAGGAAGAAGGTGCGTGAACTACGGCAGTTCCATGGAGACTTCCTGGCGCGCTATAGCAGGGGGCCACAGACACCCAATGATGGTGAGACTGGACAGGCATGACTCTCAGTTTATGATGTCACATTGGCCCACCAACGTGTGTGTTTAATGCATCTGTAGATGTGTAACGTAACACTCATGTACGTTTTGATATGTCTGTTAACTTTAACAGGGGGAGAGGAAAGCAGCGGCGAGGGCCACACATCGGCCTACTCACTCCGGCGGCCCACCACCCACCGTGCAAGGGAGGTGGAGGTGGTGGTGGTGGAAAGCGAGACGGAGGTGGAAGAGGGATCCCAGATCGAGCTGGCGGAGGAGGAGACGGAGGAGGAGCAGCAGATGGGGGAGGGGGGGAGGAGGAGAGGGAGGAGGAGCAATGGACGGTGGTGGGGGGTGACGAGATGGGAGAGGAGGAGAGGCCCCCACAGGCACACCCAGAGGGTGATGCTGCTGGCAGGAGGGCGGCTGCGGGTGAGGGGGGCAATGTGCAACCTGTGTGTGGGGGGGTGCTGGGTTGGGCAGAGAGGGTGGCTGAGAGTGTTTTGGGGGAGGACAGGGTTGGGGGGGGTGCGGGGGAATACAGCACAGCACAGGGCTACGTGGGCCCCCGTCAGACACTGCAGGTGGAAGCTGGGGATAGGCGTCGTCGCACAAACATGTCATCCACGGCCCACAGCATATTGCATGCACATGCCAGCACACAGACCACGGGCACCATTTGCCTATGTGCTGGCAGGTGCATGCATGATGTGCTGGGGGCAATTGATGATGTGCGGCGCGACGTACGCCTAGTCTTCCATGCACTGCAGTGTCTGACGGGGGCTGTCCGGCAGGTGTCCGCCGATGTTGCGCAGCTGCAATGTCGGCGGGCATCTGCCGAAGGGCGTCACAGGCACCTCTGACAACACCTGTGATGTGCACATGTGCCCTGTGCTGTGCTGTGTTCCACGCACAAAATGGGGATGTTTGTGTGGTGGCATGTTGCCAATGTTTAAATGTTCTATAATAAACATTTGTTTTTGTTATGTGGAAACATGGTCATGTGTCTCCCTCAACCACCCACCATGGATGAATGCCTGGGATATGTCTGTGCATCTGGACAGGCTGTGGAGGCTGACATGGCTGGCAGACATGGACTGCTTACACATGCCGTCATGGGGCGTAAACGTGTGCAGTGGCTAACGGCCAGGGAAGCCGCATGGGATGTTGAAGTGTGAGGGGGATCCCAGAAACAGCCATGCTGTTGGGTGGATTGAACTGCTAACAAATGTGTCAGCAGAGGGAGGAAGCCAACATAAGCATGCTACGCATGTCTGCCTGTGCCACATGCATGCCTTGGGGGGGTGCCAGACATGTTCCCACTGTTGTCTTTGATATAGGCTATGACCACAAATATGGAACCAGGTATGCTGGCAGAGGGGGGGAGGGGGGTGATGCCGCTGACGACAGACCATGAGGTATGGGAACAGTACACCTCAGACAACATGGGTCAGTGTGTGTGTGGAGAACCCCTACAGCCAAGGGGCTGTGACTATGGACTGTGTAGGTGACACATAGCATGTCGTGCCGTCTGTTCTGCAACACCTGGTGGAGCAGCTAATGCGACAGCAAGGGTCTGCTGATCAGCGACACGACATGCATGTGGACACCACATAGGGGACCAAAGGGACACAAATTGCAATGACACGTATCATGTATGTTGTTCAAAACATTTATTTACACACCTAGGAACCACGGCGTGGCCTGCCCTTTCTGGCACGTCGCAAAACCCTACCCCCTTGTGCTGCACCCTCCCCCTCATCTTGTGCTTGTGGAGGTGGTGGCGGTGGTGGTGGCGGTGGTTGTGCATAACTCTGCAGTATGGCACGTATCCCCTCCAGGGCCACACACATTCTTTCAAGTGGCATGTCCCTGATATCCTGCCGCAAGTGGCAAATCTCCAGCGTGTTGGCATCGATAGACTGGCGCACAGCTGCCAATTCACGACAGATGCCTGTAGGGGGGAAGCAAGGGTGGTGTGTGATATACCTCCCAAGAAACACACAACAAGATGACTCATATAACACATGATTGTCATTGTGACTGTACAAACTATAGTATGCACGCGGATATGGTTATGAACACGCAATGTCAGAAAGGTGTATGTCAATGCCACACACAGCACATGGTTGATCTATGTGATGTGGGTGGCACACACAGGGATACACAGGTTGCCCACACACCCCCACGTGCTGCAGATATTGGAATAGGCCTGTGGACACATAGCACACACATGTCCAGTGTGCAGTGTGGCGGAGCGTGTTCGATGGACAGCAAACACACCTGTGGATACGTCGTGCTGCAGAGAGATAGAATGTGCACAACCAACCCATGTGGGAGCACATTTGGGGGGATACACACAGCATGGACAGGGTACAGGTGTAGCGCCATTGTCTATGAGGGGTGGGGTTCGTGCAGCAGGATCACATCCCGTACATGGGCAGGTCCACCAATGCCACATGTGTCTGACGGCAGAGGGGTCCACATACACCCAGTGGTGAAGGATCTGGGGTCAGATAACAGTGCATGTACACCTTGGTACACATGTGGAGGATGCACAACGTGCATGGAGAGGACCAGATGGTGCAGCACAGGGTGACACAACGCAAAAATGGCGACTACAGGGTCATGCTGAGCATGCAACAGCATGTGGTGAGCCCTCGGGAGGAGTGAGTCACAGAGATAGGGGGGGGCCCTCCCTTAATGTGTTTGGCAGCAGGGGTGCCACCTGTGAGCTGTCTAGTCCATCAGGACCCAGCATGGGGCACCAGATAACCTGTGTGATCCGGGGGGTTTATCACAAACCATGCATTGTGCACCTCAGTGTCACATATACATGAACGGGACATGTTGCGAGCCCTGTCTGTATGTCCACCAGCCTAACGTAATTGTGGACATACATGCTGCCTCCAGGGACCTGTAAGCCTCCCAAACCATGGGTACAGGATCTTAGACCGTGTCCTGTCTGTACATCGTGCTATATGTGTGTCTGATGTCATTCCAACTGAGAGTGTCATGTGGTAGGAGTGGTCTACACCTGGTGATGCAGACCGTAGGGGATGGGGTCTGTGTGACGGTGCATGACAGACATGTATGTTTATTTACGTATTGTTTTGAAGTACATTAAAACGTTTATATACCGCGCTATTTGTTAGCAGTGCGGTTTACATACAACAAGGGTGCACAGTCAGAGGCCTGTTCTGTGCTTACATTGTAACAGGAGTTTAAACTTGGAACATACATTGTAACAGGAGCATAAACCTCGAGCAACAGGGGAACTATGAACATATGTACAAAATATAAGTAGATTTGGATTGTATATACAGGAGGTCTAAGGCGGGTTCAAGATACTTGTGACAGGGTGCGGTTTGTAGACATTGGCAGGTGGGTGAGATGAGGTGGGGTGGATGCATGAGCAAAGTGAAGTAGGAAGATGTGGTGTTTCATTGCCTTACGGAACTGCATAAGGCCTTTGATGGATCTACTTTCAGGTGGAAGTTCGTACCAACATTTTGGGGCATAGAAGGCGAATGTCCGTTTCTTGGGTCTAGGTATGTCATCTCTGATTCCCCATGGCCCATGTGACAGTTAACATGAGTAGTTACTGGGCCACGGCTGGGCTACAGTGCTGAAGCTCAGTTGTGCAAGTGCTATGCTATTCGTGGGGTAATGTCACACAACATGATGCAGCTGAAACTGCATACCTAGTAGGTCTGCATCCATAGGTGTACACTCACCCTAGGCTCAATGTTCCCTCTAATTGTCTGTAGGCTGTGTGCGCATAACATATCAGCTGTGCAGCTTTTGCAGCAAGGTTCAATTGTTGTGCGCCACATAACGACACTCGGAGTTATATACTTTAAGATTTGACTACACGTCAGCATACAGTATGTACACCACATTGATTTTAATTAAATGAAATGAATATGGACAATTACTAAATGAAGCGGAATATGTCTAGTAATTACAATCCCAACTTTTAACTTTTAAGGACGACTATGTTGTTTTCTATCAGAATCAGGACCATACGTTTTGTGCGCTCTGCTGTAAAGTATGTGCGCTCACTCGGCGAGGTGTGTGCGCGTGCACACGCGCACAGCTTAGAGGGAACAGTGCCTAGGCTGTTATGGTGTGTGTCACATTAACATCCGCTAACATACGTCGTAACATTGCTTGTTGGGCAAATGTATCCCGTCTACTGGAGACACACATGTGACAGCTTTGGACGGTATATTGTCACATCCAGCACAGACACACCCCACACAGAGAGTAGTGGGTTGTGCGTTGTGCCTGTCACGTTCCGTTTTTACCAGTGGTCCCTCTCAGCTGTGCACATGTGTGTGCGCACACGACTTGCCGAGCAATCACACTACTGTATGACATAGCCCACGGAGAGAAGGTATGTGAGTCAGCTCAACAGCAACAACTACGTGCTCAGATGTCTAGATGTGTGTGTAGGTATGGTTTGCACAGGTTATACCATAGTTTGTACTGCATGCATTGTGCTGCACATACTGCATCCGGACATGTACTCCACAGGTAGGTTGTGTACACCCCATTGCCTCTCTGTGGTGTGTAACACATTAACATTAATGCCATGGGATGCACAGCTGATATCTAATGGGCACACTGCATACAGAACATTGGGGGTGACATTGCTTCTCACCCACCTTCTGCATCCTGCCGTGAGGATGTTGCATGGGCTCTGAGCTCCCCCATGAGGTCATCCTCGACCACATCATCCTGCTGTGGTGGTAGGCCGGTACCTGTTCGACTAGACACCATTGGTGGGTAGGTGCTCATCTGTGGCTGCAGGGGACTCTCCCCGGAACATGGCGTGCCACCGACATTACAGGCTCCGCCTCCTCCTCCTCCCCCTCCAGGATGTGAGGGACGGCCACATCATCCCCCTCCTCCGCACCCTCCTCGTCCACCGCACCCTCCTCCGCATGTGTCAGCATGGTGCTGTAGTCACCTGTATTGTGGGCAAACACAGATAGCACACATATGTTTACGCACTACAGCTATGTACACGTGTGTGCTGCAGACAACACATACCTGATGGTGTGGGGACCCAGCATGTGTGCTGCATACAGGGCCCCCTACACACCCCCCTACCTGTCTGTAGCCAACATGTACGTGCCCCAGGGGAACAGGTGTGTGTATTAGGTCCGCACACCTAGTTTGTTTCCCATGCCTCAGCTACAGCTATAATTGTGCAGTGATCCCCCATGCCGTCTGTCACCCCATCTGGCCAACATCTGTCCACTCACGGCTGCTCCTTTCTCACACTTCCACCTGTATTTTCTACCCCGTGTTTGATTGTGCATGCCATTGAGCAGGCCATATGTCCCTGGGACATACTGTGAGCATACTGCTACATGTGTCTGGCAGTGACCTACTGTGCATCGAGCAGCTAATGTAAAGCATCTTGTGCCCATTGACAGGCACATGTATCAATGTGCGTATGGTATGTCACATAAACATGCACCCCTCACAGGCCAATGCTATATTACAGGGGATGAGGAGCACTGTTGGGGGGGGGGGGTAGGTAAGGGCCTGGTACACGTGGAGATGTTTGTGACAGGTCAGGGGCCTGAGGGGATGAGGGACACATGTTGATTGTGTCCCTGCAGCATGGCAGGCAAACAGTGTGACGCCAGACAATACAAAGGCGTGTGGAGCTCTGAGGGACAGACACATATTATCTTTAGAGACATATGTCATTGTCCCAACACAGGCCATGTTTCCGTGACGTCCACAGGGGCTGAGGGTCGACAACACATCTGCCGTTATCGCATCCGCAACCGTGTATTACTACACCTTGCCAATGCATTGTCATATGCCGGCGACAGGGAAGGTCCCCATACAGTATGCTGTTCTTGGGGGACTGCTGTAATGCCAGGCGTACATACAATGCTGTGGAGACCGCTTTTACCGCCATTCACTGTGCTATCCACAGCCTTTACAACAACGTCACATATGTCCACATCTTTTCTACCTTGCTCAGATGTACGTGTGCGGTGAGGGAGGGTGCTAGCACAGTTATAGATTTAACGGATTATGTGATCTGCATTGCCTCTACGCCTGCCATATCTTCAGTCACCAACTGCTCCATGATGTAGGTGAACCGTTCCGTTCGACCGCTGTTAAAGGTTTGTGGCCAGGGTGTAGGTGTACATGTATGAATGAGGTGGAGGAGCACATGTCAGGGACACGTACTGCCCCTGCGGCTGCCAGCACAACCAAGCATATGTTGGGTACGTGGCATTTGTGTTTGCCACAACTATGTATTTGTCCTACAGGTCTCCCAGAGTCTTTGTATTGGCTTGATGTTACCTTTGGGGTGCGCGTGTGTGTTTGTGTTGGACAGGAGTGTGCAGGGGTACAGCACAGACCCCTGACACCAGCATGGGTACATGATGGGGCTTGGTAGAGATTTATGGGGGTGCATGTGCAAATGTCTGCCATCTACACAATGGCTATTTCACCAAGGTATGGAGAGGTGAAATATATGCGTAGCATACGTACCTGCATGCGGATCTGCTGTATCCAGGGCCACAGGAAGGCCATATGTGTATATCGGCCCAAGCCTGTCTGCAAGCTGCTGCTCTAGGGGCGTGAGCATGGATGGTAGGGGGCCCCCTCCACCTGTGCCACTGGCATGCTGTCGTTCTGCACACAGGTGCTGGCGCACCCCTCTTTTGATATCAGAATACCTCTTCTTTAGACAGTCAATGTCCCGCAGGGGGCCTCCTACCTCGGCAACTGCTCTGCGTATCTCCTCCCACACCGCATTACGGCCTGCTGTACTTGTGCGGCTGCTCTGCCTCCCAAACAGAGCATCATAGTTCTCGAGGACCGTAGCGAGGAGGTTGTGGTTCTCAGAATCTGAGAACCGTGTGGCCCTCCTCCTCTGGGTCTCAGGTACAGGGGCCCTTTTCCTCTTCCCAGTGTGGCGGCTGGGTGCAGCCTGGCCCTGTGTTGATGGCCCTGCGTCTGGCTCAGCCGCCATAGCCCCTGCCTCCTGCGCAACTGGTTGCCGCACCTCCTGCACTCCCTCACCCTCCCTTTCCCTCATCCTTTCTCTGTCACTCTCTCTATCACTCCCTCTATCCCTCTCCCTCTCCCTCTCTCTCTCCCTCTCTCCCACCCTCCCTCTATCCCTCTCAATGTCCCTCTCTCTCTCCCTCACTCTCACCCTCACCGTGCCACTTCCACTCTCCCTATGGCTCTCACTCTCCCCCTGCCGCTCCATCGCCCTCCTCTCCCCACTCCCCTGGCCACACGCAACCTCACCTCACCTCACCCCTTCTCCCACTCCTACGCCACACACGTCACAGACAAAACAGATGTGAGCACAATACTACAAACACAACACAATAAACTGAACAGTACACACCACAATACAGAGACAATTGACGACACTCCACTACACTGACACCTGCTCCAATACCTCCTGCTCTCACACTTCGCTATCCTACCTCTCACTCCTCACTCATCCCTCAACGTGCAACAGGCGCGCAGGGTGATTTATACGTTTTAGACGGTTACCTACATTGCGCATGTGCAACTGTGCCACGGCGCTGCTTGTGCGCGGCGCGTATGTGACATTGCGCATGGGCGTGCGTTGGTGGATGTGTGTGTGCGCGATACGCATGTGCAGCTGTTAGCGCATGTGCGTTTGAGTGCGTGTGACGTCACGCACGTGACGCATACGCACAGGCGACGCATACGCCCATGCGTAACGAGTTGCACATGCGCGCCGCCCACAGACAGACGCCCATGCGTAAGGGGTTGCACATGCGCGCAACACACACACAGACGCAAATTAGGGCATTGCTGCACATGCGCGCCGCGCACGGCCATAACCGCGCATGCGCAAGGTACGTACAACATAACCTGGATAAATATGACTGCAGATTAGGTCCACATTGAGGGTTGTTTCGTAGGCGCGGTGTATGTTGGTTGTGAGTTACAGGGAGAGAAAGGCAGCTGTAGTGTATTGGATTCTGTGTGTCTGTATGGTATTGTTCTGTATTTCTCCGTTTACTGTGCTGTATTGTGTGGATCTAGTCTTGTGTGTTGTCTGCTGTAGTTGTGCTGTACGTTACATTGTATTGTGCTGTTTTGTGTGTCTCCTTTCATGTGTGGGTTGTAAGGTGTCCAGTGTTTAGGCAGGTGTGGGTGTGTTTTTTGTGTGTGTGTTTGTGTGTGTCTGTAGTTCATGGCGGCTGTTTATGTTGCTGCATGTGCCCTGAGACGTGGGTGGATGCTGCGGTTGCAGGACAGGGGAGATGGTGCCCATGGGGCTGAGGCACAGGGCATGGGTGTGGACCCGCAGCAACTCAGACCTGCAGCTGTGGGGGTGGTCCACACAGGTGCGGTGCGTGGACGACGCAGACGGCGTGCTGAGGTGCAGGCTCGGCAGCCTCGCCTCTACAGGCCCAGAGCCCAGCTCCAGGGCATGCGTGAGGACCTGGTCATCTCCCTGTACCGACTGAGCACAAGGGCTATTCGGGAGCTCTATGAGGATCTGCGACCTGACCTCGAGCCCCTGACTGATCGGTCACATGCCATACCAGGTTTAGTCAAGCTCCTTGCTGCCTTACATTTCTTTGCCTCTGGCTGTTTCCAGTCATCTGTGGCTGCAGTGGGTGGCATGAGCCGCCCCACCTTCTCACGCTGTCTCCACCAAGTACTGCGTGCCATGGTCAGCCGGGTGGGGAATTACATAGCCGTTCCTCACATTGGGCAACAGTGGGGGACCCTGAACCAGGCCTTTGAGGCGTTAGCTGGGATACCACACGTGATGGGAGCTATTGATTGCACACATGTTGCCCTGGTCCCGCCTAGAGACAGGGAGGTGGTGTTCCGCAACCGCAAACACTACCATTCCCTGAATGTTCAGGTTGTATGTGATGCTAATCTGCATATTCTGAATGTGGTCCCACGGTTTGCAGGGTCCACCCATGACTCCTATATCCTGCATCACTCAGCACTGTTCAGGCACTTTGAGGAGGGACAATATGGGGACTGTATATTGCTGGGTGAGTATTTCCATCTAACCTATTATGTGCTGCATATATGTATTGGTTTATGTAACATCTGTTATATAGGGCGCTGTTTGCCAGCTTTGCATTTGAAAACATACCTCACGTTCAAAAGACATATGACTGTTATGTGTTTACATTGTTACAGGAGTGTATATGTGGATTAACAGGGGACCTAATTTGCATTGAGACATCAGGATTGTGATACGGTTTGATCATACCCTGCTCATGTTGTTCTGGGAACTAAGCTCAGGTGCAGATGTGTGTCCTGTTGGTGGATTGGTACTAGTGTGTGTGTGTGACATCTGCCCACATGTGGGGGGGGGAAGGTTGCTGCCCTTCACACACACCTGTGATGGCGGCTCATTTTCTGGTCCTTTTGTTATTTCATGTAACGTTTATGTTCTGGACAATCCATACACCTAACCCTTGTCATGTGTGTGTGAGGTCCACACACTCACTCAGTACTGGGTTGTCACCCCGGGGGTCGCGTATATACTGGGGGGGGGGGGACTACATATGATGGGTTTCCCTGACCTTTGCATCTGCGAGTACAGTTTTGCATATGGATGGTCATGCATTTGGCCTGTTTCACCGCAGGAGAGATACCTTTGGCCACTGCAGATGTGTGGGACATAGGCGACGTTGTATGTGCTGATCCTAATGTTGTTGAGCATTGTGGACAGGTGACAGCAGGGGCAAGGGACTACATGGGTGATTACAGAGAGGTATTGGTCGCACATACCCAGGTAGGTGCTCTGCCTCTGTCCATGTGATTGGTGCAAGCTCATGTGGGCTACGGTGTGCACCTCTGTGGGCCACAGTTTAAAAAGGCTCAGAACATGATGGAGACAGTGCAGAGGGTGGCTACTGGAAGGATAGGTGATTAGCAGGAACCAGCATATGGAGTCAATATGCTCATATTTGAGATGTGGACCTTGGAGGACAGGGGGTATAGCGGTGATGTGGTTGTGACCCTGTCAGACCTCCCTGGCATACATGGTCTGGGTGCGAGGCTCCATCGGATTACATCACAGTTTTGGGTTGTGTACATTGCTGACATATACGTTGAACAGGTGATATGTGCATTGGTGGTATAGTCTAACGTTGGAGGTGGTCTAGATGAGGACAGGAACTGCAGTACAATACGCATGTGCCACACATAGAGGATTTCTATAGGTACAACTGGGACTGGTTTTTTTATGGCAGTATGTACAGGCTCCATAGGCCATGTTTACCATTTATATCAAC
The DNA here is from genome assembly GCA_033557465.1 of Ichthyophis bannanicus. Lineage (NCBI taxonomy): Eukaryota > Metazoa > Chordata > Amphibia > Gymnophiona > Ichthyophiidae > Ichthyophis > Ichthyophis bannanicus. The sequence continues at coordinate 1,579,425,020 of CM066031.1, read as the reverse complement.
ATATGTATATGTTTCACAAATGCATAGTTGGTGTGTCATATATGTCTGTCAGGATGTGTTCTGCATTTGTTTCGCACGTCCATACCTGTGTACATGAGAGGTAACATGCACTCATGCATTGACATGCAACATTTCTTTCTGCAGGTGATGCAGGGTATGGGTGTCGCCCCTGGCTGCTGACCCCTGTGCGTCATCCACGGACACATGCAGAGCGGAGGTACAATGAGGCCCACGCCTCCAGCCGCTCTGTCATAGAGCGCACCTTTGGCGTGTTGAAAAGTCGCTTCAGGTGTCTGGATAGGACAGGCGGGGCCTTACAATATAGACCTATGACTGTGGCAGAGATTATCATTGCCTGTTGCATCCTGCACAACATTGCTCTCAGGCACAATATTCCTGCAGAGATTAATGAGGATCTGGATGATGATCCACCATGCCCCCCTGTACGTGCCAGTGGTGACACACAAGAGGGCACAGCGGTCAGGCGGAGGTTGATTGCAGAGATCTTCTCTGGTACGTATTGCATATATTCCCACATATATGTGCTGTTCTGTGTGTGTGATGGTCATAAAGGTTTTTGTGTCGGAACATATCACCTTCAGGTGCAACACTGCATTGTCATTCAACTTAACATCCCACGGTCACATATAGCCATGCGTGTGTGACCAACAATGTGGCCGCGGCACAACAGCAGCTGTTGGTGTATTATGTGTGTGGGTGTTGCTACACCTTTCAGATACTTTGTGGGTCACATTCCCAGTTAGTTGGTGGTGGTGATAGCAGTTGCTGTGAAAAGAAGAGTTCGTTGGTTTCATGGTCTGGATGGAGCACGGTGGCAGGCATATGTTGCGGTAGTCACAGTGGGAGGGATGACCCTGTTTGTGGACAGTTCCCCTGCGGGGTATTTGTTTCTATTGTACACCTTTTGTCCACTTGTGTGGGTGTTATGCTTGTGTGAGCTGGCTATGTGTGTATGTTGGCTAGGTGTGGTGACACATGTCATACATAGCACAGAGCACATGCTTATGACTGCTTTCCAATGATGTTATTAATTATGTGCGACGGTTGTTAATGCAACCCCACAGTGTGCCCTGATGTATACCTTATCACGTAGCCTTGACATGGATGTGTGGCAGGAGGGGGTCATGCGCTGTGGTGCAGCCAGGAGGCCATATCATTGATAGCAGCTGTATTGTGGAGTGGCCAGTCAGTGCATTGTTGCATATGTACACACATACAGAGGTGATGGACGTCAGATCAGCAAAGGGTGGGTTACAGTAGCCAAGTGGTACGCTGCATGTGTGTGTGTATATTCAGTTTAGAGGTTGTCCATGAGGAACATGGCATGTGTAGCCGATGCTATCTCAACATATGCCACATTGCTGGATGTGTCATCAGACTCTGGGATTTGTATGCAGAGGATATGGTAAAGGGGCTGTTATTGTAGCTGACTTTGAATGGAGGTTTGGACATGTTCCTGCAGGACAGGTTAATAGACCACTATAGAAGTAGCTACCCCGGATAATCGGTGCTTGACACAGTACAGGTATTGTGGGACCTGTGTCTTTTGGGGATACAGCTAGGTACGTATGACCTAGATTGGCCACTGTTGGATACAGGATACTGTGATGTCTGCTGCTCGGAAAAACCCAGTATGACGTATGGCATATCTTACATGCTGTGGATGTGAGTAGGGCATGATAGCACAGTCCACATCAGCAAGTACCTTACGGACCTTGCAAGGGATGTTACGTCCACATACACACAGACACCTAGATGACAGTTATTTGGTTATGGTGCACATATAGGCCATCCATGGTTTGACATTCGCACTCTCACACAGTGGGATGACATGCAGCCATTATGGTCAGGTCACAGGCAGACATGGGGGTTGTGGTTTTACAGACGTGGCGCTGACATTGCCATCTATTTGAGCGCATCATCAGCACACAGCTGTCAATAATATTTGGGGTGTGTGAGGTACACTGCAGGATATGTCTTTGGCCAATGGATACAGGAGGTGTTACTGCATATCCTCCATGTGTTACAGCAATGTACAGTGGGGTAACATAGAACAGTGGAAGGGCAGTACACACGGAGAGGGGGTATTGGTGGCAACATGGGGGAGACAGCCTGATATTGTGACCTTGGGATGGGCCATAGACATGGGGGAGCAAACACCTATCTTGACCAGTGTGTACAACAACAGAGTGGTGAGGGAGATGACAGGGGGATTGGGGTTACCTTTATATAGCAACGGACACTTCCGTGCTGCCTCTCCCATGTCACAGTTCCGTACAGTGTGATAGTGCACAGCCAGTCCATAGGTCATGTTGTGGGGTGTGACAGCTGGGGGACAGAGAGGTGCAGTGTGTGTTTCACACCTTGGACATGAAATATGTTTGTTTCTCTTGTGTTTTCCACTGCACAGGACATACTTTGTGAGGAAGCTGTTTCTGTGGTGCAGTGCCACCTGACTGGACAGCAGGCCACGATGCTGCGGTCCGGGGTACTTGGATCTACAGCTACATTGTGCCTGCAGTCATGGGCCCAACATGTCGTATGGTATGTGTCATACTGTGCAGATGTTGTGGTGGTTTTATTTCCTTAGGCCTCCCTTACCTATTTATCTTGCTGTTGTCAGACATATCCCTATGTGTTTGTGTACAGTATGTCTTCTGCAAAACTGTTTATGGCATTTGTACGACATAGCTACATGTGTATGTGTTTTCGTCTGACTTACAGGAAAATGCACTTGCTGCCTCCCCAACACTGTTATCTCAGCCATCACCGGGGTATCAGGGCAGGTCACTGCGCCTTTATGTCCACAAGTTGCCAGTTGTGCACATACATGCCATGTATCACAGCTGTCCCGCAGACCGACGCATACTGTGTGGGTGCATGTTTATGCGTTGACTGTGTGCTGATGGCAGTGTCCAGTCATGGTACATTATCATGTGCTGTGAGGGGTGGGAGCACCTGGGGGGCAGTGGTGACTGTGCTACCTGTACCCGTAGTGCTGTTTACATTGTCAACATTCTCAACATGTGGTGTGCGTTGTGAGCATAAACTGTGTATTGTGTTCTGAGGGACCACTGTTGAGCAACCTTTTTTTATTTCAGGTATCGGCATGATGTGGACATGCATCAACAGTGACTTGACATGGTGATTCTACCTGTTTGGCTGACATTGTCTCCCTTCACTGGTACCTGATGTGGCTGTGGAGTCGCTCAAGGGATCGATGACGTACACATAATGCACACACAGGGTATGTTTGGACCTTTGTTATTTGGGGGTACATGTGGCTTGTACCTGTTGATGAGTTACTGTTTGTCTCATGTACATGTCATGGTGCCTGTCTATGCACACGAACAGATGCATATAGTGTGTAGCAGTGTGACATGGATATGGACATGCCCATATCCATGTGACACCCATTCTGCATTGACATTTGATGTGTCAACAATATGCATATTATTTCATGTTCATATTATGTCATGTTTGCCTTTTCATCCGTTTCATCTGTAATTTTCACAGGTGCGATTCTCTGCAATTTGTGTTGTTTGTACAAGGTGTCCAACACGACCATACGTATCCTCTCCTGACACAGGACAGAAGGCATCCCGGACACATTTCCTACAGTGCATCTGGCGTCGCCATCACACACCTTTTGGGGAACAGACCACCATGGAATTGTTTCTGGGGAATGGTGCCATTGGATGTTTGACTTATGCGAGTGGAACACATGCCTGTGATGGACAGTATTGCTTTTGGACCACTGCTTTGGCCATGACGGACCTGTACACCACACTGTTTCTGTCATTCTGGGGCTGGGGGTCCTGCGCATTGCAGGGGACACAGATGAACTTTCACGGACTGTGGCATATTGGAATGTGACACTTGGCTATGCAAGCCCAGGGTTGCATGGAGACGTTTGACCCTCACTGTTGGATTACAGATACACCTTGCTTTTTGGACGCTGGGTGTAGCAGGGACTGACATTGTCAGTGTATGTTGTACATTCCTCCCCAGTTGTGTAGTTGTTGTGGGTTGGCCATGTGTGTGACATGGCACCCAGGATACGGTCATCTGTTAGTTTCAACTCGAGCATACAGCCATGTTAGTGGCATGGGGGGTGACGATGGAGCGGTCATATTATCTATGTCCACCTGCCCTCCACCTGAACATGATACCGTTTTTCCCACACCAACCCTTTCATGCCCAACAACATCATTGATTGATGTTTGCAATGGGCAAGGGTGTTTACATGTATGAGTGGCATCACTGTATCATGTTGGTATACGGATGGTGCTTGTGGTTCTGACTGCTTATGTTTGTGAGCCACAGCATGTGGACCTATGGCTTTTGTGTAGTTCACTGTAGGATGTTTGGCCATCATGTCCATCTTAACATGCTGGTCATTGTGTTTGCTTACTGCACAGACGTGACACTCTGCATGTATGTACACACCTTAAATTGCACATCTGTACGGTCCTGTTTATCCGCCGCGGTAATGACACTCTCATTGCGCCATTATATTTGGTGTGTGGCATTGTGGGTGTCCATTGCCCTCCTTCAATTGTGCATTCCATGTACCGTGTTATATGTGTCCACACACTGTCTAACCAACAAACACTGGAAGGGGCACTCCTGCATGGTGTTATCTCTGGAGCTTTTCTGCAGGTTGTTTTGTTTGTATTCGCTCTGGGTTCATGTGCCTCTGCGACCTGTTAGCATATACTCATTGTGCTGGTGATGATTGCTGTGATCTACATTATCGCATTTCTGATTCCTAGATCAGGCATTAGGTGAGAGGTTGCACATTACGTTTCAGGAGTTATTTTTCACTTGACATCATATGATGTTTTCATTTGTGAGCCTCCTGTGTTGCCTGATGGCTATGTTGCGATGGACTGTTGATTTTTTTTGGGTCCTCATCCAGCAACGCCTACTGTTTTCATGAACTAATATGTGCGTGAAACATTTGAGGGATGCAGCAGCAGGTGGGGGGTGGGGACCTGATGGCCAGTGCATAGCGTGCACCTGTTGCACATTATATCTCGTGCCCTTCACTTACAGTCAATGAAGTGACCTTTCTGTGGGATGTGGGTTGGTGCCATGCTAAATTTGTTTCTGTCTCTCACCAGGGCTGCACTCACCTTGATAGTCTGATAACACGGTCTCCAGTGTCTGTGAGGGGTGACCCAAATAAAGATATGTATTTGACACACCTCGGTCTCTGTTGCTCCTTGATCAGGGTGACACACATGCGATGCACTGTGTGCGGTCGAGTCGGTCCTGACCTGGACTCCCTGTGACCGTGAAACTCCAGGGTGTTTCTGGTCAATGTCAGTTTTCCTGGTCATTCGTCCACGGTAATGGGGGGTTACGTGACATGCCCAAGGCCACAAGGAGTGCTAGTGTGAATCGGCCCTGGTTACTTGATGTCCACAACAGGTTTATGACCAGTAGGCTACTCCTCCACTCTTTGAGCACATGTGCACTTCTATAGACTGGTTGCTGGTCATGTCCATGGCCCACCTGTGCTCTCATCCGGGTAGAGTGACAGGGGTGTTTATGTCACCCTTTTGCAACATGAGTGGGTTTGTCAGGTTCCCACGTAGACCCTCCCTTGGGACTATTTGTTCTGCCTTGTACTCAGTGTGCTGTTTGTGGTAGTGGTTAGAGGCATGTGTTTTAACACAGTAGTGTGCAGGTTTGATCCCCACATGTGGATGTTCTGTTGTTTTTCTGTTGTGCTACCTGGACCATTTGGTACCAGCAGGTTCATCAACTCTACACACACCCTTCCCCTCTCTTCACTGTACAGCAAGGTGTGCACTCTGTGCTGTTTAGCCATCAGATGTTATCAGTCACATATGTCTCTTTCTTTATGGTGTTTACATGGCAGTGCACCTGGGGGTTTGGCTGTGGTTCAGCTGGTGTGTGGTACACCTGTTTTCATGTTGTGTTCTCCTCCTGTCCTGTCCCAGATTGGTACCCATCTCCAGCGAGCATCCTCTGATGCCCTCAGGATTTGGTTTCCTTCCTCTTTCGCATTCTGTATGCACTGCTAACATTTCATTGTGTGGTGTGTGCATGTGTCCCTGGTCCCACATACAGACTAGGTTCTGATCTGTACTCAGATGACCTGCATGTCCATTTGGTCATGATTACTGTTGGGGGTTTGCCTGTCCTGGCAGCCAGCATGCGTTCTAGTGTGATGGGCTTCAGTATTTTCTGTGTGCAGCCTCTGCTAATGCACTGATGTTGGTGGTGTGGCCTACCAGTTGTTGCCTTGGCATTTGTGGTGGTGGTCATAGGTTTTGATTCCTCTCTGTTCTCTTTGATGTGTATGCTTGTCCTGCATAGGTGGTTTCGATTTGTATGACAGTCATATATGTGCAGATTTGTGCTGCGAGAACATTGTACCCTCATCTGAGATGGGAATCATCCTTCTGCCCATCTTATGTCTTCCCAGCTTTTTGGCCATGTTATCCTGACTTGCATGCTGCTACAACCACGTCCTGCACTATCCATACAACATTCTCCTGCATTTCATCTCCTCCCTGGTTGCATCTCGTGTGTGGTGCTCTGCATAACACTGCTACTCCACTGTCATCCTTGAACATTTCATCTATCCTGCCCTTTCAAGCCTCCCTTCCGCTGCACACATCTTCCCATCCTCTGTCAAACACTGACATTATAAGCAATGGTAACATTACCATCACTCTGTTCATAGCTACAGATGGCGCCCGATCACATAACCAAACAGTTAACCAGCACATATTTAACCACAGCTGTTCCTCCTTCTTATTACTAGCATCCTTGCTAATTTGTGTAAATAAGTTTTGGGTATGTTATCTTGTTCACACTCACTCATATATTCCATGTACAATAGTTGTTCCCATGTTATTCCAGGTATATGTTCCCTGTTATATGTAACACCAACCAGCCTGTTGTTCAGGTCTTTCTTTTGTTCTCCTGTAAACCAAAACTCCTACCACATAGTGACATGGACCTAGATATACAACATAACTACAGTAACTGGATATATATGCTGTGGTCCCATTTCTCTAGCAGCCACATGGCCTGGGGCTGAGTTGTGTAGTACAGCAGCTTTGGATCTACAGTCCTTCTCATTACCTTGCTGGCATTTGTCTTTCCTTTCATCTCTGTGCGGTGTTTGGGTTACAATGTGCGTTTGGCACATACCTCTGGTTGCCCCTCACATTGTGGGATGTTACTGCTCCTAGCAAATGTTTTTGGGTTCACCTATAACATCCTTGGTGCATCTATATGTCACACCTTCGTTTCAAGGCAGCTTATGAGATACCAACTATGTTGCCCTAGGAGTTGCCACCCTTTCCCACAATGGCCGCTGGGTAACATTCTAACTCCGCCTCTCTGCTGACATGGTTGTTTCTGATGTTTCGTTCTGTTGCAAACCGTGGAGGGTGCATTAATGTATGGCACTGGGAAGGCCTTCTTTTTAGATGGCAACACAGATTGCTTGTTTCAGTTTGCATGCAGTTTACATACGTACCTCAGCCAACCTTATTTCACTGCTGATGTTAACCCATGACCCCTGCACCATCAGTCAATCTCTCCTGACCATTGTGCTGCACCTGCTGTTCCTTCTTGCACGTGTGCACACACTACGTAGATTTCCATGCGTCACATGCACAGTGGCTGGCCAGCACAAACAGTTGCTCGTACCTTGCCCTGCCTCATACGGCACCCTATAAATCGTCCTATAGGCAAACATTGTAGGGTGCCTTGGTGGACAGTGCACTTTATAATGTACCCTCTAGGGTGTAACCTTGTAGGGCACCTTATGGCAGCACCTTATATTACAGTGCTTTGGAGAGTGCATTTTGCTAACAGCAGTCACTACAATAAAAGCTTTAACAATGCCTCCTTCAGCTATATTCTCATGACAGATGATGGCTCAGCACGTCCCTGCCTTACGCCATTGGACACTGTGGGTGGATCGAAACCCCTGATGCATGCATCATTGGGTGATTGTGTTCCCCATTGTGCTGTTGGCTCTGTTCACAATGCTTCCACATCAGCGCGCCACCTTAGCCTCACACTATCAGTGCCTCGTAAGACATTAGCGGCGCCGCCTATTGCTGGCCCATTGATTTCTATGCCTCCTAAAATTAAGCCTCAGTGAGGCTGGTTAACTGGGCACTGTGGGGGATTGAACCCCTGGATTCATGCATCATTGGTGAGTGTCTTCACCATTCTGCTGTGGCTCGCTCTTCCTGTGTTTGTCCTGTTGGCCGCACTGCCTTCGGCCTTCCATATTTGCAGCGCGACCGCCTTCTGCCGCTCACACCCAGCAAGGACTTACACAAGCCCATCGCCTAATGCACACAATTTGCAGCGAAAAGCATTCTGAACCCAATAGTAACAGTGGCGGCGCACTCTGCGCCCAGATATGAAACAGTGTGCCGCCTGTTGCTGCAAAAGTTTAGCAAGGGTTCCCCTTTCTGCTCCGCCGTACAGGATTCATGTGCCTTCTAGTGCACCTTTCCACCATTAATGTTATTGCCTCAACCTGCGTTTTTTTTGTGGTGCACAAGTGGGGAATTTAACCCCTGGCCCCTGCACCATTGGTTAGTATCTTCACCGTTGTGGCTAACGGCAACGTTTTCTATATGTGCCCAGCAGCGCCCCACTTAGGCTTACCACGCGCTAAATGTGGGAACCGCAAATGTGCGCGCCGCGCACGAGGTACGGTCATTTTTATTCCTTTTTTCTTTCTGCCTGACCCGCCCACTACTTATATGGCACAGGCACACTAACGGGGCCCCCGCACAATTTCGGTGTTTCGTAAACATGCCCCTTAGTGTCTTTAGAAGGAGATTATTTTGTGTGCGGTACGTTTGCGTATACAGAGCTTCCCAGAGGTTGGTCAGGTACTTGTTATATAGCCCAATTAGATACCCCGTGGCGATTTGTACCTTACCAGAACATTACTTTATTATCAACCCTGAACAATTCTGTTAGAAGAAAAAGGGATGTTTCTTCACAGGATAAGGCCATAGAGGCTGCTCAACAACTGGTAGACACTACAAAACCTTTAACTAAATCTCAAATAGATGCATTCACAGGTACTGTGTGGCTTTCAACACTTGGAGCTATAGCACCCACTAGAGAATATGGTACCCAGATTATGCGACTACAGGCAGTTGTTGAACTTACAGCCCTAGACCTCACTGAGGCAATTAGTGTCTTGCAAGGTGCAGTAAACAAAGTGTCAGCCTATGCAGCCCAGAACCGAATGGCTTTAGACTATCTCCTAGCAAAGGAAAATGTGTGTGTGGAGTAATAGTTGGTTTTTGTTGTAGTATGCTTGATAATAATGGAAAAATAAAAGGCCTATAGGATAAAGTTAGAAACCATACTTTTGTTTCAAGTGATAGTTATGTAAGTTCTTTTTCAGCTCTATTTGATTCTGTTTCTTCATTTTGGAATTCATTATCCAGGCCTTTGCAAGGCTTATTAGCATCATTGCTTGGCATTTTGGGGATTCTCATTTTAGGAGCATTAATTCTCTGTGTACTATCAGCTTGCTGTAAGAAATCAGTGGAATCACTGACCCCTACAATGATGTTACAGATTGACCCAGAAACTAGTTTTAATTCCACTTCAATGGCAATGTCTGAGTTTCCTTACTTTGAGAATGATTCTTTACAGAATCAGAGGAGGGACTGAAAGTAAGCTTGTCTGTACAGGGTGGTGTACACAACCAGACTGTCTAAGAAAACCTGAGAAAGAGTTAATTTTGTTCAGAACTTTGCTTAGAAATAAACTTCATATATTTGCTTACTAAGTAGGTGAAGAGGTACAAGTCCTGTAAATAAGAAAAGGGGCAGGTTGTCCTCTAGCCTTTCAGTCTCAGGGTTATTAGATATCAAGCAGTCAGCAGTAAACAGTTATGTCTTGGAATACATGTATGTCTCCTCATACTGACCTATGCTGATTAGAAATTGACCTATGATGTGATGAATACGTAATACCTGACGTAGAAATAATAAAGTGAAATTATGCTGTATCCTCCAAAAGAGCCTTATAAATAAAGTAAACCATAGCTAATAGTTAGAGTAAACAAAGAGAACTTGTTTCTATTTGTTTTCTCCGCAAAGCTTTGGTGTATCTATATAGAAGTGTGTGGTATTTTATTGCTGTCTCTTAGATTCCCTTCTCATTGCTTGAGTGCGGATTTCTGTGACTCCA